>VDFB02000017.1:410270512-410429000 GCA_007258455.2 Sequoia sempervirens
TTGCGGTGGTATGTCGTGTGATGGCTAAAGGAGTGAGCCAGAATACAAGCTTATATCACCCCTTACCTATACCAGAGAGGCCAAGGGAGGATATAAGTATGGACTTTGTTCTTGGTTTGCCAAGGACACAACGAGGGAATGATTCAGTCTTTGTGGTGGTTGATAGGTTTTCGAAGATGGCACATTTCATTCCATGTCAGAAGACCCATGATGCAGTCCATATTGCTGACTTGTTCTTCAAAGAGGTGGTGAGGTTACATGGTCTGCCAAAGAGTATTGTTTCAGATCGTGACACCAAATTTGTGGGGTACTTTTGGAGGACCTTGTGGAAGAAGCTGAAGATAGAGTTGAAGTTCAGTTCTACACACCATCCACAAATAGATGGGCAGATAGAGGTTGTTAACAGGAGTTTGGGTAACCTACTGAGATGTTTGGTAGGAGATAAACTAAGGGATGGGACTTGATCTTACCCCAGGCATAATTTTCTTACAACAATTCTGTCAACAGAAGCACTGGTAGATCACCATTCCAGATTGTGTATGGAGGTAGCCCCAAAACAGCTCCAGAATTGAGGAAGATGGACCAAGAGAAGAAATAAGTGTTGAAGTTGAAGATTTTGCAGAACACATCAAGGATATACATGAGAAGGTAAGAGAACATATTAACAAGATGAATATGCAGTATAAGGCTAAGGCAGATCAGAAGAGGAGGTATAAGGAGTTTCAGATTGGTGATGAAGTGATGGTTCACTTGAGGAAAGAAAGGTTTCCAGTGGGAACATATAACAAATTGAAGATGAAGAAGTTTTGGTCCTTGTAAAATTTTAAAGAAGCATGATTCAGGGAATGCATATGAGGTAGAGTTGCCAGATGGATTCAACATTTCCCCTGTGTTCAACATTTCAGATTTGAAAGAGTATCATGAAGGTGGCGCAGAGGAAGTACCAATGATGGAACAGTGTGGGATTCCAGCATCTACTTCAAAAAAGGATGAGATTGAGGAAATCTTGGATAGTCATGTGGGAAGGAGTACCAGAAATAGGCAGTATGAAGAATATCTAGTGAAATGGAGAGGAAGGCCTGTGGAAGATTCATCCTGGCTATCTAAGGCAGTGGTTGACCGGTTGGGTTTTCCTCAACCATCTGAGATGTGACAGGGTCACTTCTCAAATTACCCTGGGTGTCTGATGCAGGAGCATCCAGTGGTTTAAGGGCAATCTTGCATCACCCAAAAATAGTTAAATTTCAAGTTTATCTTTTTTCTATTTTTTTTATATTTTTGGATACCCTTTTCGTCATAATGAAATTCCCAATTTATGATTTTTATTTTCTATTCCTGGGTTGAAAGATATTGCAGTTTTAGTTTCCCATATTTGCACCTGAAAATCTTCCAAGTTGGATTTGAGGCACTTAGAGCTTTTGGAATGGCCCCAAAACTTGCCAAAATCGGCATAGTGAATTTCAAGTGCGTTCTTGACTTTGAGACCTTTCCAATGGTTCAAACGGTTCGTGAATCAGAGCCCCGGATCAAAAGTTATGGCCCCGGGAAGTTGGCGCACTTTCTAGAAGATACAATCACAAATGTTCTTTTGAAATTTGAACTTCAAGTTGTAATTTTTGGCGCCAAACCGCCTAAACTCAAATTTTAATGTTGTTTTGGCTCCAAACTAAATAGGAGCTCTATTTATGGGCGGGTTTCTAGTATTTTTAGGTAACTTTTGGGGAACAAGCTCGCATATTGCGAAAGGGTTATTCTATAGCTTTTTGTAGCTTGCATGTGTTGTAGAACTTGGGGATTTGAGATCCTCTGCATGTAAGAAGCTCCATTTTCTGAATAATAAAATTATTCTCTTGTTTGTGGGTTATTTTCTGTGTCTCGGGCTGTGCCCTCATCACAATTGTACTATCCATACAAGTTACAACAAAAATTCACCCGGTCAATTGTCCTCTGCGGAATTTTTTTTAGTTGCAGGCACTTTTCATTTCAAAAAATTCAGGGTTTTATCTTCTTTGTTTGGAAAAAAATCATTATATTGGGTATTTTCTATAGTTCTAGCAAGAAAAATAAAAAATAATATATCATAATGACTTTCATTTTATTCATCTTCAGCATTCCATCAACACTTTATCAAAAATTTGGGGTTAGAGTTTTTATTCCATCAACTTTAATTATCTCTATAGTCGGCAGTTGATATTTTCTTTGTAGATTAATATGTATTAAATAAATAAATAATACATAGTTGGTTAGAATAAGTTTTTGGTTTTTAATTGCTATAAAAGCAATATTAAAAATCAAAATAAATTGAATTGCTTTATCTCATAGTTTGCAGAGAAGTTGGTCAGCTATATTTATTGTCTACAGAAATTTTTTGTTTTGTCAGATGCATTAATACTTTTACAGAAGAAGGTACGTTGGTCAGCCCTCCTAACCAACCATCTCATTGTTGGTCCCTCCACATCCGCCAACTGTTTTTTGTCACTGACACTGATTGTTGTTTCTGGTTGCATCACCGGCGAATATTGTTGCCAACGTCCTCTCTTCGGTCCATCCACATCCTTGTTGTGGACCCTCCACCCCATCGTTTGCTACCACTGGCTACCACAACTCTACATCGGCAACCATCTTGTTTGTCAGACCTACCGGTGTTCTGTGCATTGAATTATGGTCTTTTCAGCTGGGTCTATTTTTCACTGGTGACCGTGCTCTACATATTGGCGACCGCTGAGGACTTGGTCACATCATTGACCAAGGGTTCTATTTGTGAGTGGCACAACTATTGAAAGGAAGCTCCATCGATTGATCAGCCCCGCCGCCACTCAGACTGGTGGCGCCCTTCTTTTTTTTTTCCCAATATAACCGGTGAGGTCATATCAGCAATCGAGACCTGGCACCCCGGTGCTTATTTTTTGCACCTAATTAGCCTGCAGAGTGCCTCATAAAGGTTTTTTTTTGTTTTATCACAACTTTCACCCACGATGTCAAAAATTGACAAACGAGATACCGTCGGAAAGGGAATTTCGATTACTTTCTAGTGGTGACATCCATTCTACCAAATTTTGCGCATAAAAATTTCTACAATAAATTGAAGTCAAAACCCTAATATGGACTCAGAAGCTTGTATCTTTGCAACCGATCATCATATTTTAGTGATTCCAGCAGCATCAGGAAGGATTTTCAGAGCTTTTTTCATCAGTTCCAACCCCTTGATCAATTTCAGCTACAGGTAGTCTTGCATTGCTTTTTTCAATTCGGTGCATTTGTTCAATACCCTGGACATCCTAATGCTTGGTAAAATATTTTTTGATCTGGGTAGCATCACTTTAGTTGTACATCATCCTTGGAAGTCTTCTATTTGTTGTTGAAGGTTACTTTCTTTGTGTTTTTTGGAGAAATTTCATTATGGGGCTTGCATATACTCCTCCTTTGACTATGTTTCACAAAGGTAACTATAAAAAATGGCGGGATGGGATTAGCCACCATCTCCAATCACTTGATCTATTTCCACATCTATATGGTATAGTTCCTCATCCGATTGAAGGTATTCATGAACTTGCTTGGAGTTGCAATTGATACATTGTTTTGGAGATCATTGAGATGCAAGTTGCTTATGATGTTTTGAATGCTATTGATCATTGTGATTGTCCTCACATCTTTTGGACTAAGATTTGGGAGATATATGGATATTTTGATACTCCACCATTCCCCGATGGTCATGATTTAGAATGTTATTCTTCAGATCAAGTACCCCGTGATGATATTGTTGTGTAGGAAGTTGATTGCCTTGAATCTTCCAAAGATGTTGACAAGGTTCCTTTAGGTGCTTCTTCTCCATCAGAAACTATTGGCATCCCTTCACATTCAGTGATTCCTTGTCCAGATTCATTAATTGATGCTTCCACCATCATCATTCATTAGGACACCTTCAGTTTTCCAGACTTGACATCACAGGGTGGCTTCGTTTCAGGTATCACTGACTTGGTTACTTCTATAGGTTTGGAGAACATTATTGAGGGGGTATCACTCCTTTATTCAGATATTTCATATCTGAGACTTCTTCCCTAACATTCCATTCAGGACTTGAGGTTTCTTCAACATCTACCATTGGATTTGCTTCAGACTTCTTTCAGTGCTCTTGAGGACACTTCATTTAGGGGGGGATATCAAGTCTTCATCATATTCATCACATCTCAATCATTGGATATTGTTCAGCATCAGTTTCTGCATCATCCTAGTTTGTCACCCTCTTCATTGATTGTGGCATAATCAGGCAAGGAGACATTTGAGCATAGTTCAAAGACACTATCAACATCCACCTTCATCCTACCTTCCTTCACTTCCTATCGGAAATGGGAAGCATCTATTCACTTGCAGTTGGTTTTGTTTCTTCCAAAAGGGAGACAAATTGTTTGTCGAAACTGGATCATATTTTATCTTCAGACACTTACCATCTTTGCAAGTGATCGCATCTTCTTGGGGGGCTACATAGTCTCTCTATTTCCTCCCTATGGGGAGGCTATTGTATTTTATCCATGTGATAGATGGTGTACTTGGGGGTTATTTGGGAGTCCTCCATCCTTCCCATCCTATCTCACATATTTTTTCCTTTTTCATCTCCTTTTTGGAGAGGGGTTTTGTTCCCACTGGGTTTTCCCCTTTTCTTCGGTTGTGGGAGATTTTTCTGCATCTTCATGTACATGGGTACCTAACATGGCCTTGTAGTTGGGACCCATCTTCATCATCATTTATGCATAATCATTTCATTTTCATCCCTAAGTTGAACTTATTGGGGGGTTTTAGTGTAATTAAATTAATTATTACACTAGCATAAGTTAACTTAGGTCATATATCATTTAGTCCTAGGTTACATTTTAATAAATCATTTAATAATGGAATAATATTCCCTTCCTTGTTTGTAGGGATAAGATTCCTTCTAGAAGATGAGTTGTCCTTCTAGAACTTATCTCAACATTTAATAATCATCTAGATAGGGTTCACATGTTGTCACATGTTGTTAGATCATGACACATGATAACATCTCTTGCATCTTAGGTTTTCTTTCTTGCCTATATAATCAGGCATCTTGTTCATTTGTATCATATCAATATCAATCATATCATCAATATAGAATCTCTATTGTGCATGCCTAGTTGAAACATTTTCTTTGTGGTTGATTATCTTTCCTGGAAAAGGTCCTCCTTTGAAGACTACAACTTCAAGGACCATGTGCTTCCATAATCTCAACAAATACATAGTGAGAGTTTGTTGGCTTTTCACCTAACTTTATTCACTGCAATCAATGAATTTTAGGTCTTCAGAAAAGTGTTTATATTTGATTTCCCATATGACTAATTCATTTTTTTATTGAGCATTTGAAGCAAGGGGTAGAGAAAAGATGACTCAAAGAGATTCCAAGTTGATGTGAAAAACCCTACCGGTAAAGAAATTCAAAGGTATTTATCATTTCTTGCTAAACCCTAGTTTTAGAAGTGATTCATGATGTATACTCAAGTGATTGATGTCTTGGAATGGCCAAGACCTAATTTTAAGAAGCACCCTTACAAATCCACAGAGATGGATCCAAAAGATGATTTTTTGAGAATTCCTTATGGTGTTGAATGCAAATTGAGGATTTGTGGATGTACATTCATGTGAAAAAAGAAGAATATGATCATACCAAGATAATAGATTAGTAGATGAATTTGTTAATTGGAAATAACTTTGAACTAAAACCTAAATATGAAAGTCTAGATCTAGATGTGTAGAATAAATTTCCAATTTTTTTTCATGAGAATGCTTGGGTTAAGTATGTATTGAGCAGAATTCATGACAAGTTTATGTCGTTGGATATGTCACATATGATCAACAAGTAGTCTATCAAGGTGGTTATGTTTTGAAGGACCCATTCTAGTAATGAAGGCCATGAAGAATTAGAATGTTATAAAACTCACGAGTGTAAAATTTAACAAGTGTGCTCTAATAGTAAAGGCCATAGATGATTTGAAAGTTAAATATGTTTTGATGATGATTGATTACAAGATATTTTATACTAATAGAGATAATTTATCCTTGGCCATAGCTATACACACTACTCACAAAATGGTAAAAGAGGGTCTAGAAATTGATTTATGCCAGCTCCTAAGATAGTAGTTGATGGGGAACATACAAATGATAAAAAAATCACTATACTCATTCTGATATGGTACCCTTATTATATGTTTACTATTTTATTTTCTTAAAGAGTTTCTTGATGAAAAAATTATTGTTTGGTTGGACAATATTCTTATTTCAATTCAGAGCAGAGACCATTTAAGATGGTTTGGAGATCTAGGTACCCAAAAAACTATGTTGTGGGGTTTTTTCAAGGCATTTCAAGAAAAATCCAAGAAAGAGAGAGGATATTGGAAGTAGTTGGACCTAGAATAGTTTAGGTTCCATAAATAAGATATGAAGTAGTAGAAGATGTAATCAGAGGACTTTTAGAAAACATGTTGAGAAAACAAAGAGATCCTATAGTAGATAGGTTTAGAACCTACAAAGAGAAAACCAATGAAGTACACATGAAACAAAAGGAAAAGGAGATAAATAAAAATGTTGAAAATATGAAGGTACGGTTGGAGGAGATTGTTAGTTCACCAAAGAGACCTATGGAGAAGTCCAAAAGCATACCTACTCCTTTGGAAGCTACTCCTAACACAATAAGGTCAGTTAGTACTTGTACTCCCTTTCTTGTTGTTCTAAATTCCTTTGAAACTAAGAATGTAGAGAGCTCAAGGAAGGAAGGTTTCATCTAGTGCCAAGTTGTAAAACAACTCCTAAGTGAAGAAGAGTGAAGGTAAAGGAAACAATGGAAAGATACATAAGATATGAGGATGAAGACGAAGAAAAAGAGGAAGGAACTCAGTCATTTTTTAAGAAGAAAATGTCTCAAGCCTCGCATAAGGGACAAGTGCAAATAAAGAAAAAGTTGATATTATGGATATTGAGAATGAAGAAAAAGTAGAGAAAGAAAAGAAAGGTTGGGTTTCAAAGAAGAGAAAAAAAGAGAGAAAAAGAATAAACTAAAAGTGAGGGAAAAGTAAAGAAGGACAAATCCCCTCCAGTAAGGGTACGTAGCCCTTTGAGATTGGATACATTATTTAATAGTATTACAAATTTTGGTCTTTTGGAAGAGACAACACAAATGTATCCCAAGTAAAATAATGAGTGTAAGCCACTAGAGAGGAATTCATTGTAAAATACATGGTTACATTTAATACTTACTTGAGTGAGATTGAGAGTCAATTCTCAGATGACCTGAAAGGTATTCTTAGTGCAAGAAGACAAGAAGCATTTGAGGAAGATGCAAAAATAAGAACTCTTTCCTTGGAAACAATTGATTCTTCTCTCACATATGAAGTTAAGAAAATTGGCTCAATTATACAACAAATAATTTAGAACAAAGCAAGAGATTTAGAACTTTAATGAGTAGGGACAAGGAAGACATTGAAATATTGAAGAATGAAATAATATAGAAGCTTGTAGACCTGGAAAAGGAATTAGAAATGTCTCCTAATGAATAAACAAAAATGTTGAATGTTGTATATGTCCTAGAGACTAATGAGCCTAAAAATGCAACAAATGAGTCTATGTTTGTGGAAGAAAATGTGCAAGAAATTTTTGTTACAGATAATGCCCGTCTAATAGAGGAGAATGCAGAAAAGAATGATGATGTATAGGTTTCCTTGAAAAGGTAAAAGCACAAGCAGAGAAAGATGCAAAGAAAAGGGAAGAAAATAATCAAGAAAACCCAGAGAAGTCTGAGACATAGAAGGATTAAAACTTTCCTCCAAATGGTGAAAAGGTTGTCAAGAGAATATTGCAAAAGTTTTCTCCAACAGTGGAGAATGGGAGAAGGAGAAAGAAAAGAAGGAAAAAGAACCTGTAAAATATTTTGGTGAGTCCTCCAGAGCTTCTAGATAATCATTGAAAAAAAAATTAGACATGTAATTTTAGTTTGAACGAGTGGTGTTTTCATAGCTCTTGTAGATAACCATGTAGCAAGGGTAGATGGACATGAGTAAAATATCTCCCCTACATAAATTAAAACTTGGTGATGCATTTCATACCTCCACAAAAAAGGAAATATTGCATACTCACCAGAATAAGGTAGATCTAATTGAAGAAGCAATCAAGGTGCTACAAGAAGGTATTCCCAGTACAACCATTGATGATTCTTTGAATGGTGTGTAAAAGTTAAAACTATTGTTGGATTCCTTTAAGAATTATTTTCCCTATCTAGAAGAAAGATTAGAGAAATAAATGGAAAAGAAGTTCAATGATAAGAGATTGACTGAGATATTTGTAACTATAATGGTGCACATGGTAAAATTGAAGAGAACCTAAGAGATGCACAAAAAAATTTAGATGAAGTAAATTTTTTGTTACAATTTTGATTAAAATAGCCTAATTCTACAAAGAGCATTAAGGACCAGATGGATTGAATAAAATCAAAGATTGTTTAGGAATTTGGTGTCTATGATCCGACCAATCATACTAATGTTGTAATAGGGATAACAATAGAGAATATGTATAGATAGTTTTTCCAACTATAAGAAAAAAAAGAAAAGATCATTGTGCAATATTGTTAGCTTAGAGATTTGGTAAGTGCAATGCTTACCTCCTTGATCAATGTGATAGAAAGTGAATAAAAGATGAAACAAAAGGATGTAGTACCCTATTCTCTAGATGAAGGAGAATATCTCCTTGTTTAGATTGAGAGCCAATATAGTCTGCTTGCCTTCGCTAAGAAGGATTGGTAGGTTGGGAAGAAATATTGGGATGCACACCTTGCAAAATTGAAGGTGTCTTAAAAGATTACTTTTCCTTAGATAGTTGAAAATGTACATTTATGTTTTAATTATGCAATTTTTGATTTCTTTGTACATTTATAGAAGTATTAGAGAATGTTACAATAAAATTTTGGTTAATTTTATTGACAACATTGTTAGGGGGAGTCTCTCTAATGTAAATTGTTGGAGAAATAATTGAGTGGGTATGTGTAGGATCATCATGGAAAAAACAAGCCCTTAAGTGGAAAAAAATTTAGAAAAATCAGAGTTAGGCAACTTGACATAAAAATTTGAATATGTTATCTATATTATTTAAAAAATATGTAAGAATAGAATTTGTAGCAAATTGAATGTAGTTTCTAAACTACTAGGGATTTTTTTAAACAAAATCTATTTGGTGAAAATTTGAAATTTCAATGCAGAGTACTTCAATTTCAAGGAAAAATAAGTAGGTGTCTGCGACCACCTAACCAAAATAAAATGATAATATTTTTTATAATATTTTAGATATAAGTAGAGGACTCATGTCCGATGTGATGCATTTTTTTGTAATTTTTTTCCAAGTAAATAATTAATTATGATTTTTTTATTACAACTTTTAAAAAATATAAAAATTTGTATGTCTAACTACCTTAACTTGGTCAAAACTTCATGAAATTTTTTTCTTTTCTTTTAATCCTATGGTATAGCATATAATGTGACGCATGTTTTGGATTCAAAAAATGTGATACCGTTTGAAAGCTATAGATTTTTTTCAATCAATCTATCAATCAGGTTTTTAGTCATAATTCAAATAGAAAATGAATAATAATTATTTATTAGATTCAAAGTAAAGCATAATTTATATTGGAGGAAAGTTGAGTCTCCTTTAAAAACCCTTTTCGTTTCATTAATTTTGGGTAAAATAAAAGTCATCAGCCATATACCTTACAAATACCCATCATATCGCTACTTTTTGGCCCATCATGATCTTGCACATACCCGAGTATAGGAGTGAAGAAGTAAGGGGGAGCCACTCTAATGTACATACATACATACATACATACATACATACATATATATATATACAAAGGGGGAGAACAGTTGAAGTAATTTGAGAATTTTGACATTGAGAGCCCTTTGCCCTAGGTGTCAAAGGGGGAGAAGTTTGTGTTAAGTTTAAGAGATTTGAGTGTGTTGTCATCAATGACATAGGGGGAGATAATTGGAAACATGAATTGTTGGGGGAGATTCTTGGAAGCTTGTTTATCATTGATAATATTTTTGGTTGGCAAAATGAGCATGATGATGTGAAGAGATTTTGAGTGGGGAGATTGATGAGGATTGATAAGTATGATAGTATATGGTTTTGTCATTGATGGTAACCCATTGTTGAGGGAAATATATACTAGAAATGCATAAGTGTCGGTAAAAAGAAGACTAGATGATTTGGATAATTTCCTAAGTTTGTAATATAGTTTTCAGTGTTCAGAGAACCAATTTTTGGGTTTGCATTGCGCTACTATGTAGAATCTAGTTATGTAGTTTCAAGGTAATGTCGGTACATGTTGAAGGAGTATAAATCCATTTTTTTATGACTTGGTTTCTTTCGTAGTTGAAGATAATGTTGACAGGGTGTCGGGTTCTATAATGGAAGTGTTAGTGTACAAAGTGTATGTTAGAATGCTTCACATTCCACCACAGATGAACATTTTGTTATGCAGATTTGTGGAAGTGTTTATAGGTGTCACAAGTGTGTATATTCCAAGTGGCAAGTGTTTTGGTGGTCCAAATATTAAGGTGTGGATGAAAAATTGGTTCATTTAGTTTTACTTCACCAATTTTTCTATGTGCCATTGACCTAAGTATTTTGGGGTCATGCAGAGTTCGATAGAGTATGGAGTAGAATAATGGGAGTAATTATAGGTCATATTTATTTAGCTTAATGTGTTATATGCTTTGTTTCTTTCTACAAGGCATATATGTTGGTATTTTGAGTTGATAGATTATAAGGATGCATGGTACATCAATTAGGCTAACCTAGTTTATGTTTTGGTTGGATGCGGTATATATACAAGGTTAATTCATTGTGTGGTGTAAGAAGGGAGATGTGAGATAATTAAGTGTAAGAGATCTAGTGTAGAGATGTGTGAATTGGTGTTGAGGTGAAGTATGAAGTGTGTTAAGTCAGTTCTCTTAGCTTTAGTGGAACTGTATCTTCAACATAAGTCAGATGCATTGTTAGCAATTAATTTTGGTAGTGAGCCACCCTTTTCTCTATTCTAGCAATGAGTTATTTTTTCTATTCTCTAGATAGTGAGTCCTTCAAATAGTGAGTCCACCTGGCAATGAGTCATTTTTTAATATCTTACAACTAGTTATTATGCGAACCCCAACCTTGGTACCTACAAAACAACAAGAATAAATGAGTTAGATAAGAAATTGCAAGAAAAAACAAGGATTCCCCATGAAATCCATTTACAACATTGAAACTAGGAAGAAAATATTAAAGAACACAATGAAAATGATGGAACAAAGACTGAATCCTAATTAGATGTGCAAACTCATGATCCCATGGGGGAATTGGTGCCAATTTGATGTGAAAATTGGCCCTTTCCCAATTCCTAAGATGCAAACTTGATATGTTGATGAAGATTTGATCCACTTTGTTGATGTTGAAGAGTGCTCCAAGCTAAAATTTGCAAAACCTACTATGATTCAAGAATGATTGATGAAATTTGATGGATATTTGAGCATGGTAACTTTGCCTAAATTGTGGATGATCAAATGAGGAGTGAAGACCCTTATTTATAGATGAGATTGAAGGATGAATTTATAAAATTGAGCAATGTGGGATTAACATTCATCCAATGGCAAGATGCCACTTGTCAACCTATGAGTGGATGAAGGATGTGCAAGATTTGGGGTTTGTGCCAATAAATGCATAATTTTGAATTTTAAATTTGTTGAAATGACATGTAAGAGGGAAGGGGAAATGAAATAAATGCCACTTGGATCAAGGAAAAGGAAATGTAAGATGGAGTTATTGCCTCGTTGGATGTACATGTTGACTTGGAATTTTTGAAATCAAATTGAGAGAATATTCCAAAAGATGTCTTATGAGGAAAATAGAGGTTTAATAAATGAATTAAATCTATTTTCATGAGCAACTTGCATTATCTAGAGGATGGGACATGAGATGAGATTAAATTAATCAAGGGTTAATTAATTTAATGAGAGAGGTTAGATGATGTGACCTATTTGACTCAAATTTATGGATTTATTTAAATCAAATAAGAGAGGAATATGACAAGAGATTAATTAAATAAGGATTTTGATTTATTTAATTAAAAGAGATGGTGTTAGATTAAATAAAATAATGTTTTAATTTATTTAATTTAATGAACGGACTTTAGAGATTTCATCAAATAAAATTGATTATTTAATTAAATAGGGGTAATTAGATCAGATGGATTGATTTAATTAATAAAAGAGAGTGACTTAATTAGATGAAATGATTTATTTAATTAAGGGAAGGAAATTGATGAATTTAATCAGATAGGGGAATTTGATTAAATGGTTAGACCGAGGGATGATTTAGGAAGAAACGATGTTAGTAATCAGGATGAGATGCATAATGTCAATTGGTATATTTTATGTGTCTACATTTTTCCCCTCTTTGAAGCAATGCACTCGTTGTGTTGGTTCAAAGAATAAACGATCTCGATCAAACCCAAAAAAAATTGATATTATTAAAAACTTGCCCCACTACTGCATAGTGAGGGAAAACATGCCATTATAATGCCCCTTCAAGAGATTGGACGAAAATTCCAATTTTTGGATGATCTCGCAAAAAAAGATGACAAAGTACCTGACAGGTCCAAAAAGGCTCCTAGAGGCTAAAAATGTGTCTAAATGCAATAAAACGATGAAAAACAAGCCTCAACTAGATAAAAACATGTTCAAGGGTCTAAAATTCCAACAGGATAGTCAATCAAGGTGAAAAAACCATCATTTTCAACCTTAAATGGGGCCTGAGGGGTCACTTTCAAGTCATTTTCAAACACCTCCAATAGTGACCTTGAGATTTGAGCTCAGACCCTCCAGCGATATGGCACAACAACTTCCCCTACACATTTCAAATCCAGTTCGGATGTACCAACGGCCACCTGGCATTGGGGCACCGGTAAGTGGTCCTTACCATAGCTTCGTCCTTCATTTATTACCTTAATTAATGCTTTAAAAATACGGTCTGTCTCCAGCAGTGCTATATGGCAATGCTTAAAGGTCAAACTACGCTGCTCGGTGCTAAATAGCACCGTCGTGGTGTAGTTTGGAGTTTAGAAACTCCAACCCTGAGCCCAGGGCCAGCGGCTAGATTTACAAAGTGTGACGTGGCATTTCTAATTTGGATCAAAGTGCGCCGCTGGAACAGAAATTGCACCATGGCGGTGTGATTTGGTTCTTTTCAGCTCTAGCGTCAGAGTTTGATTAAAATCAAACTACGATGCCATCATTGGTTGCACTGCTGGGGAACCTTTTTGACCGCTTGACAAAGAATTTTTTCAAAAATTTTAACATGATGATCTTCCTTGATGCAGGACGGGGTGAGGGAGCTTTACTCCCTAGAGCACAGGTCACGAGACCTTGCTGGCTACCTGAGGGACTTGAGCGATAGGGATGAGGATCGACTCTAGACTGTGGGGTTGTGGCATATTGCATATGTGTCACTGATTCGCACTCACCTAGGGATGATGTCAGCACTAGTAGATAGATCTTCCCACTGGTGAGGCCATCGTCACCTTAGAGGATGTTTGGCGGATTCTATGATTTCCTATTCACGGTCACCAGGTGATCTTCGATATGGATGAGGGACGTGAGGCCTGCTTCCGATTCCTTGCTACAGATGAGATTATCTTCTGTGAGGGGTAGATAGAGCTTGAGCGCCACCGGATCCTGGCACCTTCCTACCGCTAGGTAGTTGTAGCTATCATTTTGGGCCTTCCTACCTCAGACAGACGAGGGCGATATTTCAGTCCTAGCTGGGGATATTGCTAGGAGCGGATGGTCTGAGATAGGCCAGTTCATTTTACATGGGGGCCTATCCTTCTCGCTTCACTATACAAAGACCTCCATGAGTACATTTACATGGATGGGAGAGCATTGGGAGCAGGGGTGACCCTTCTTCATATCTGGGTGTGGGAGCACATTTCTATGCTACGACTATGCGTTGTTTCAGTTCTGATGGGGCCAGACGATCCCCTCATGGAACAATACAGAGGCGGTGTGTCTTTTACTCACACCAGTGAGCACGAGATCCCCTACTAGAGGAGGGTTCTGGATGAGATGCAGGTGTTTACCTAGCACCCATACCTTGGTCGGCCTGGATGGGCCAATGATGCTGACTAGATGTTTTACTGCCACCAAGACCATTTCATGCAGGGTCGGGAGCATACCATGCTCGAGAGGTACCTTCCTGGGTGCGTACAGCATTAGTTTGGGGAGTTGTAGGATCGTCCTAATGACGATTATGTAGCTATCTTTGCCCGCACCATGACATAGGTCTCATGGGGGTGATATATTCCTACTTCAGACGTAGTAGATAGTTTCAGGTAGTTGGTAGCCTAGCCATGGGCTTATGATTAGGGTTTAGTAGATCCAGGCACCACCCAGGCCTATAGAGATTGGTTCTGGCCTCCACTTTGGTTGACGATACCAGGCGCAAATATAGATGTGCAAAGAGTTAGAGGCAGAGGGGGAGGACGAGGATGAGGACAGAGAGCCAAGATTCGGCAGGATCTTACATTTGTGCCTCCAATCCAGCCAGGGCATGGGGATGTGCACATGGAGGATCAGCAGCAGGTGCCGCCAGTTCCACCACCACAAGCTGAGGGTGAGGATCAACCTTACATGCAGCCATGGGTACAACCAGTAGGACAGGAAGATGCACGAGATATTTTGATTGTGCAGTTATGGGCTCAGATTCAGGCCATGACAGCCAAGAGGGATCAGCTTAGAGTTGAGAGGGATCAGGTCGTGCAATAGAGACAGATTGCGACGCTACAGGAAGCCACCGAGCTAGGCCACAAGCAGCAGATAGAGAGCATGACAGCCTCCTCCTCCCAAGGTATAGTGCCATTCTGATCCTACAGGGATGTTGTCCGAGAGGCCGAGTATTACCGATGGGCTTATCACGATGCCATACCCAGAGCAGAGTGGGTGCCAGAGTATTCAGAGCGAGCCAGCCACAGACCAATAGAGGGACATGGTGACAGGGGTGAGGGTAGCATTCACAAGGATCGAGCTTGATCGAGATGTTACCATTCTTTTTATGCCTTGGGCTTATTTTTGATAGCCCCGATGGGCCTTTTGTATTGAGTGACACATATGTACAGTGATCCAATTTATTACATGTACTATGACAGTTGATGATATATATATGAGCCAATTTTGATGTGATGAAATGCGTACTCTTTATGTATGTATGTATGATTCTACTTTTATACGTTGTGGATGCATTTATTTCTAATGATGTTTATGCAATGATTATGACTAACAAATCTATATTATGCTAACCTATGATATGATGTGTAATCATGATGATCTATTTTATGCAAATGTGATATATGATATGGATTTTAATGTGTAAAGTATATATACTAAATGATTGTGAATAATGCTTATAACATGTTTATGAATGGATGCATGTCTTGCATGTGATGGACTAATCCATTTATGCTTATGTGGGATAATCAATGTTTTATGATGTTATGAGATGATTATGAGTGATGCAATATGAATGCGATGGTCGTGATATGCAAATGATGTAATGCAAATGAGATATTTTTATAATGATGCTTAGAATAACAAATGCTATTATCTTAAACATTTTGATGATGATGTAATGTATGTGATGTATGAATATGATGCAATGATACGATAATGCCAAGTGATATGATGATGCGTAATGAATGAAATGTGATAAGATGATGTCATGATATTATGCAAGTATGTAAATGAATTAAATTCTTTTTATTATGTATGATTATGCAAAATGATTATGAAATGCTTTTGTTTACGCGATGATCTATGTGATAGGTGGTAATGTGAAATGGTTATAAAATGCAAATGAATGTTATGCGATGATTGATATAATGCCATGTGATGCAATGCAATGGGTGAAATGCAATGACATGGATGCACCTATCTGTGAAGAATGTTTATGATAACCTGTTTATATGATAATTAAAATGCAATGCATATGTTTCCTATATGATATGTTTATGCAATATGCTACTGATTTTTGGATGCAAGATCGATGACGATGGTGGTGATGATGATCAACTATCATAGTACCTTGTTAGTACAGTCAGCAAGGAAAGAAGAAGTCATTTCAACAAGACACAAGATGATGCAAATGAAAATGATGATGATGATGATGATGATGATGATGATTATTACTTGCCGAGGAATTGGGATTTTCTAAGGGCCAAATTTTCTTATGTTTGATAACACACGTGGTATGATGCATCAAGGTATAGAAAATGAGGATGGCATTGTACCCAGTGAGATGAACTTTGACTTGAAAATCAGATAGGAGTATTCTTGTTCATACCTAACATACAGAAACCTTGCTAGGATGCACTTTAGAAGTTTCAGTCACCTCAGACCAAAACATGGACAGGTAAACCTATCCATGCAATAGTCAACAAGTTTCCCTAGACCTCTTCCATACATGCCTAACAAAGCAAGTATTCGTCGAGGTTATATTACAAGAACATCCAACAAGCATAGCAAAAGATAATGATCATTTCCCCATTCATGTCTCTAAATCCTTCATTTGGATATCATTGAAAGGTCCTTGGATTGAGCGCAATAAGATAAGTCAAAAGACAAAGATAAAGTACACAAACAAGTTGATGTTATTCAATACCGCTAACCAAAAGGGAATTTGTTTTTAAGGATAAGAACTGAAACTATTGCCAAAAGATAATGTCCATTATAGGAAGGATACATCCTAGGACATGTTAGTGGATGGCGGCACGCCATTTCATTTATCCAAAGTGCTCGTGCTGATAAATAATGCCCCTTGTAGGAAGGATTCATCCTAGGACATGATGTTATCAGATGATTGATATGGGACTATTTGGATGATGGATTATCGACTCAAAGAATTGACCAACTTGCTTACGTACTTTACTTAGACTTGAGACTTGACGTTTGGAGTTTTACTTGTAACCTGCTAGACTTGTTTCTAACTGTTTCACCAAAGGTTGAGGATGATGATCAGTTTATTATGGATGGTGTTATTTCGGGTTCAAGTGAGATGAGATGGATGGATTTTTTCAAATATTTGGATATTTTTGGAGTTTTGCAATGTTTTGAGGCTATTTTTGGTATTTTTCAAGATTTTCAAAATGTTTTAATTTTCAAAATTTTCAATGTTTTTGGAGTTTTCTAAGATTTTGACCAAGAGAATAACCTAAGGACCTATCCTAGGGGTCTCAGGAGCTGATCAATAGATTAGCCTTACCTACGTTATATATGCAGAGACCACGTAGTTCGACTGATGACTCAACTAATTTACAGATGAAGATATACATGATGAACTATCAGTTTATTATGGCAAACTCTGATAGGACTGACCTAAGTGTCTCGAGGGATGATCAAATATCAACCTTGCCTACGTTCAAGCTTAGAGACGATGTAGTTTGACAAGACAACTCTATTTGTGACTTTTTGAATGACTTTTTGACCTATTTTTGGGGATTTTGATATGTTTTGAATGTTTTTGGATTTTCTGATGTTTTGATGTTTTTGGATTTTTTTATTGTCTAAAGTTTTTGGATTTTTTGATTTGAGGACTTTAAGAATACACACGAATCCGATCCAATGAGAACATGCCCCCAGTGTGATGCACTAGACTACTCCAATAAAGGTAGGACAAACTAACCTTAAGGATTGGCCGAGTAGTACTAGGAGGGATCATGGTATGAACACATGACCAAGCTATAGTGCGGATATGAGTGGATGAGTGATGGATGGAGACCTGAATGTGATGGATGATGCAGAACAAGCCATAAAGATCTTGGTGGATGGGAAGTGCTTATTTACACAAGGCACCTGTTTTCCAGGTTTTCACCAAGGTACTTGTCCAAAGTGCCACCGAAGTGGTTTTCACTAGAGGATGATTTTTCTCTTTACTATTTTTATTTTTTATCCTTTTTTCTGATTTTTTTGGATTTTTTTGCTTTTTTGATTTTTTTGTTGTCACCAAGACACATGTTTTCCAGGTTTTCACCAAGGTAACCATTTTTTAAGGACATTTTCTAAATTTTTGGATTTTTGGTTCTATACCTTGAAAGATTTAGGCATAAATTTTTTTGAGATGGGAGCTATTCATGGGCTCCTATAGAGGTTCCCCTTCAGGTGTTGATAGTTGTATGCCCTTGATTTGTAACTTGTTGTTATGACAAATGGTCCTAGCCAATTGGGTTCAAACTTGCCTTTGCTGCTTGGGTTTTGGACATTCTTCTAATTTTCTTTTAAGACCAGTTCTCTGACTTGGAACGTCCTGTTTCTAATTTTCTTATTGTGGCTCTGTTTGAGTCTATTCTAATAGACTTTCAAATGATTCAAAGACTCTATGCGTCTCTCATCCAGTAACTCTAGCTCATTTAATCTTGATACTCAGTACTCTTCATCCGTGATGAGGTTTTGCAGTGATATCCTAAGGGATGGGAGCTCGATCTCAATGGGGAGTACAACTTCTGATCCGTAGACCAAGGAGAAGGGGGTGACACCGGTAGGTGTGTAGATGGTAGTTCGATAGGCCCAAAGGGTGAGATTAAGCTGCAGATGCCAGTCACAACCTACGTCATTGATTATTTTCTTGAGAATTTTCTGAATGGTTTTGTTTGTAGCTTCTGCTTGGCCATTTCCTTGGGGATAGTACGGGCTGGAGAAGCGATGTTGGATTTTGAATTTCTCACATAAGTTGCAGACATCCTAATTCTTGAATGGTGTCCCATTATCTGAGATGATGGCTTGTGGAACACCATAGCGACATATGAGATAGTTCAGAATGAACTTTGAAATTTGCTTCCTAGTTATATACGTCATGGGTATGGCTTCCACCCACTTAGTAAAGTATGTTGTTGTGGTTATGATGAATTTGTGGCTGTTGGATGAGGTTGAAGTTATCTTTCCAATGAGATCGAGGCCCCAATGCGAAAAGGGCCATGGTGTGACAATAGGATAAAGCTCTTGAGCTGGAGCATGGATGAAATCCCCATGTTGCTGACATTGTAGACATTTTTTGGCATGATCATGTGCTTCTCTTTCCTATGTGGGCCAATAATACCCCATCCTCAGTAGTTTATTGGATATGATCATTCCACTCGAGTGTGAACCACAGATACTATTGTGTACTTCAATTAGAGCGGTTAATGCCTCCTCATTGTTTAAGCAGCATAGTAGGGTTCCTTTTATGCTTCTACGATATAGGGTATCTCCTAGGATGAAAAATTTGGATGCCTTTTTGATGAAGATTCATTTTAGGTTTGAAGGTAGGTCAGCGGGTATGACTCATATTCGAAGGTATGTATAGATGTCATGATACCAAGGATCTCCAGGACCAACAATTTCACACACATATTCTGATTCTGGTACCTCGAATGTAGGAACGAGAAGCTGTTCAATTAAGAATTTATATTTTGGAACATTGTTGGGGATGTCCAATAAGGACCCAATTGTTGCCATGGTGTCTACTACTTTGTTGTTGGTTCTGGGAATATGCTCAAATGTGATTTTGATGAAGGATTCCTTTAGAGTCTCCACCAATTTCTTGTATGGAGTGAGTTTTTCATCCTTGGTCTAGTATTCATTGTTCACTTCATTTATGATCAGTTGTGAGTCTCCATACACTTTGAGAGCCATGACATTCCATTGTACTACTATTCTGAGACCTATAGTCAAAGCCTCATATTCTGCTATGTTGTTGATGCAAGGAAATGCCAGTTTGTATGACCTTGGTATGCAATCCCCTTGTGGGGTAATGAAGAAGACACCAGCTCCTGATCCATGTTGTGTGTATGAACCATCAAAGTATAGTTTCCAGTGGTCAACTACGTTCAGTTTGAAAATAGATTCATCTGGAAACTCTGAGACAAGAGGATTCTCAAAATAAATAGGTGCTTCTGCTAGTTGGTCTGCGATAACTTAGTCCTTGATTGCTTTCCTCTCCACATACTCAATGTCGTACTCTAACAATATCATCACCCATTTTTCCATTCTTCCCATGAGCATTGCCTTTGATAATAGATACTTGAGGGGGTCAATTTTGGTGATGAGCTTTATCTTGTGTGCCAACATGTAATGTCTAAATTTTTGTTATGCAAACACTACTGTGAGGCATGCTTTCTCAATGAATGAGTAGCTTAGCTCATGCCCTACCATTGTCCTGTTGATATAGTAGATAGCCTTCTCTTTTCCATTTTTATCATGCTGAGCTAAGAGAGCCCCAAGGGTTGTTGTTGTTGCAGACACATATAAGATCAATGGTTTCTTTGGGATGGGTTGCATTAAGACTGGTGGTGTCAATAGGTATTCCTTGATTTTGTTGAATGCCTCTTCGCACTTGATATCCCATTTATACGCTACTCCCTTGTGGAGTAGGTGAGAGTATGGGTTCTGTTTATCTACCAGTTGTGCTATGAACCTTCTAATGGATTGGAGCCTTCCTTGGAGACCTCTCAATTGTTTAATGTCTTTGGTGATTCCATTTCGAGGATTTCTTTCACTTTTGTTGGATCCACCTTGATACCCCTCATTGATACTATATATCCTAGCAGTTTCCCTAATTGTATGCCAAAGACACACTTCTTGGGATTTAGTCTGACTTTGTACTCCTCCAGTCTATCAAAAATAGCACTTAGGGTTGCTATGTGATCTTTTCTTTTTCTGGACTTGGCTAGAATGTCGTCAACATAGTCTTCAGCTGTCTTATGAATCATGTTGTGGAATATCAATGTCATGGCCCTTTGGTATGTTGCTTCTACATTCTTTAGGCCGAATGGCATCATGTTCCAGCAATAAGTCCCCCATGGGCAAGTGAAGGTTGTCTTATGTTGATCCTCTTCAGCTATCATGATCTGATTGTATCTTGAGAATCCATCCATTAGTAATAGTATCTCATGTCTTGCTATCATGTCCACTATCATCTCAATGTTGGGAAGCGGAAACTCGTCCTTTGGACATGCTTTGTTCAAATCTCTGAACTCCGTATAGATTCTAATGGCTCCATCAGGCTTTGAAATAGGTACCAAGTTTGATACCCATTCTGGATAGTCAATTGGTCAGATGAATCCTACATCTAACAACTGTTTAAGCTCCATTTTGACCAATAAGGTGATCTGAGGGTGCATTTTTTGAAGCTTTTGTTTGACCGGATTTGCTTCTGGATACACTACTAAGTGATGAACCACAGTCTCTGGGTCAAGCCCTGGCATATTAGTGTAACTCCATGTGAATTTTATTTGTCTTTCCCTTAGGAATGCTGCTAGGAGTTCTTGCTCTTCTGATAGTAGTGATTCCGCATAGAATGTAATATGCGGGGTCTCCTCTGTTCCTAGGTTGACCGGATTATATTTTTCGGCCAAGACTGCTGAATTTTCCTAATGAATAGCTCTTAAAGGAAGATTGAATCCTTCATCCTCGGGTGCCTTAGAGAGGTTTTCACCATTGGATATGTCCTTTCTTTTTACTTTTTTCTTGTCAGAGAGTGCCACAGTGTGGTTTTCACTCAAGGACTTGGAAATGATTCTTAGTTTCTCACTTTTGTGACTGAAGGATTGAATTGTTTCCCCATAATAGACATGTGTGTCCAACTCCATTATAAACTCCACTTTGTGATCCCCATCTAGAATGTTATCCCACAATCCCATGAATTCTGAGAGCGCCTCATCATTTTCGAATGTATCAAGAACTAGTGGTCCTCGTTGGTCGTAGTCGATGAGTTGGGGATATACTAAGCGAATCTCATGATTTTGTTGGTATGATTCGAAGGATAGGGTACTAATCATACACAGGGTAGTGTCCTCAAATAACCTAGGTAGATTGGTCATCGTATCCTTGTCATCACTACTATTATAGACCTTTGTTATAAAGTTATGTATGTCTCCACCTATGGATATTGGTGAGTGTACTTTTGTTGCTATTGGCTGAGGAGAAATATTAACCGTTGTAACCGGAGAACTTTGGCCACGTATGGTTATAATCAAAGGAGTACATCCAAGGCCACGATTTGTTATGGGTCACGTATCTGGCATGATAGGTATTATGAGCCCATTGTAATTTTGTCTCAGTCTTTGATTTCTATCGTAGCCCATTGCGAGCATCATTTGTAGACCCTTGCTTCTTTCATCCATTGGTAATTTAGGTGTCAGTATTTCATCTTGATATAACATGTGAGATGGATCTGCTTCAATGATCTCCTAGCCAAGGTCTCCCCACCTTGTGAATTAAGGATAGTCTTCAGGAGACGTTTGTGATGTGGAAGCTTGATTTTCTTGTGGATGACCCCGTGATCTAGGAGATTGTGGTAACTCTCCTACCACAAAAGCATTGTTAGGGAGCTTGTAGCTTCCACAACCATCATCTGGCATGATGAGCTTAATGTCAGAAATGGTGGGACTGGGGGGAGTGACGGGTGTCTTTGTCACAGAAGTGGATGAGAGGGTGGCGGGATCGATGTATTGTGTGGATGGACCCTCATCATTTTTTGGTACTTGGGGGATTTTGAAATACTTTGCTTCAAGATTTTTGTAGTATGAGAAAGGTTCAAGATCTCCATAGATGGTGACTTATTGTCTGTTATGTGTAAATTTCACACATTGGTGGAAAGTTGATGCTACTGCTTTCATCGCATGAATCCATAGGCGTCCTAAGAGAATATTATACGGTAAGTCAAGGTCCAAAACCTGACAAGTGGTTTCCATGAGAGCCAGCCCTACTTGAATAGGGAGTTTGATCATGCCTTTAGATACTCTTTCTTGATCATTGTATGCTCTTATCGTGATACCCTTCCCTTTGTCGATAGAATCTTCTAATATTTTCAACTACTTGATGAGACTTAGGGAACATATGTTCAAGCCCGCACCTCCATCTACCAACACCCTTTTGATTTTTCTCTTATGTACTATGGCTTCCAAGTGAAGTGCACGGTTGTGAGACGGTTGGGCAGGGAAATCTTGGTCAGAGAAAGTAAGAAGAATAGGCGTTATGATATTTCCGACCATAGCTTGGAACTACTCCGCATCGAGATCTGCAGGGATAGTGGATGAGGCTAACGCTTCCTCAAGGATCTTCTTATGAGCTGATGATATTTTTAACAACTCCATGATGGAGATGTGTGTTGGTGTTCTCTTGAGTTTGTCTAAGACATTATAGCCATTAGGGATGGATCTGGATGTCGGGACTCTGTTTGGTTGGGATGATCCTAAGATAGTGACTTTGCCGCCTCTTGTGGTGACTCCACAATCTGTGGCATGGGCGCCCTTGATGGTGATGGCCATGCAGTCTTCATTTAGGGAGGCAATGACTATTTCATACACATGATTTACATGGCCTTTCCCTTTATCATTTTTATTGCCTTTGTTACCATGATTCGGCATCGGATTCGTATATATCTTAAGATCATGATTTCCTATAGGTTGTTCCACATTTATGATTTTTTTATCGATGAGATCTTGGATGATGTTTTTGAATCTCATGCAACTGTTTATGGTATGGCCTTTGATTTTATGAAATTTGCAAAGTTGATTCTCGTTATACCAAGGAGGTTTGACATCAGGTTCTTGGAAATTCTCAAATGTAGGAGGCTTGATGAGTTTTCCGTCGATCAACTTTCTCATTATGTCTCAAGTGGTTCCCCCAAAGTAGTGTATTTTCATTTGGGATAGCTTTTGCATTGGGGTGGTCCCCTTTGATTATTGAGGTTATTGATGGTTGGATTATTGTTTGCCTGGTGTGTTGTGTGATGGTTGTTTTGGTGTTGTCTTTGGATTTGAGGTGCGGGTGTGTTTTGGTGAGCAGCACTAATGACCACCTTGGAATCAACAACACCATCATTAGTAACATTTTTGTTCCTTGCCCACGTGTGAGGTTTATCGTTGTAATTGGATGGTGGGCGGTTGTTTTGTTTGTGGTATGATCTTGATTCCACGGATTGAGTCACAAGGACTCTTTCGATGCTAAGCACTTTGTGTATCAACTGATCATATGTGGTAATTCCTTGAACCTTCAGATGAAATGCAAAGTGGCCTTCAAGGTTGGCTATGATGGTGCATAAATTTTGTTCTTCTGGCATGGTCCACTTGCTCTGATTGGCCTTGGATTTCCATCGTTGTAGGAATGAAGCGAAAGATTCAACCTTTCCTTGTTTCAGAGCTGAGAGTTCTTCTAGACTAATGTCCATTGTGATGTTGCATGCATTATTTTTTATGAATGTGTCTATAATTTCTTGAAATTTTCTAATGCATGTAGGTAAGCAAGAGAACCATTCCATAGCATGGCTTGCCAAACTCCTAGGGAATAGTCACATCAGATAAGTATCGTCATATGAGACTTCCATGCAATGAACCTGGAATTCCCTGATGTGATCTTCAGGGTTTCCCATCCCTCGATATTTGTCAAATTTGGCGATCTCGAATCCCTTGGGGAATGGTTTCATTATTAAGCTCCTATCAAATGGATAAGGACAAAAGTTGTTTGGTGTTTTCGTTGTTCGCCCTGATTGGAGAGCAAGCACTTGTTGCAAGAGCAACCTGAGTTGTGTCATCACATCATTTTGGGGATCGGGGGGTGGGATGAAAGTGTTTTGGGGTGTTTCAATCGTGGGTTTGATGGGTGTGTTTGTTGGTGTGTTTTTTGATGTTATCTGTACGTTTTGTTGAGCGAGGTAGACTTCCACCTGCTTTTGTATGAACAACACTTGTTTTTTTATCTTACTATTGTTGCGCTGAAATTTGTGCTTGTTGTTGTTCCAATAATGCTTGTTGTTGTGCTTGTTGTTGGGCTGCCAATTCTGCTACTTCTTGATGCTCTTGATATTGCTTTATTGCTTGTTGATATGCTTGCAATTGTGCTGCTTGTCTTTGTGCAAGGAGTTGTGCTTGATATTGGAATTGTTGTGCCTGATATTGAACTTTTTCTTGTGCTTGTGCTTCTTGTTGTTGCAATAGAGCTTGTGCTTGAGTAGTCTTTGTGATTGCAATGCTTGAGCGGCTTGGGCGGCTTCTTCTTCTTCTTCTTCTTCTTCTTGTAATAAAGCTTGAGCTTGCATGGCTTGTTGCACTTGTAATGCTTGTGTAGCTTGTTGAGCAGCTAGGTGTATGGCTTTTTGTTTCTGCACTTGTTGGTATCCTCTTTGGAAAGTGGCTTGCAATGCCACATTGTATTCATTTGATATGGTGGATGTTGGTGGTGGTGGGGGTGGCAGTGGATTTGGAATAGTGTTCGTGGTGAGTGATAACATCATGTTGATGTTTTGAGTGATGGATGGTGGTATTGATGTGGTGGTTGGTCCTATGCTTTGTGATGTTAGGAGGGTGTTTGATGGTGTTGAAGTTGTTTGTGTATTTGTTGTTTGTTGTTGTGATATCAATGATAATTTTTTAGTGTTTGGCATAATGTTTTGACTAATGGTTGGGATATTGGTTTGATTGATACTTGGTAGGGGAGGAAGCCCTAAACCAAGGAGTGGTGTGGATGATAATGGAAATGGTGGGAGAAGTGGAAATGTGAGGGGTGCGATCTCTTGCGAGAATGTTGTGGTGTCAAATATGCCTCCTGGTCCGAACATATCTCCCTCTTCTTGTGAATTTGTGAGAAGAGGTGTTTGAGGTGTTGCATGGAAAAATGATGATGATGGATCATGATGGAATGTGAGAGGAAAATTCTTGTGTAATGGGTTTTGGGGTATATTTTGTTCCAAGATTGTATTTGCATCCAAATTTTGATTATTAACAAGGGGGTGTGTTTGAATTGCATTGAGAAATGCACTTCCCTGATTAACATTAGGTTGGGTTGGAGCAAATGATGTTGTGATTTGTGGAATATTTTGCATGATGTTTTGAGATGGGGGTGTGGATGAGATGGGAATGGTGGATGAGATTGGCGGAAAATATGTCTCCACTATAGTACTCACATCAAAATCTGAAGGTAACTTGGCCCCTTGTTTTGCTAGCTCAAGCATGTATAACGAAGGTTTGAGCCTCATCATGATGTTGATGATTCTATGGTTGTCCGGATTTTGGAGCATTTCAGTCATTTCCTTGCAAGACATTCCAAAGGTAAGGTCCTCTCCTTGGTTTTCTTCTTGTAGATTTTGTGATGATGAAAGAGACAAAGGATTACTTGATTCAGCGGGATTCATTTATGCATTTGTTTGGCTAAGATCGCTTGAAGCGGGTGTCTCTTTTTTGGCTTCCATACTCTTCTTGTATTGAGATCTAGTTAGAACCATAAAACAAGGATCAATTTTCTAGAATATGGGAGATGAATCTCTTGATTCGATCTTTATTTTATTCCCAAAGTAGAAAGTTTTAGGATGTCTTGAGGATCAAAGGGTGATGATATGATGATGATGTTTAGGGATGGATGATATGGATGTTATGATCTTTTGGTAGGTCTTGAAGTAGATACTAGGCTTTTGTAGATTTTGATTTTGATTTGATTTTGGATTTGGGATTTTGTCCTTGATTTTGATTTTGATTTTGATTTTGATTTTGATTTTTGAACAAAAATACCTTAAGATGTTGGATGATGATCTAAAGGATAGATTTGTTTAAAGAATGATAATTTGAATATGTGTGGGGAGAAGGATGCATCTACCCATACCTATCCAAACAAGATGATAGTTTCACTAAACATATGAATAAGGATTCATCCACATATACTTTAGCTAAACAAGATGGTTTTGATAACTTTGACTAAGCATGTGCAAAAGGATGTATCTACACATACCTAGTCAAAGGTGATTTTGATAATGTTTTCAAGGATTTAGTCTCAATGATTTTGATGATTTTTATTTTGCCACAAAGCTAGGAGCATTTAAGGATGATTTCAAGATTTTCCAAAAGGTGATGATGAGATGATGTTGTTTTGATGTTTTGGAGGATGGATGAAAAATATTTTTTATTTTTTATTTATCCTAAGATGACCCTAAAAAAGACACTTTGTTTTCCTAGACCTAGGTATTGAAGAGCATACAATGCTTCTATAGACCTTTGTAACCAAGAAATTTTTTCTTTTGAACATTCATTTTCGGATTTCCAACCAATGATTTTTGCTTTGGAATTGTGATTCTTCAACACATATGAAAGTTCCTTTTGCTTAGCTTTGCTTAATGTATTTATTTTACCAAAAACACTTTCTTCGATTAGGTTTTCAAACTAAGATGTCCAATGTCTTAATTTCTTCAAACCCCACAAGATATGTTATGCAGAAATTCAATTAACTTAAGGCAAGGGTTTTCCTATTGTTTACTTAAGGAGATAAATCAAGATATAAATCTGATGTTTAGAAACCTCTAAGGATGTGAATCCCAAGGGCAAGCAATAACATATGGATTGAGTCAATTGTATTTGTCTCCAAAAGGGTTTTAAATTTGGATGAGGTTCAAGTGTTTGTTTCCATGGTGTTTTTGATCAAGAAATGCATTTTGTAACCCAAGAATAAGTACAATCCTATGGATGTGTAAGACAATATTTGTTAGATTCCCACTTGGACAAGTCCAGCTACGCTTATCTTTAGCAAATGGTTAGATGATTGACCCCACTGGCTCCCCTCCACGACACTCACTTATATGGGGCAGCCAAGCATCAACACCCATGAAACTCCCATGGGATGTTTTCCATTTCTACTAGAAGACCGTAAAAGTATGGGGTGGCTTCAGAATGATCGTTCTTGCACCAACAAATAGCTTAAAGGATTTTGGAAAATTCTAGCACATGGGTTTTAATAAGGACTTTCCGTTCGTGGAGATTGACCCTTCCAACAAGAGTCCCTTTTGGAACCATCTTGTCGGAATCAACCATGCGATATTGGTGTTTCTTCCAACATCAACATTTATATCCCAGTTGGAAATACTCTTGGCTTTAGAGTGTTACCAATTGAGTCATTCCCTTGGGTGAGTACTTTTTCCCCAAGGCAAGCCCTCTAGGATAAATAAAAGCGAATGAAGAACACTATTCGTAACTCGATCAATCTTTGTTGGAAACAAGGAGAGAGAATATATGCAATAATTCCCCCACTCACACACACAATATTTTGTTCAATTTTAAACCCAAATCGAAGTGTGGAGGTGATTTATTTATCTCACCCTAAAGTCATGAAAAAGGCTTTTTGATTCTCAAGATCGCTATAAAGTGAGAGAGAAGCGCATACGTCCTTTTTCAATGGCTTTAGCTTAAGTAAGCCCTCACGAAAACAAAGTTACATTTGTTCTTTTTAAATCCACAAAGAAAAATGTGAGTTCTTTTTAAGCACCAAAACACAAGTGAAAGATATTTTGTTCAATATTTAATCCAAGAAACAAAATCTAGTAAGTTGTGGTCCTAATGTTCATTTTAGCCTTTGCAAGAAGAATTTGAAAGATTCTTTTTAAGCCCAAATGAAAATTAGTATCCTAAGCATGAAAGCATAACAATTTCATGGAAAAGTGTTAAGCAAACACTAAAGTGTTTAAAAACACTTTCATTTGATGAAACATCCTCTTCATGCTTCTCCTTTTCTTTGATTTTGATTTCCAACCTTCAATGGAGAAAAACTAGTTAGATTTTGGAAAATACAGAGACAAGAAAGCATAAAAAAGAGAAAAAATTAATCATCAACCAAAAAGCACATGCTAAAATTAATTTTTCTCCTTTTACTCCCTTCCAGTGTCGCAACTCGTAACTACATCACAGTTTGATTTCTGAGCGGTGCCCTCACAGTGCTGCTTACCAGTCAGCGTCGCTCTATGTCGGGATAGAGAGCTCAACTACATCGCACTTTTCACCTAGTGTCGTAGTTTTTAAAATTTTGAAAATTTCATTGAGTCAACGATCCCAATGGTGGGGTTTATAATTCAAATTTTCTTGGCGGGACGAGTCCAGCATCACACTTTGAGTCTCTCGCGGTGCTATACAGTGACGTTGAAGAGACAGCGGTGCCAAAACAATGACGTTGAGCTCCCAGTGTTAGAATTTTATGTGTGTGAGCAAAAACACGAAAATTTCAAGAAGAGATGAAAAAGAATGATATCCTACCCTCCTTCTAGCACCAAATGTGTGAACCCCAACCTTGGTACCTGCAAAACAACAAGTATAAATGAGTTAGATAAGAAATTGCAAGCCAAAACAAGGATTCCCCATGAAATCCATTTACAACATTCAAACTAGGAAGAAACTATTAAAGAACATAATGAAAATGATGGAACAAAGATTGAATCCTAATTAGATGTACAAACTCATGATCCCATGGGGGAATTGGTGCCAATTTGATGTGAAAATTGGCCCTTTCCCAATTCCTAAGATGCAAATATGATATGTTGATGAAGATTTGATCCACTTTGTTGATGTTGAAGAGTGCTCCAAGCTAAAATCTGCAAAACCTACTATGATTCAAGAATGATTGATGAAATTTGATGGATATTTGAGCATGGTAACTTTTCCTAAATTGTGGATGATCAAATGAGGAGTGAAGCCCCTTATTTATAGATGAGATTGAAGGATGAATGTCCAAAATTGAGCAATGTGGTATTAACATTCATCTAGTGGCAAGATGTCACTTGTCAACCTATGAGTGGATGAAGGATGTGCAATATTTGGGGTTTGTGCCAATAAATGCATAATTTTGAATTTCAAATTTGTTGAAATGACATGTAAGAGGGAAGGGGAAATGCAATAAATGCTACTTGGCTCAAGACAAAGGGCATGTAAGATGGAGTTATTGCCTTGTTGGATGTACATGCTGACTTGGAATTTTTGAATTCAAATTGAGAGAGTATTCCAAAAGATGCCTTGTGAGAAAAATAGAGGTTTAATAAATGAATTAAATCTATTTTCATGAGCAACTTGCATTATCTAGAGGACAGGACATGAGATTAGATTAAATTAATCAAGGGTTAATTAATTTAATGAGAGAGGTTAGATGATGTGACCTATTTGACTCAAATTTATGGATTTATTTAAATCAAATAAGAGAGGAATATGACAAGAGATTAATTAAATAAGGATTTTGATTTATTTAATTAAAAGAGATGGTGTTAGATTAAATCAAATAAGGTTTTAATTTATTTAATTTAATGAATGGACTTTAGAGATTTAATCAAATAAAATTGATTATTTAATTAAATAGGGGTAATTAGATCAAATGGATTGATTTAATTAATAAAAGAGAGTGACTTAATTAGATAAAGTGATTTATTTAATTAAGGGAAGGAAATTGATGAATTTAATCAGATAGGGGAATTTGATTAAATGGTTAGACCGAGGGATGATTCAGGTAGAAACAATGTTAGTAATCAGGATCAGATGCATAATTTCAATTGGTATATTTTACGTGTCTACAATTATAATATACTGTAAGCTAATCCTCACCATGGTTTTTCCCTTATTAGGTTTTCCACATAAAATATAGTGTGCTTTTGTTCTTTGGTGTGGTGCATGGTTTCTATGTTATTTTCTATTACTACAAGTTTAATGTGATGCATTGAATCGATGTTTCAATTTAATGAATTTCAATGAATACTGATTCACCACCCCCTCAATACTTTGGGTGTTCAACATTAGGTTAATAAAATTACATTAAATAAAACTATGCTCTTTGCAACAAAGGAAAAAATCCCAAGTAGATTGGCTCTCCTTTTAGGTAGTTAGATAATCTTAATTCCTTGTTAGTGTGTGTTCCAATGTTAAGAAAATAAAGGATTGATCCAAATTAATCTACTAGTTATATCTAGGATCTCCTTTTACACTAAACAATTATATATCAAATGCATGTGAAATCAACCTTCCTTAATAGTTGTCTAGGTGACAAAGTCTATGTGGGAAATGAGTGAACTATGAAACTCTAGCAAAAGAATAGTTGGTTTACAAATTTAAGAAATCTTTGTATGGATTGAAGGAAGCCCCTCATGCTTGGTATACAAAAAATAATAATTATTCCTTAAATAAATGTTTCAACAAAGCCCACTCAAAGCCAACTTTTTAAGTCAAACTATTGGTAGGATAAAGAGTTTTTCATTGAGATGTATATTGGAAACATGATCATGAGGTGTGAGCATAAGTTCTACAGTATGCAAGTACACTATTGTCATTGATTCCAACATTGTGGCTTGGTATGAAGATTGGTGTACAGACTGATTGGTGAAGCATAAGCATGCATAAATATGTTAATCTACTGCTTAGTTGCAAGAAGGTATGATCTGAAGTAGACAATTGAAGTGCAAATTTGGATAACTATCAGAATAGTTTTTTTAGTGTACAAGAAATCCATTAATTTGGTCAGCATTGGTTTTCCTTGAAGATTTTTTCTCCATGGTTCTCAAGCAATTTTGTTGGATGTTAGATGAGTCTAAATATAAATTTTCACATTCTTTTTCCCTCTAGTGTAGAAGTTATGAATAATAGAATATCGGGTCTACTAATGATAGTGGTTGCCAATATAGGGTGTATGTTTTGATTAGTCTACACTTCACCATGAAATGGTATTTGGTCTTGTGTATTTGTGGAGGTGTTTATAGGTGTCAAGTGCACCTAGGATCCAAGTGGCATGAATTTTAGAGGTCCACATGTTAGTTTGAGGATGATCAGTTGCTGAATTTTGATATTAGGTCATCACCAATGCTGACCTAATATGTTTAAGGTTATGTAGAGCTTCAATAAGTATTGATGAATAATGTGGGAGCTATTATAGGTCCATACCAACATATTTCGACTTGTTATTAGTTTTGATTGTGGTGTGTAATATGTTTTGGGCCAACAAGCTATAATATGCATGATACATCTAATTAGGTGAACCTAATTACTTTTGCAAAGGTTTGTGGATATAATGGGTATAAGTATGGGTTATTTTCCATGTTGGAGGATGTTAATATTGAATATGCAAGTGTAGTTGATGTGAATTGTGTGAATGTAATGAGAATGTAGAGTAGATCAGAGTGTTAAAGTAGAGAGGTATGAAGTGTGTTAAATTTGTATATAGAGATTTAGTGGAACTATAATTCCTACATATTGTAGATGCAATTGTAACAGTTGAAGTCTTGGTAGTGAGCCACCCCTCTCTTCTATATTTATTTCATTTTATGGGTAGTGAATCCACTAAGACAATGAGTCCACCTGCAATGAGAATTTTTGTAATATATTTTAATCGGTTATAATATATTGTGAGCTAATCCTCACTGTGGTTTTTCTCTCTTTGGGTTTTCCACGTAAAAATAAGGTGTTTGTGTGTTATGTTCTTTGATGGTTTCTTTCATGTTTTCCTTTCTTACTATAAACTAAATATGATATGTGGAATGAATTCTTAAATGTTTAAGTGGTTTAAAAGAATATTGATCCACCCCCCTCTCAATATTTTGGGTGTTCAACAATTGCTCTCAGAGCTTGGTTCCTTGGAAGAAGCTTAATCATTTGAGGAAAGTCTTGAACATTGAACACATGGTTGTTAGAAGATACCTACTCCTCTAGAAGAAATTCTTGTTATTAGATTCATTGAAGAAGATTGCATGGTTGACATGAATGGAGAACTCAGAATAGCCGTTGAAGATCTAGAAAGGACTAAAAGTGAGAACAAAGATATAAAGGAAAATTCCAAGGAAGCAAATGAATGCATTAGAAAGTTGAGGGAACAAATCAAGAAGTTCAAAGAAAGACATAAGGAGGTTAACGAGCAACTTATGAATGAAGATGAAATAATTATCAGTTTAAAGGTGAAAGTTTAAGAAGGAAAAAGAGTTAAAGAATATTTGAATGCCAAGGTGAAAAGAAAGTTTGAAGAATGTTCAAAACTTGAAGAAGTTGTGACCTTGAGATCGGATCTAGAAAAAGAAAAGAATCAAGAAGATAAATTCAAGATGATCTCTACAACGCTTGATGAAATGATTGCAAAATAGAAGAATTCTAAAGAAAAAGGTGGATTAGGGTTTGAGAAAGGAGAATGTTCAAAGGAAGATCAAACACCATGTGTTGAAAAGAAGAACAATAAACAAAAGAAAATTGAGGACAAGAAGAGCAATGGCAAGCAAGTCTAAAATCGAAGGAGAGACTACAAAATACCACCTATCAGACAACCAAATGCACAAAGGTACTTATCTTTTAATGGTTTATGTTATTCTTGCAATAAATTTGGACATAAGGCCATGGAATGTAGAAGAAAAATAAATCAACATGTTCAATATTTTTTTGGTTAGTAAGCTTTACATACAAAAGATACAGTCATAAGGCTAGTGAATGTAAATTCCAAATGATGAATGGCTATAGCAGTGGTATTAGGTTTTGATATTTCAATGGATATTGTTATGCATTCAATGTATTTGGACATAAAGCTAATAAATGTATATATAGAATGGGTGGAAGTAAGCTTGTTCAAAATGTTTTCACATGTTAAAATTGCAACAAACCAAGACAAATTTCCAAATTTTGTAGAAGAAAGAATGTGAAGAAGAATAATCCAATAAAGAAGAATGATTTGGTGAAAAAGGTTGATCCAGTAGAGATGAATAAAGAGATGGACAAGAATTGGAGAAAGAAGGAAGATAGTGAGACTAAGCTTGAGTTTGTACCAACATTAGGTGTATATGTTTCCTCCAAAAACTAAGAAGAAAGCTTTGGCTTAGGGGGGCATTAACAAAAGATTCTTTATCCCTTGCTAGAGAAATGTTGTTAATTTTTCAACATATCAGAATAAGTTGTAGGGTGACATCATTAACCTATTGATGAAAGAATCAGTGGAAAATATATGTGTCAAAGGGAGAGAAAAGAACAAAAATTATGTATGCACCATTTTCCCTTGATGTCAAAGGGGGAGAATAGTTTACGAGAGAAATTTTGGCATGTTTCCATCAATAGCAAAGGAGGAGATTGTTGGAAGGTTAAAGAGTTTGTCATGGAGATGCCTATTGGAAACATGAACATGAGGTATGAGCATAAGTTGTACAATATACAAGTATAGTGTTGTTTATGGGTGTTTTGCAATCCTCATCATTTAATTTATCAATCCAAGGCAATGTCCATGGCTATATGCAAAAGAGAATGGAGAAAACTTGCTTGGTAGTCTATTCTACAATCAAACTTGTAGAAATCAAACCTATTCTAGAGCACACTTACATAAAAGGAAAGTTGCATGAAAGGAAATTAATATAAGGCACAATTGCATGAATTCAAAATTATAAACTACTTCACACTTTTCTGGAAATAAAAATCTTGCTTGAACTCTAAATATTTTGGAAATACATTACTTGAAATGAAACTAGAAACTGTCCTATTTCCTTAGGCCAAAACAAGTCTTTCTAACCCCCCCTTGATTCCTTGATTACAATGCATTTATAGAATTAAAAGATGATCCTCATAACTATGCAATAGCTTGCTAGAAAATAGGAACATGTGTGGAGAAAGAAAAGATGTCTTCACTCCATTTTATTGAGTCAATCTCTTTTGGTCATCCAAAACAATAATCCTTTCTTTTCAGCCCTTTCAACTACTCCAAAAAGGTGTTAGAGTGTTGACGAAGTATTCCTTTGAACTTTTATATCATTAAAACACTTAAATCTACTTCTGTATGCTATCAACTACTCATAAATTAAATTGAACAACTCCCTAGATATTTGCAATTGCCCCTATATTCTCTAAACTTTTCTCCAAGTCTCTCCAATTTCCTTTAAAATGCTTGCAACTATTGTCCCTTAACTACTCAACCTCTTCATAAATGCTATCATACTTTGTTCTAAAAATTTCAGAGCATGGAAGCAAATGAATGAACAAATTTCAGAAATTCCAGAGCATGGAAGCAAATTTTTGGAGTATTAGATTGGTGAAGTTTTCTCTCAAACCACAAACTGGGTTTTTCTTGAAATTTAATGGGTTTTTTCACCTTCTTTTCTACTAATTTTTATCCAAAATTCTCAAGAACCTAGATTGTAATTTTCAAGATATGATGAAATCTTGACTTCTCTAACTGAAAATATCTTACTTTCCTCATCATGCTCAATCTTGATAAACTTCATAGTTAAGCAAGATACATGCTTTTATTTGGCTAATAGATGAGACATTTTTTAATCTCATTAGTTGTCATTAATGTCTGCAACATTATGGTTTCTTATGAATATTGGTGTGTACACCAATTGATGAAGCATTCAGGATGCATAAATATGTTAATCCAATGCTTAGTTGTAATAAGGTTTGATCTAGTGCAAACAGTTGAAGTGGAAAATTGGCTGGGTTAGAATAGTGTTTTCAATGTACAAGACATCTGGTAATTTGATCTGCATTGGTGAACACCTTGAATAATTTTTCTCTATGGCTCTTAGGAATTTTTTTTGGATGTTATAGGAATCTAATATATATTTTCACATCATTTTTTCATTTAGTGTAGAAGTTATGAATAATAAAATGTCAAGTCTGCCAATGATAGTGGCTGCCAGTATATGGTGTATGTTTTGATGAGTCTGCACTTCACCATGGAATGGTATTTTGTCTTGTGCATTTGTGGAGGTTTTTATAGGTGGAAGGTGCACGTAGGATACAAGTGGCATGAATTTTAGAGGCCTATTTATCAGTTTGAGGATGATCAGTTGGTGAATTTTGATATTAGGTCATTAATGGTGATGATGGAATATGTTTAAGGTTATGAAGAGCTTGAATAAGTATGGACATGAGTAATGTGGGAGCTATTATAGGTCCATGCCAGCCTATTTGGACTTGGACCATAAGTTTTGATTGTGGTGTGTAGTATGTTTTAGGTAAAAAAGCTATAATATGTGTGATACATCCAATTAGGTTGACCTAATTGATTTTACAAAGGTTTGTGGATGTAATCCATATAAGTACAAGTCCATTTTCATGTTGGAGGATGGTGATAGTGAATATGCAAGTGCAGTTGATGCAAATTGTGTGAATTTAATGAGAATGTATAGTAGAGAAGAGTGTTAGAGTAGAGTAGTATGAAGTGTGTTAACTCTATATATTAAGCTTCAATGGTGTAGCATCGAAAAAAGTAACCCTTTTTCATGCTTAGTTTGGGAATGAGTAATTAATGATAAAATAGACTAATTGTGCCTTATTTAGGGTGTTGTAAAGTGTTTTCATACACTTTCACACTAATCTCTAGAGGGATTTATTAATTAATTGAGCTTAATTAGAGCTTAATTAACCCCTTAAATTCAAATCCAAGCCTTGTTTATTGCATTTTCTTAATGATATATCCTGATACTCATTAATAATGTTGCATAACACTTAATTTGGCAAGGTTTGAGTCCTAGGATAATGACCTAGGACCCATTCACCACCTATAGAATGGGTCCTCACTATGTCCTAGGACCCCCATTTTACATGTTTTTTCCCCACCCTGAAACTTGATCCTAGTTAACTATGTTAGGACCCATTCACCCATGGTGGCGAATAGGTCCTCCTTAACTAAGGACACTCCTAAAAATTATAAACTTATTTGTGGCAGGATTTTAGTGATTTTGAATGCTAGATTTCATGTTGGCTTGTGTTATTTGAATTTCAAGTTTAAATCTTAAGATAAGTATAAATATAAAGCTAATTCACCTAGTTTCATAACAAGAACTTTATGCAAGCATCCTAAGAGTTCACAAGGGAATTATAGAGCATTTCAAAGGCATTCAAAAGAAAATTATCAAGGTTTTATCTCAACATTAAAGGTCATACCATCATGTCAAAGGCATAGTGCATCATGCATGGTGTTGAGCAATCATGTTGATCTAGCATTCAAGATCCAATTCAAGCATTGTTTCACATCCAATTCAAGATCAATATCTACATTCTTCATAGCTACTTCATGTTAGATTGTTGATTTACATTCTAAGATTGCATCCAAGGTATCATTGTTTCATGTTTCATGTTTCATTATCTCATCATAAGGTTTAATTACTAAATGGGGTTTGACCAAGGAAAACCCACATTCCCTAACAATCATTAACTTTCTCTTCTCTTTTGATGTGTGATTGTATGTTTTAGATTGAATATCAAGTCGATAACAAAAGTTTCAATAGTTGTCAAGTTATAAATTTGCAAAAGTTGTCATCCTTATTGGAAGATCATGAAGAAAAGCTACAAAATTGATTTTTGACTTTCGGGAGTTGAACACTTGGGATCTAGGAGTGTAAACACTGAATAACATAACCCAAAAATAGGTTTTTAGAAACCCTAATAGGGACCCATTCCCCACTGGGCGAATGAGTCCTTAGTGAGCCCCAAAACAACACTTTTTCAGCAAGGTACACATTTTTTCAACAGCTTAAAACCTCCCTTATTGTTTTTATAATAGTTAGGTTTGGTTTATGATATTTATTTGCATCATATATTGCACATAATTTTATGTTTCATAGAAAAAACTAATGGCTCATCATCTTGATAAAACCCATTTTATATGAAACATAATGGTGAACCTGACATAGTGAACATTGTCATTTTCTGATCTTGGAATCTTTCTTTTCATCCTAGGTTAGATTTTTCATTCATTTGCATTGAATTAGATCTCATTTAGGGTATCTTAGTTTGCATTCAAATTGTATTTCATCTAAGGTTTTAGAATTGCATTGTTTTACATTCTTTAATTCTAAAAAATACAAAAAAAGATTAGTAATCTTGCATATCATTTATACCACATAAAATTTTATTTGAAAATAAATAAAAAATTACATATAAAACTAGGTCTTTGCATTCATCATTTTGTCGCATTTTCAACTTGCATATCAAACTAGGTCTTTGCCTTGTAAACCTTCTATGAACTTTACAACTTTGTGTCCTATTTGTAATACTATTGTAGTACAAAGTTCAAGGCTCATGTCATCCCATGATATACCACTCTTTATTGATCTTGCATTTTCTAGCTCTCTTCCTAATAGTCTTGATAATCAAGCTCCTATGGATCATAGTATGCCTACTTCATTTCCCATGGCTTCCATGCCTACAACTAATGTATTTAATGTTAACAATATTGTCACTACCATCATTATTTCTACTCAAATTTTGGGGTGCACTCAAAGCCAAGGTGGAAGTTCAATCCATCCTTCTACAATACCCATTTCCATTCCTAGATACACTAGTACTCAACCTACTTGTAGTGTAAACACTTAGGTATTTCCACTATGAATCCTTCTAGCTTTGTGTATTCAAATAAAGTATCTCCTCAACCATCCTCCCTACAAACTTACAATTCACTTTCCCTCCACATACATAAACCGATCCACCTTATTCCCCTCTACCTTACAATAACAATGCGTCTCTCCTTAACACACTTTTGTAAAGAATGACATCCCTTCAACAATACGTTGCAACCTTAAATCAAAACAACAATCAACCTTCACAATACATCCAAACCAATCCGCTATCCTTGGAGATATTGAGAGCAGAAATGCCACAAGGCATAGAAGTTCCCTGATTTGAGAAATATGATGGCAAAGGAAGTTCCATTTTCCATGTTTCCACTTTTACAACTTTATGTAGTGATTTCATATTTGAAGACAACCTTTTGGATAAGCTATTTCCTAGGTCCTTGAAGGATACTACTTTAGAGTGGTTCTCTACTTTATCGAATAATTCAATTGGCTCATTCAATGAACTTATTGATTACTTTTACAACCACTTCCACATTCACATGGGTCACAAGATGACCCTAGCTGATTTAATGACATGGAAACAAAAGGATGATGAAAAAGTGATTGATTTCATAGCAATATTCCAAACACTTTATTCACATGTAAACATTAAGATTCCTGATGTTGACCTTCAACAAATGTTTATTTCCAACTTACAAAAAAAACTTCAAAGAAAACTTGAAATTTTGAGATTACCATCCTTTACACAGTTATGTACAACCCTTCGTGATTATCAAAATATGACTTGTGGTTGTGATGTGAAAAATCCCCCTAGTCATCCTCAAAATTTTGAATCCACAACTCAAAATAACTACCAACCTTTCAAGAAGCAAAATAAGGGATTTTTACAACTTAAGTGGCAGCTTTGAAGACAACAAATTCATATGAATTTGTAGATAGGAATAGAAATTTCACTCCTTTACTCAATACCCTTCATAATATCATGTTACAACTTGTTGAAAAGAACATGCTTACCTTACCTCCTATTAAAGAATGTGATCCTAATATACCATTTCCTGCATGCTTTTGATGAAACTCTTATTGTCATTACTACTGACAAAATGGACATGGTATGAAATATTGTTAACATCTTAAAAATTTTATGCAATACCTTATTGATAATAATCAACTACAAATTGGAGGTGTGAATGATCAAAGTAATAAGTTTGTAGCCCCTCCTAACCCAAATTTACAAATCTTTACAAATCCCATGGCAAATCACACTATTTCATTTGTCAAAGCTAGTGAAACAAAGAATATGTGATGAATGTCGACAGGGATGATGAAAATATAAAAGATGAAACTATGAATGAATCAGTTGAATTGGTAGAATTTATCAAATATAAACCTCATAAGGGCTCAACAAAAAGACCTCTTGATATTTCTTTCTGACAAATTGACATACTGAAACATGCACTCGATGGTCCTCTTTACATAGCTAGAAGAATCAATAACAAGCCTACTAATGGGTTCTTAATTGATCCTATTTGTGGAGAGAACTTGATCACTAAATGATTCCTATTTTTGAATGAATTATATCAAGATACATATGACAAACTGAAAGAATGGATCAATATGTATAATGGTTTTGCATATCCTACGATGAGCTTGATAGATCTTCCTTTGAAAGTTGGACTAAAAACATTAAATGTCTCATTCACCATCATCCCAAAATCAAACCAATTTTGTGCACAAAGCTAGGCTATCCATGGCTTCACTCCATGAATATCATCCCCTCAGTTGTGCATAATTTTTTAAAGTTTCCCTTTGGAAATGATATCCTTACTATGCATCATAGTGGGTTTAATCCTGCATCTTCTCGAGGGAACTTTTCATTAGATTTATTTTGGCCTGAGCCTATTGAACCTATCAGACCTCATGAGGAATTCTTTTTTAAATCATATCAAAATTTTAAGGAAAAGCGTATAGAATAGTTATCCCTTTGAAACATACCTCAACCTGTGATTGAGCTTCCTATCCTTTATGAAACAATGATTGAACCAAAATTCCTTCTAGCCACCCAAGAGTAGCCTAAGACAAAAATTCCTATGATTTCCTATAAGAGATCACGATACAACCAAAACAATCTCGTTGTGCCTCCTAAAGTTAAAAAAGTTTACAAAGCTAAAGAGAAAATGATTAAACAACCTCCTATGGTTCCTTTTGTTCCTACCCTAAAGGAAGAGAAGAAGCCTATAGTTGATAAACCCACTCCTACATAAACACAAATTGACAATAAATTGAAATGAAACCGAAATTCTAGATAGCATAGGCATAGATGCCATGCTATTGCTCATATGTTACAAAATCAAGAAGAAAAGAACAACATAGAAAATAAAAATCTGAACTTACCTGCAACAATGCATGATGACTCTATACCCTCATCACAACATAAACAAGAAGCTTCCATGGAAATTTTCATTTGACCTTGTATTGTGATAAATCTAGATGATGACATTGACAAATTACAAAGATTGATGAGCAAGTGCATAACAAATTGAATACATTATTTTCCTCTTCTATGAGCTTGAATGACAAATTTCTGAAAAAGAGTGCTGAACTTGGTGTTTCCCCTAGTTCGACACTTGTTGTTGTCCCTTTGGCTAGTTTTCCACCTTCCATATATACCAATCGAGATTGGGATGCAACTGACCTACTATATGTTAACATAAATGTTTTTTACCAGTATTTTGCTTTGTTTTCTTTTTCATGATCTTGTATGTGATTGCATGTGAATAATGTGATCCCCCGTTATATTTTATTTGATGTATTTTTCTCCTTTTTTACGTTCTTCTATATATACCTACATTCTTCTCTATGTCATAAATATTTTACCTTGTCTTGATTTTTCCTTTTAGGGATGAGACAAGGCATCAAGACATTTAGGTCTCCTCCATGTTGACCCAAAAGGTTGTCCTTTTATATTTTTCATTTGTCTTGTGTTTTCCTTTCAGGGATTATGCAAGGCATAGAGAAATTTAGTTCTTTTCCATGTTGACCCGAAAGGCTTTTTCTTTTCTTTTTCTCTCTTTGTATCATTCTTCTAGTTCTATGAGTATTTGGGGAATGATGATAGTTTTGATCTCTATAAAAAACATTATAGAAAAGACATATTGACCCCAAATCCATAGATCCCTTATGTATTCTTGGGGGAAACCCCTTCCCTCCTTGTTCATGATGTAGCTTTATTTTAAAAACATATGACTTGGCATAGGGTTTTTCGAGGACAACTCTCATGTCTTAGGAAAAAACATTGGCTACTTTAAAGAAGTTTCTCACAATAATGGTCTTAGCAATTGCTTTAACGTGGGAACATACATCAATAAAATCTTTCAACATTTTTCATATTTCATAACATGATTTTCTTTTTTCTTGTGACATGTCCTTTTCTTGGTGGTTTCATTGGGTTTGATGTCCTCCAAGAGCATGATATTTCTAAGTGTATGATTTCCCTTAGTGGCATGATGTGAACGAGGCATCCCATAAGTGGCGATATGATATTATTGACTTGTCCTCTCTTGGATAAATTAGCTACAATGTTCCCTAAGAAGAAGACCTTACACAAATGAAGCAAAATACCCTTTAACAAAAACCTATAGAAATAACATTCACAAGTGCATAACATTGTGGTGCCTTATCGAAGTTGTCAAGAGGATAACTTTGGTATGGTATGGGAGGCTAATATGATTCTCTCATTTACCACCTCATTGGGATAATTCACCTAGTGGATGGTCTGAGGTTCCACTACCCCAAAGTGAGCATGCATGTTAGAGACAAAAAGCCTAGACCTGGTCCACATTGTGTTGGACAAACTATTGAAGCTCGATCATTGTTTCAGACAAACGGTCGTGTTCCACATTATGTTGGAACAATCAAAGCTTGATCAGGTTTGTTGTCCTTTATTTTTCTTGATCTTTGGTAGGGTATGACTATGTATCTTTGTTATTGTTGCATACCTAAGTGTCTTGAATGTCTAGTTTAGTGTGAGTTTTTCATGGGGGTAAACTCTCACTATAGTGGGGGAAAAATGTAGCATAAAAAAAAGTGACCATTTTTCACGCTTAGTTTGGGAATGAGTAATTAATGATTAAATAGACCTAATTGTGCCTTAAATTTAGGGCAGTGTAAAGTGTTTTCTTACATTTTCACACTGATCTAGGGATTTATTAATTAATTGAGGTTAATTAGAGCTTAATTGGCCCCTTAAATTCAAATCCAAGCCTTACTTATTGCATTTTCCAAAGGATATATCCTGACACTCACTAATAATGTTGCATAGCACTTATTTGACAAGGTTTGAGTCCTAGGATAGTGACCTAGGACCCATTTGCTACCTAGTGAATGGGTCCTTACTATGTTCTAGGACCCCTTTTTACATGTTATTTCACCTCCCTGAAACTTGGTCCTAGTTAACTATGCTATGACCCATTCTCCCAAGATGGAAAATGGGTCCTCCTTAACTAAGGACACCCCTTTTTGAACCTATTTGTGGCAAGATTTGAGTGATTTTGAATCCTAGATCTGATGTCGGCTTGTGTTATTTGAATTTAAGGTTTAAATCTTAATATAAGTATAAATATAAGGCTAATTCACCCACTTTCATAACAAGAACTTTATGCAAGCATCCTACGAGTTCATAAGAGAATTATAGAGAATTTTAAGAGTATTTCAAAGGCATTCAAAGGTAGATTATCAAGGTTTTATTGCAGCATTCAATTTCATATCATCATGTAAAAGGCATAGTGCATTATGCATGTTGTTGAGCTATCATGCTGATGTAGCATTCAAGATATAATTCAAGCATTGTTTCACATCCAATTCAAGATCAAGATCAACATTCTTCATAGCCACTTCATGTTAGATTACTGATTTACATTCCAAGATTTCATCCAAGGTATCATTGTTTCATGTTTCATGTTCATATTTAATTATCTCATCATAAGGTTGAATTACCTAAATCTAGGGTTTGACCAAGGAAAACCCCTATTCCCTAACAATCAACACTTTTTCTTCTCTCTTGATGTGTGATTGTAGGTTTTAGATTGAAGATCAAGTGGAGAACAAAAGTTGCAAAAGTTGTCAAGTTATAAAGTTGCAAAAGTTGTCACCCTTATTGTAAGATCACAAAAATGAAGCTACAAAATTGATTTCTGATTTTCGAGAGCTGAACACCTAGGATATGGGAGTGCAAACATTGAAGAGCAAAACCCAAAAATTAGTTTTCAAAAACCCTAACAGGGACCCATTTTCCACTGATCGAATGAGTCCTCAGTGAGCCCCAAAGCAACACATTTTCAGAAAGGTACACATTGTTTCAACATATTAAAACCTCCCTTATTGTTTTTATAATAGTTAGGTTTGGTTTATGATATTTATTTGCATCATATACTACACATAATTGTATGCTTCATAGAAAAAACTAGTGGCTTATCATCTTGATAAACCATATTTTTATATGAAACAAGTGGAACTATAATTCATGCATATTGTAGATGAAATTATAATAGTTAAATTCTTGGGAAAGTGCCACCCCTCTCTTCTATCTTTCTTTCATTCTATGGGTAGTGAGTCCACTAGGACACCTGCAATGGGAATTTTTGTAATATGTTGTAACTGATTCTAATATATTTTGAGCTTATCCTCACCATAGTTTTTCCCTCTTTGGATTTTCCATGTAAAATTTTGGTGTTCATGTGTTAAATGTGCTTTGATGGTTGCTTTCATACTTTCCTTTCTTACTGCAAACTGAATATGTTATGTGGAATGAATGCTTCAATTTTTAAGTGGTTTCAGAGAATATAGATTCACCTCCCCCTCTTAGTATTATGAGTGTTCAACACCAAAGATGTTGATTATAACAATCATTGCTTATATTTATGAAAATAATCTTATTTATAGAGGTAATGTTGTAACACTTTAATGGAGAAGTTATAGGTAGAAATGAAATAAAATTAAGAAATTTTAGATTTAAGACTCATCAATTATTTTATTAGTGTGGGAGTGCAATAACAATCAAAAGGTAGGTGAACTTAAGTTACAAAACATAATGGCATCAATTATTTTTCCACTAGAAAAGATGTAGTTGGTTACACATACTCCAATTATCTTGGTTCAGTTGGTTATGCTTTCTCACTTGGACCTAGAGTTATATTTTGGAGCCACAAAAGGTTAGAAATGATGGACCTTTTTTTCTTTCTGATGATAGATCACCAAGTGTAATCCAAAATATCCATAAAAAATCTTAAACAATTGAATCTATAAGTTATCTTATCATAACCATGGATCACTCATTAACAAAATCAAAATATATTATTTACATTATAATAAGTTATAAAGCTATATGAATTAGAAGAATCTTTCAAGATCTACACTTATTAAAAGAAAATATAACTACTATTTACTATGACAAAAGTAACACTCTCACCAATCTATGCCATTCCTCGTAGTATAACTGACAAATTATGAGGTGTAGCTGTAATAGCACTCATTTTTCCATTGTTGTTGGCTCTCCCTTTTATGAAAAGTTCATATGTTTGTAGCTCAAGTTCTCACCTAATCTACCAGAAACTCTTTCAGTTTTTCTACACTTATTAAAAGAAAATATAACTACTATTTACTATGACAAAAGTAACACCATTGCAATGATAAAAACCCCATGATTTATGCTAAATCAAGAAATCTAACATCCTTTTATTTAACATTTAGATCAAGATGGTCAATTGATTTTTCCAACATCTAATCAAAAATCATCTCCTTTTCTCTCTATCATCCTGATGATGGATCACTGAGTGTGATCCAAAATGTTGATGAAAAAACTCAAGCACAATCAAAAATCTAGAAATTACAAATCTTCAGCATTATGGATTGTAGAAATCTCATAGCATTAATCTAATCAACATGTTACCAAAGCACTTCCATAAAAATATTTTATAACTTTGAGAAACTAATTAGGGGAGACATACCAGTAGTCGCCAGGGATAACTTCATGCATTCGTGCAAGGTGAAAAATAGGTCCGATTTGAAAAAAAAATGGGCTTCTTCATAAGCGAGTTAGGACCTTACAAAGAAAAAAGTAGCTTGTGGGTATTTAAAACGCACCTTGTCGAAGCCGTAAAGCCAAAGGTGCTCAAAAAAGGTGTTTTTGGACCTCGATCCGCTACATCTTCATTATTTCACCCATACCCATTCATTATAAATCAAAAAAATATTAAAAAATGCGTATTTACAATTATTAATTAACCTATTTTAAGTTATGTTTGTATGTGGGCCCAGTCAAAATATCACGTGGGTCCGCTAGGAGGTGGTCACTTTAATCTCAACCTCAACACATTACATTGTTAACCACATGCCCCATATGCCTTCATCAAACCATGCGTATGAGTTAACCATGTGCCCCATATGCCTTCATCAAAGCACGCATATGAGTTAACCTAACTGTGAGTTGTTGGGAAACTTTAAGCCCTAAACTCATCATCTCCCATGGATTTTTCTAAACTTTTCATGGTTGTCTCCTCTCTCCCACCGTTGATGCAAGCTCTTGTGACCATGGCGATGTCCTTCAACTCCCTTTTGTTGCAAGTAACATCTCCACCTCTCTTCGCCTGCAACATTGTTTGTTCAATAGTGGGTTTTTGTTGGTGTTGATGGTGTTTGAGTGCATTTTGGTGTGTTTAAAAATCATTTCTCTGTATGGAATTAAGGTTTTGACTGTAATCATTTCTATTTACGTGTAACTAGTAGAATTTTGATCCCTCATGAATTATTCTATCTATGGCATTGAGGGTTTGACTGCTATGCTTTTTTTTACATTATTCTATGAACTAATCACATGTAATGTGATTTAAATAGAACAATGACAAAATTTTGACCAAGTATAATCATGAAATTTAATGGGTATATTGTCAAATGCCGGTATATTCATGAAATTTAATAGGCTTTCATTTTTTGCCCCAAATTATTGAGGGGTTTCAAAATACGGGTTAATGGGTAGATGTTTTCTATTTTCAGTAATTATAATATGCACATGAAATTAAATGGGTATACATATTTTGTTGGATTCTCTTCGAATCCCTATATTATATTCATTAAAAAGACAATGAGTATACAACTTTTTGTCCCAATTTATAAATTGGTTTTAAGATTAAAATTTGCAAACAATTATATATATATATACATACAGTCAAGTCGTGTAGGGTTTCATCATATCAAGCCGTGTAAGGCTTCATCACATGAAGCTTCGTAGAGAATGATATGTTCTAATCACATTGTATATATATTTTTTGCAGAGAATGATTTATTCTTTTTAGACAATGATATGTTCTTATTAGATTGTATATATATTTTTTCAGTCAATGATATATTATTTTCAGACAATGATATGTTATTCTCAAAATGTATATATATATTTGTAGTCAATGATATATTCTTCTAAGACAATGATATGTTCTTATTAGATTGTATATATATATTTGTAAACAATTATATATATATATATGGGTATGTGCAATATCATCATGGAAAAAATAGGCCCTTAAGTGGCAAAAAATTCAGAAAAATTAGAGTTAGGCAACTTGACGTAAAAATTTGAATAAGTTACCTATATTATTTCAAAAATATGTAAGAATAGAATCTGTAGAAAATTGAATGTAGTTTCTAAACTACTAGGTTTGTTTAAAAAGAAAAAAAATCTATTTGGTGAAATTTTGAAATCTCAATGCAGTAGTACTTAAATTTCAAGGAAAAAATAAGTAGGTGTCTGTCTGACCACCCTAACCACAATAAAATAATAATATTTTGTTATAATATTTTGGATAAAAGTAGAGGACTCATGTCTCGATGTGATGTATATTTTTTTGTAATTTTTTCCAAGTAAATAATTAATTATGAATTTTTATTACAAATTTTAGAAAATATAAAACTCATTATGTATGACCACCTTAACTTGGTCAAAACTTCATGAAATTCATTTTTTCTTTTTTTAATCCTATAGTATGTGAAGCATAGAATGTGACGCATGTTTTGGATTCAAAAAATGTGACACCATTTGAAAGCTATAGATTTTTTTCAATCAACCTATCAATCAACAGTTTAGTCGTATTTTGAATAGAAAATGAATAATAATTACTTATTAAATTCATAGTAAAGTAGAATTTATATTGGTGGAAAGCTGAGAATCTCCTTGAAAAACCCTTTTTGTTTCATCAATTTTGGGTAAAATAAAAAGTCATCAGCCACATACCCATCATATATATATATATATAGGTTCATGTGATGAAACCCTACACGACTTGATATGATGAAACCCTACACAACATGAGGCTTGATATATATACATGACATGACTATATATATATAATATGATAATAATGTCATTGTATACAAATATATACTTTTATAGCATGAGGCTTGATATATATATACACGGCATGACTGTATCTATATATATATATATGTAATTTGATAATAATATATCATTTTATTTGCATACAATGATATATATATATATATATATGTAATGTGATAATAATATATCATTTTATTTGCATACAATGATATATTTAATATATATATATATAATTTGATATATATATAGTCATGCCTTGTAGTTTTTCATCATATCAAGCCATGTATGGTTTCATCACATGGACCTTAACATGATCCTCTATCAATATCTTCTATTTAATAATGCCCAAGTTTCTTGCCATATATCCCTATAACTTTGTTAATTTTCATTTTTTCATATCCTCATGGAAACCCACAAATGCTAAAAATATCATCCACCTACAAAAAGGTAAAACCAGTGTTGGTTCAAGTAGAGTTTTCTTTTTCAACTTAAAGGTAAAACCAACTTCTTGAAGAATAAAACAAACCTTAATCTTCACAAGCATGACTCTAAACTAATGAAATTCATTTAATGCACCTCTTCACTTTTGTACAATTAGTTTCCTTCCCCATGAACTATTCTCCCATCCCTTTTGAACCTAAGTTAAATAATAACAATGGATAGTCATTATGTAGCTGCTAACATCCATGGCAACCTCCATATACATTGCATAAAATTTTATACTTGCTTTCTCCATGGCCTCAATCAACCCTTTCTTTTTTGGTATCTTAGGGATGTCAATTTTGATGTCATTATATATATATATATATAAATAAAAATGTATAATCTTATATAGATATCTGATATAGATTTATATCCATATAAGAATATCCATATATATTGACTTTAAACCGATCAAAGTCATTTAATGCAACTCTTCGCTTTTGCACAATTAGTTTCCTTCCCCATGAACTATTCTCCCATCCCTTCTGAACCTCAATTAAATAATAACAATGGATAGTCACTATGCAGCTACTAACATCCATGGAAAAGTCCATATACGTTGCATAAAATTTTATAACTGCTTTCTCCAATTTTATACCTGAAATTTTATACATGGCAACCCTTTCTTTTTTGGTATCTTAGGGATGCCAATTTTGATATAAGTTAAAGAGAGCTTCTTGAAGTCAATTTTGATATCAGCTAAAGAGACCCTTTTGGTATCTTATCTTATATAGATATATGATATAGATATATATCCATATAAGATTACACATATGTAATATGATATAGATATATATCTATATAAGAGTGTACATATGTAATCTAATATTTATATATATATATATAAGCCACAATAGTGGTTTAAAATTTGATGGAGGAAGGAAAACTGAGAAAAAACAACCCCATGGCAAAAAAATTGGTTTTAGGGGTTCAAATGAACCTATAAGTTCGACTGAACCATAAAGGGGTTCGACCGAACCCATTGATTACTGGGCCCACATTTCCCACCCAAGAAAAAAAGAAAAATGCATATTTAAAGGGGTTCGAATGAATCCTGGTTCGAACGAACCCCTAGGTGTTTGCTCAAACCCCTAGGGTTCATACAAACCCCCCTTATTCCTCATTCTCCCCCTGAAACACCAAAAAACCTAAATTTTTACACTTTGAAGCTTTGGTTCAGGATGAAAATGGAGGAGTCCTCACAAACCCAACTGGAATCAGGTAGTCCTCAGAACGAGCTATCCAACGAATATAATTTTAGTATGTTTTGGTTTTATTATGTATTTGTTTTTTTAGTTTTATTAAACATAGGTTTTTCATCGAAAATGAAGGTCTTTGTTCGACACATGTGGAAAAAATCAGATTATCAAAAAAGAATTGAAAAATATGTGTGCACCAGATATTGAAGTCCTTGATCCAACAAAAACAAAATTGAATTTTGATATATAAATTACGTGTTATACAGTCACGTTATGTTTGAATTGTAATTGGTTTGACTTTGAAACTTACTTAAAGAAAAAATATTCAATCAGAAACTATCTAACCAAGTGGAAGCACTAGATATCGAAGTTACAAATATAAATTCGAAAGAATTAGAATTTTATCCTTCATGGAAAATAACTTGTGTTATACAATGTGTGTCACTTTTTAAAAATGTTGTTTCTGAAAAAAACCAGTTTTCATGAGATGGAAAAAGAACTGTAATCTGATTCCAAAAATTTTGAAAAAAATATTTTTAGAATCTACAAAAAAAATGTGACGAGAATTTAGTTTGCATCATCTTCAAATTCCTCATGGTCTAGCCACTATAGGTGCTCGAATGTAAAGATTTAGTTAAAAATAATAATTTTAGTGTCTTATTTGGCCAAAAATTGTAAACCACTATTGTGGGATCACCCATATGTATATGTATATGTAGATATATATATCAAATTATATATGTATAATTTCTTATATGGATAACAGAGGTGAAAATGAGGAAGAAAACTGCAGAAGATGATGAGTTTATGGCTTTAAGTTGCCCAACAACCTGCGGTTAGGTTAACTCATAAATGTGGTTTGATGAAGGACTATGCGGCACGTGATTAACAATGTAATGTGGTGAGGTTGAGATTAAAGTGACCACCTCCTAGTGGACCCACGTGATATTTTGACCGGGTCCACATACAAACGTAACTTGAAATAGGTTAATTGATAATTGTAAATAGGCTTTTTTTCATTCAATGCACCATTGAAATTAAACATAAATGGCTAATGCAGTATGAAATGACCAATTGTTTGATAGGAAAGTTCAAATTTGAAATTCAATTACCACAATTCAATACATTCAATATACACATTCGAATGATTTTATAAGAGGGAATTTACAGTGTCATTTTCATTACAAATTCTCCTATGCTTTCACTGCATATCCTTTGAAAAATTCACCTCCATACATATAAAAAAACAAAAAACATATTATAATTCATACATATGACCGAATTTATGCAAGCCACCTATTTTTTCAATTAGACCAAATATAAATTTGATTTCCTAAAATCCACGGTAGGGGTATGTGCGAGATCATGATAGGCCAAAAAGTGGCAATATGTAAGTGATATAATGGCCCATGTGGTTGATGAAATTTTTTTAACCCAAAATTTATGAAATGAAAAGGGTTTTTAAAGGAGATTCTTAGCTTTCCACCAATATAAATTATGCTTTACTTTGAATTTAATAAATAATTATGATTCATTTTTTATTTGAATTATGACTAAAGTCTTGATTGAGAGGCTGCTTGAAAAACATCTATAGCTTTCAAACGGTGTCACATTTTTTGAATCCGAAATATGTGTCGCATTCTATGCTTCGTATACTATAGGATAAAAAAAGAAAAATTGAATTTCATGAATTTTTGACCAAGTTAAGGTGGTCAGACATACAAGTTTTTATATTTTTTAAAAGTTGTAATAAAAAATTCATATTTAATTATTTACTTGGAAACAAATTACAAAAAAAATGCATCACATCCGGAAATAAGTCCTTTACTTATATCTAAAATATTATAAAAAAATATTATCATTTTATTATGGTTAGGTGGTCGGACAAATACCTACTTCTTATTTTTCCCTAAAATTTAAGTGCTCTTTGCATTGAAATTTCAAATTTTCACCAAATAGATTTTTAAAAATAAAATAAACCTAGTAGTTTAGAAACTACATTCAATTTGCTACAGATTTTATTCTTACATATTTTTGAAATAATATAGATAACTTATTCAAATTTTTATGTCAAGTTGCCTAACTCTGATTTTTCTAATTTTTTTGCCACTTAAGGGCCTGTTTTTTCCATGATGATCCTACACATACCCATAGAACTCAAGCATAAATGGCCACTGCAAAATGAAATGACATATTGTTTCCCACGAAGATTCAATTTGCACATTCCAATGATTTTATAAGAGGGAATTTCCAGGATCATTCCCTGAATATCCTCTGCAAAATTCAGAGCTTACTAAGGCAACCTATGCACATTCCTCTTAAAAGAAAGCATATTCATGTTGGTACACCCAGAATAACTAAATTCATGTTTTTATTTATCAGTATACTAGATTTACATTTATGTTGTCTATTTCATTATTCAATATACTCTTTTATATTTATGTACTCATTGTTTACATTATTTTCAGACATACAAATTATTCAGTTTTCAGTTAGTTGTTCAAATGAGCATTATCTATTATGTAATCATATCACAACATACAATGATATGGTTTAATCTATTTTCTTCCACTTATTTTATGTGTTTCAATAATCAGATTACATATTTGTATATACATATACATGTACATGTATATGTATATGTACATACATATAGATACACATGTACATATATATGTATATACAAATACATATACACATGTATATACATATGTATGTATGAATGTATATATATATACATAGACATATATATTTATATACATATACATATATTTATTAACAGTCGTGGCACGAAGTTGTTTGAGGGTGTGTATTGTAGCACACATTAAATGTACTTTACTGATGGTTTGAGAAGCATGTAGAAAGATTTCGAAGAATATGTTTTTTCTCAAATCTTTCTACACTCTTGTTCTCAAATCTTCTATAAAGTACATTTAACGTGACCTACAATATACACACCCTCGAACAATTTTGTGCAATGGTTGTCAATAAATATATGTATATGTGCATGTATATGCATATAGATATACATGTATATACATACATATACATGTATATATGTCCTTTCTATTGCACTCTGCCATGTAGGGTGCCATCATATGCAATATACACTATTATTTTCAGCTTCATACTAAGGATCAAAACATTGTGGATTTTAATGCTCCAATAAAAAATCTTATTGTTGTGCATGCAATATTGCAAAGATGATTTGATGTGGGAATGTTACAAGTATCGAGTACTACCCTTGTTTATTACAATTATTTTGTAGGAAAGCCGGAGTGTCAAGAGGTGAATCAAGTATGTGGATTATCAACATACCAATGAAGTTGTGTTTGTTAACACAATAGACTCTATAGGGACATTTTTATTTGAATGATTTATGATATGCTTACATTTTCTATTATACATGTGTTCATAAATATATAGTTTTCTTACAAATTCTTATTTGATTGGACGAATATATTTAACTACATTGGTCTCTTAATGTCGGGCATGTGAGGACTTCTCCACAATCAACAGAAGATATTCAACATCAATGACAAGTAAAGTCTATGACTTTACTTTGGCAATGACCTAGTAATATTGAAAAATGCATCTTTTTATATATATGGCTGAAAGTTAGATTAATTGAACTCGTAATAGTATACAATAATTATGAGATTAGTTAAAATTAGATTAATTATATATCCGCGTGCATATATATATATATATATTGATAGGTATATATGTATATACATATATATGGTTATGCATATATGTATGCACAAATATAGCTATATATATATGTGTGTGTGTGTGTGTGTGTCTATGTGTATATATACATAATTAAGATTTGATAATTAATATGTAGTTTTGTTAAATTTTGATACTGGTAATTAATAAGAATATATCATTGTCTACAAATACAATGATTACAATTTGTAAGCAATGATATGTTCTTATTAGATTGTATGTATATATATAGTTATATATCTACATACAATCTGATAATAATATATCATTGTCTACAAATACAATGATTACAATTTGTAGACAATGATATATTCATATCAGATTGTATATATATACATACAATTTGATAATAATATATCATTATCTACAAATACATATATATACAATCTGATAAGAACATATCATTGTCTGCAAAGAATGTATCACTGTCTACTAGGAGGTGGTCGCTTTAATCTCAACCCGACCACATTACCTTGTTAACCATGTGCCCCATATGGCTTCATCAAACCACGTGTATGGGTTTACCTAACCATGGTTTGTTAGGCATCTTTAAGCCCTAAACCCATCATCTCATGCAGATTTTTTGGTAGCTTACTATTTGAAAACAATGATATATTCTTACCAGATTGTATGTATAGGTATATATATACATACAATCTGATAAGAATATATCATTGTCTACAAAAATATATATATACAATCTTATAATAACATATCATTTTCTACAAAAAAATATATCATTGTCTGCAAAAAATATATCATTGTCTAAAAATTGTGTTTGTAATCAAAGTTTTGTGATTATTTTTATTGAAAAACACTGAAGCATAGTGTAATTAGTGATACCTCAGAAAATAGCCCTCATCAAACATATAAGAGATACAAATTTGAGGTTCCAATAACAAACAACAACATTAGGACATTTTATAATCATATCATAGTTATATTTTGAATCAAATTGCAATAATTGATTGGGTGGTGTGACAGAAAAACATGGCTAGAACATACTTGAAACATATGAAAATATTACTCAAAGCTTGTATTGAAATTCTCACCTTAAACATATGTGAGGTTCCAAACATAATTACAACAACATTATCACATCTTATAATCATATCACAATTATAACTTCAAGCAAATAAACAGATCTGATTTGCAAAGCATATTGAACCAAAATATACTGCTACATCGATCAAAAAACAAAATTCAATATGCACATAATCAATTGTCCCCATATTGCTAAGAAAATGAGGTGGTGTGAGATATCCGCCAATATGGTGATCCCATAATAGTGGTTTACAATTTTTGGCCAAACTCGACACTGAAATTATTATTTTTAACTAAATCTTCACATTCGGGCACTTATAGCGGCTAAATTGTGAGGAATTTGAAGATGGCGCAAACTAGAGTCTCATCAAATTTTGTTTGTAGATTATAAAAATATTTTTTTCAAAATTTTTGGAATCAAATTACACTTCTTTTTCTATCTCCCACGAAAATTGATTTTTTTCAGAAAACAACATTTTTAAAAAGTGACACACACCGTATAACGCATAACTTTTTTTCCATGAAGGATAAAATTCTAATTCTTTCAAATTTAGATTTTTAACTCTGATATCTAGTGCTTCCACTTGGTTAGATAGTTTTTAGTGAATATTTTTTCCATAATCAAGTTTCAAAGTCAAACAAATTACAATTCTATGCGACCGTATACGTACTTTTTTTGTATATGTCAAAATTTTATTTTATTTTTTGTTGGATCAAGGACTTCAATATCTGGTGCAATCATATTTTCAATTTTATTTTTATAATATTCTATTTTTCCACATGTGAAGAACAAAGAAATTTATTTTCATGAAAAACCTATGTTTAATAAAACTTAAAAACAAATACATAACAAAACCAAAACATATTAAAATTATATTCATTGGATAGCTTGTTCTGAGGAATACCATAATCATTTGAAATAAATTTTAAATGAATTCATTTGATCCCCCAAAAGCTAAATCAAAAGTGATTTTTTATCACATTTTGATAGGTGTAAAGAAGACGCATTTATAGGTATGGTTTAAAACTAGCAAGGTTCTATCCAGGGGGGTTTGATCTAAGGTGATTTGATCAAACCCTCTTCAATTGGAATCCTTAAAATGGAACTTTTTAAGGCTTAAATCATTATATTTTCTAAAAATATGTGATTTTAGCTAAAATTCGTTCCTCTTAGGAATTGTAAACCACTATTATGACAGCACAATATGAGGAGGTGATACTTGGTTAATACCTCCTTGAAGGCATGTTGTTGTTTGAGCAAGCAATGTTTGGCTTGCATTTGCAGTCAATCCCATTTGTTGTGAGCCACTCCCAACCTGCATATTGTTGATGGCTATAAAGGCTGGTGACAAAATGCTCATCATATCAAGCAAGATAGGGTGTTGGGAGGGTATAAATTCTCCACTGTATACTTTTGTTTTATCTTCTCTGCTTGTTTTGCTTTCTTTTCTACCGCCTTTTGTAGATGTTCAACCTTGGCCTGCTCCTATCCAATGGCTTTCTCTCACATTCTTATCATTTTCTACTCATCTTCTATCACTTTCTTTGCTTGCTTGTCAGTCCTCATTACTTCCTTTAGAATTTCTTCCACTTCATGCTCTGCCTTTCTCTACAACATCTGCTCCTTCTTACATTGTTGCAACTCCTCTTTCCTTTTCTTCTCTGCCTCTTGTTGGTTGAACAATTCGATGAAGGCATCATATGTTAGTACTTGGGACTGCCTACTAAGGCAAAGCACTCTTGAACAACCTCCTTGTGATGTTTTCCTTGCACCCTCTGCACTAGACGTTTCAAGAATTTGTTGTTTGGTCTTGTTGTTTATGATCCATCATGTGGGGTGCATGGCACAAACTCAGCTTCTTCCTCACTAGTAGCATTGTCATTTTCACTTTGACCATCACCATTCTCTTGCCAATTCCTTGCAGTAGTGAAGTAATGTATTACTTCAGCTAGATCAACATGTGGTGGGGAAGGCATAGAGAGGTTGACTTCTTCCTCAGTCAAATTTATTTGCACTCTAAGGTTTGTGGCTGCTTCATGCATCCATTCCATTTGGCTAACTTGAGTTGGAAAACTCAGGATTGTTGATGTAGTAATTGTATCTTCATTGCAGGGTACAATAACTGGTTGAACTTCTGGTTGGAAATCTATAAAAATTGGTTGGATTTCTGGTTGAATGTGTGTTATAGTTTCATCACCCCCATTGCATTTTGCTGCAACATCACTTGCCACATCCCTTGCATCGTATTCCCTCACAAAACCATCTATTACATCCTCATTGTAACCAAGTAGATGCAAGCATGTCTTTGTTGCCATACAACCGTCTTCATTTTCCATTATGACTACTTCATCTTTTGTTGTAGGAGTTGCAACATCATCTTTAACAACATAGCCCTCACTTGGCCCCATGTCGTTGTCAAGGGATGATTGATTAAGAGGCCAAATTCTTGTTCTGTGGAACCCACTAACAATGTTGCTTGGTTTCAAGGCTTTTTTGAAAGTTTTGCTTGCAAGAGTTGCCAACTCTTCACGTCCAATATCAATATTTCGGTTTGCAGCTTGTTAAATGGTTCTTTGCTCTCTAAAATATGCCTTGAATGGAGCAAAAATGTTGGCATCCAATGGCTGCAACTTGTGACTGGTATGAGTGGGCAGTGTTAGCAGGCCTATTCCTAATTTTCTTGATTCCTCAATGGTCTTGAAAGCCACGTGGCTACCATGATCGTCAAAAATGAGAAGGGACCTATTTTTCGGTGAAACCCCACCGAGGATATTAGCTATAGGATGGTCTAACCATTTGAAAAATAGTTCCTTTGTCATCCAAGCATGTTTCTTGGATTGCCATCAATGCCTCTATCTCGCAATTTATGATATAGTTTTTCATGTGACTCTTTGATTTAAATAGGTAGAAGCCAGGAATATTTATCCTAGCAACACTTACACAAGCCAACACTGTGATCCACTCTTTGCTTTTTGATACCAAATGTGGTACACATTTTGAACCCAATTTGGCAATAAATCTCATGCCACAACTCCTACCAACCTGAATACCTGACTCCTCTTCAAATAAAATGGTACATGGACCCCTCATCTTCGTGGTGGTAACTCTTAATAGCCATGCCCTCAAACTGCTAGGTGGCATACCCCACTTGATTGCTACTGCCCTAATTGACATGTTGTGTTCTTCGACACTTTTAATTGCTCCTTCCATATCAACATATGTCCACTGCGTAATGGGTACAAGTGAGGAGAGTTGCGCAACAGGTTAAATAGGAAGTTCGACTTCTGTTGTGTTAGTGGCTTCATCCACAAAGTCAAGAACATCTTCTTGGCTAGGAATTGCATGCACTTCCTCATCATCCTATGTTTCAATGAAGTGCACCCCACGAGTGACTCTAACATGACACGTTTTCCTCTTCCTACAACTCTTATTGTCCTTCTAGTAGGTGCCATAATTTTCCACTTAACCTGCATGGACAGTAAAAATTGAATAACTTACATTAGTGCAACAAAGAATATATCATTGTCTGCATATATATATATATATATATATATATATATATATATATATATATATATATATATATATATATATATATATATCATTCTCTGCAAAAATATATATACAATCTGATTAGAACATATCATTGTCTAAAGCTTCATGTGATTAAATTTCATGATTATAATGTAGGGATTCGAAGAGAATCCAACAAAATCTATATACCCATTTAATTTCATGTGCATATTATAATTACTAAAAATAGAAAATGTCTACCCATTAACCCATATCCTGAAACCCATAAAATTTCATGATTATACCGGCGTTTGACAGTATACCCATTAAATTTCATGATTATACTTGGTCAAAATTCAGTCAATGTTCTGTTTAAATCACATTACATGTGATTAGTTCATAGAATAATGGCAAAAAAAATCATAGCAGTCAAACCCTCGATGCCATAGACAAAATAATTCATGAGGGATCAAATTTCTACCAGTCACATGTAAATAGAAATGATTACAGTCAAACCCTTAATGCCATACAGATAAATGATTTGTAAACACACCAAAATGCACTCAAACATCGTCAATGCCAACAAGAGCCCACTGTTGAACAAACAATATTGCAGGTGAAGAGAGGTGGATCAAATTTCTACCGGTCACATGTAAACCCTACATGGCTTGATATGATGAAACATACATGGCATGACTGTATATATATATATATATATATATATATATATATATATATATATATATATATATATATATATATATATATGTCTGTAAATTGTAATCCAAAAAATGCTCAATAAATTGGGACAAAAACTGTATACCCATTCAACTTCATGATTATTAAAGAGGGATTTAGAATATGACTGTGATATGATTAAAAAATGGGTAATGTTGTTATTATATTTGATGTATAGTATAATGCCACTATTATTATCTTTAATTTATGATCAATGCAAGTGAAAACAATGTAACTATGATATGATTAAATAACATTTGGATAATGCTAAGTTGAATAGCTGACTGAAAACAAAATAATTTGTATGCCTACAAATAATGTAAACACTAAGTACATAAATATAAAAGAGTATATTGAATAATGAAACAAACAACATAATGTAGAATAGTATGCCTAAAATTAATGTAAACAGTGAGTACTTAAATATAATATTGAATATTTAAACAAACAATGTAAATGTAAAACAAAGAGGCTGAAAATAATGTAAACACTGAGTACATTAATATAAAAGAGAATATTGAATAATGAAATAGACAACATAAATGTAAATCCAGTATACTAATAAATAAAAACATGAATTTACTTATTCCAGGTGTATTGACCTGAATAAAATTCCTTTTAAGAGGAATGTGCAAAAGTTGTGTTAGTAAGCTCTGAATTCTATAGAGGATATTCACTGAAAGTAGAGGAGAATTCGTAATGAAAATGACCCTAGAAATTCCCTCTTATAAAATCATTGGAATGTGTAAATTGAATGCATTGAATTGTGGTGGTTGAGTTTCAAATTTGAATTTTCGTGGGAAACAATCTATCATTTCATTTTGCAGTGGCCATTTATGCCTAAGTTATGCCATGGCTTTTAGGAAATCAACTTTATATTTGGTTTAATTGACAAAATAGGTGGCTTTATTAAATTTAGTCATATATATGAATTATAATATGTTTTTTGGTGTATTAGGGAGTCTTACACCATTAACTATCAGATACTAGAAGTAGATGGAGTCAATGTTTTGTATTATGCCAAAATGTGCACCATTAATTGTTCATAATGTTTTAAATTATGTTACATTGTGCACCATTAATTGTTTATGTATACATGTAAATACAATGTAGTTGAAGCTTTAAGCCACTTGCATGGAGTGGTTATTGTACACATCACTGTACTTTATTTAATTCAAAAATGACTTTATTTTGTGCAAGTTGACTTGTGTTGAAAACATATTTGCACTAATATATGTTTAAACTTGTTTTTTTTTTGTTGGTTAGTTACACACTAAGTAGTGAACATATACTGGTGTAATTTCCAAATTTTTATTGGCATAATTTAAACATTGTAATGACTAAAATGTAAATAGTTATTGGGGGGTCAGGTGAACAAGGAGTAAACATTGATCGGATCATGGACAACAATTGGGTCTTTTCCCCTATGAGTCATAGCCCATGATTATCAAATAGAAATTAAGATATTATCAACCCGTGCTTATGATTTAATTTTTTTCACTTTTTAATTTGTAACTACTTATTTAGTTCATTTAGTTTTTTATGCTTTCATGTAAAATAATTTTAAAGATTATAAATATTTGTTAAAATGAATGTCACTGAAAAAGATTCAGTCCACGTCAGATTTTCTACTTTTTTTGACTTGCTTCTTAACTAAATCGACAGCCTGACCGGGTCTTAGTTGTAAATCTGAATGGTACCTGACCATAAAGCTAAGTACATCACTGGTCACTTAGTGATTACTACATTCACATGGAAATACAAAGATGAAAGGATATGTACATGTAAGACTTGGCTGTCTCAAGTTCTCTCTACACATCATTTAAATCATTTATGCATAATTTTCTGCAGTTAAACCTTAAAAATCTCCTTTTAAATTTATTAAACTGAGGTTTCTATGTAACACATTGAAAATGAAAATGAAAGGAACTTCAAACAAAATAGTCATCATCAAATTTACTTTTGTTCCCCTTTCTTTAGAATAACTAGCTATTGCACTTTAGGTGTGCAATGGGTTACGTCGAATAATTGTATGGTGTAATAACGTCATGGTGACTTTTATTGAATTAGGTATTGATACACTACATAGAAATCAAAATCATCATTAATATTTAAAAAATCACCAATATTATCCGATGCGTAAAGGACCTCACTTAATATTAGTTATATAAATAAAACTTTTGTGACCAATACATTACTAAAAAAATCTCTAATAAGACATTAAAAATTTATAATGACCACATTCTCAAGCATGATACAATAATTACAATTGGCATGATTGATAAGCAGCAAAAACAATAATCCTATGCTTGTTTCCCTTCAGTCTTTGCTTCATGGCACGTAGATTCCCAGATAATCTAGGAGTTGTGTAGACTGCTCTCACAAGCACATGCTTCAAATAGGTGATGCATTAATTCAGGGAGGATTTGAAGGGAGATAATCAAGCGCTCAATCAGGTCTCTCCACAGTCCTATCTTTCAAGATGGTTGTGACATTTTTGAAGAAGCTAGTAGAGACCCATTTGCCACCTTCTTCGTCTTTCATCTATTGAAAGGATCAAGACTACAATGTAAGATATGAGATGATGGAGCAGAGTCTTAAGGCAACCGCTTGGGGCTCTTCAAACAAGAAAGAGCCTTTTCCAGTATATTTTTTTAGGAAAGGAGAGTTTGATAGAGGTGAGATAGATTGCAATTGGAAATGTTCATTTGATCAAAACCTTGTTAATTCCTAACACCTTTATCAAAATATATCACTACCACCCTCTACTTCTTTGAGATAATTACCGTATCCTTTAGGCTTGATGGACATCCATATCTTGTTCAAAATCTCTCATTTTGATGTAGGTAGGGAGGATGCCATCAAAGGTTGTGGAGTTTGGCTTTCACACCTATCGATTGCAATTGCTTGAAATTTTTTAAAGCCTTTTCAACAATTTGTTTTAGTGCATATTCCACAATTATGAGAGCACATTCTTTAATGCAATGAAAGATATCCATGGTCTTCACAAGGTTCTTGTACACACCATCACCTTCACTCCCAATCACCATACTCTTGTGTCTATGTTTCCCACCATTCTCTTTATAATCCATTTAACTCCCCTTGCTAGCACCCATGATTGTACTTTAACTCTCCTCACCATCCTCTTCTTTTTTTAATAATTTTAATTTATTCTATTTATTTTCCTCTCAAATTTTCTCTAGTTATTGTGAGTTGACCCAACCCACATTTGTGTAGATTTATGTGATATGTTGTATTTAAAGACATTCTTTACCTATTTAGAATTGTGTTTGAGATATGCTCTAATCCATTTGCACATTATTATACCAAAATTATTAAGGATTGTAATTGTATTATCTAAGCATACATCAAGCATACATCATCCTAGGTGTATTACATTCATGCCTATTGCCTTAAATTTCGGTTGATCATTGTTAAATTAGTCTTTAGGGCCTTCATTGAGAACTCTCATTTAACAAGTTTCCAAATAATTTATGTGGACACCACTCCACCTTAGACAATGATACACAATTTTTTTTATAATCATCCACACCCTACCATCTATGGATGAAAGTTCAATTCCATATGAAGATCAATTCTATAAGTGTAAAACTAAAACAAAATACAATCTATTTACAAATTTTTAAAGTGTTTATTTGATCAAAACCTTAATTTTTAAAATATTAACAAATTAATTCATAACATCTTTAACAAAACATTTCACTATTAAAATTCAAACTGAATTTTACATTTAACTTATACAAATCCAATAAAATTTAATTCCTACATTTATTATTCTAATCTTGACTCAATCCTAAACTTTATTATTTTCATTACCATTCTGTTTGATGATTATAAGAATATCCTGTAAATTCAAAATGCATGTACATGTTGATGTTTGAGACAATGTTCATTAAACTATTAAAACCGTAGCATTATATATGGGGGTGTCCTTAATTTTCATGATGATTTGTCTAAACTATTAACACTTTGTGATCCCTGCTCTCTGCTTTCACCCTAATGATGGATCAAGGAGTGTGATCTGAAACGTTGATGCAAAAATATTTCAAACAATCGAATTAAGAAACCAACTCAACAATAATCTATATGGATTGTGAAAACTTGATATCTTTGAAAAATTTAATTGTTTACTCCAAAAATCTTTTATAATTCAAAAATTTGTATTAATTTCACAGTCAACGAGTCACAATTATATTTGAACAAACTCAGTGCTCTGTTCTAATAATTAATAAAAATTTCACAACTTTTTTATTCCCTCTAAATCTTTAGAGCGGATTCACAATTGTATGCGATATATTATACAAAACTGTTTTTACTATTGCTAGTTTACAGTGCCCTCATTCTTTACAAGTGATTGCTCTATTCCACATTACCCACACTTCCATTCCCATGGCCCAGTTCAGTTGAAGAATCTTGCAGAAGCACAGTCCCCAATTTGCAATCATCAATCTCTACAGGAATAAATGTGGACAGCAACAACTCTCCAAAACAATTCTTCTCAGAAATGTGGTTAGTGGTATTTATTTTTTTTATATTTATTTTCCATTTATTGTGAATAGATTGAAGTAGCGGTTGTAGGAAGATTAGATTTAGTTCGCTAAGCTGCAAAATTCTTGTCTCGAGCTCAAGAATTCAAGAATTTAGTAGCTTTAAAACCCTGATATTTTTAGATTTATTTTTAGTTTAATGTGCGCGATGGTCTAGGTGCATGGTCAAGTGATTCTGATGTTTCATAGAGATTTTTAAGTCAAAACTATATTTGTTGCTAGGACCATTTTGCAAAAATTTACACCAAGAGGCCTGCAAGACACCTTTCAACAAGGGTAATTATAAATTTAGTTCAAGTAAAAGCACACTTTAGATATCATGATTGATAGAGGAGTTGGAGATTAGTCTGTTTTGTTTATATATATAAGTGTTATTTTGTTTTGTTTTAGTCAAGGCCATTACTTAATGGAGGATTGATAGAGGAGTTGTTGGATCCCTGCTTGAAATACCGCCTTAAGGCGAAGTAGATGAAGTAGGTAGACAAAATATGATTAGATCTGCAACAGTTTGCCTTCAACCAATAGAGTCATGGAGACCATGCATGAGTCAAGTTGTGAGAATCCTCCAAGACCATGATGATACCCATGATGATACTGGGCTTCTAGAACATGCCAATCTGACAATGGTTAATGCCAATGGAAACTGTATCATTGGTAACGAGAAAGAAAACATCAAGGCCCTCAAAGGGCATCTGGCACTAGCCATGGTGGGAGTGGATTTAGATGCAGATGAAAAGAAACCTAACTATAAGCTTAATCATTAATGATTGAAATGAAATTATCTTAATTACATACATGACACCCACCACAAAAGTTACAGATGTCGCAGCAACCAAGAGGATCTGGAGTGTAAGCAGTAGCATCTATGAGACCACAAACTTCACAGCTATCCCAACTATCATGAGGGGTTGAAGTGAAAGCAATAAATAGCGCCTTGCTCATAGTACTGATAGCATTGTGGCATTCACAATGAAATGAAATGAAATATTTTAATGATGTCCACAAGGCCAAAAAAGCCTATGGGACCCAAGAGCAGCACAAGAACCACCCACAACACCGCCCTAGACAAAATGGAGGCTCTGTTCGACATCAACCCTTCTGCAGTGAATTTTGATGAAGAAATTTGCAATTTTGTCAAGTCTTGAATCATCAAACAAGGTATTTAAACTGTCAACCTGCACTGTATCCCCATAGCTGGCTTGGATGTCTTTATATGCTGAGCATTCTATGATAAAGTGCCATTCTGTCTCCACCGTACCCTTGTTACAGAAACGACATATTCTATTTTCCCACTCTTCTTTAGGAACCACCCACCTACCCGTTTCACACCTAAGATGGTGTGAACTAGTTCACAATTGAGCTATCAACATTTTTCTTTCCATTTGATATTCACTCCTATATAAGCCTTTTCTTCATGGTCCCTTGTGGGATTGAATTCTTTGATATAATAATCCTTTTTACGCCCTTTTTTTTTTGTCCATATAGCATATATTTAAATTTTTCTCACATAATTTTTTATTTCTCCATTTGTGTTTGGACACTCATGCATCACAACATCCCATTTCTTCATCCATTTGATATTAAGTTTCATCCATGTGTTCTTTCTTCTAGTTAGCTCCTCCTTCACAATTAGCTTAGGCCATCGATGATCCTCCATATTCTGGACCTTCTTTAGGTAGCTTAATAATCGGGTCATTGCTAAGGCCTCCAAGGGAAAAGTACCAGTCTTAGCCAATAAAATTTCATAAGGCACTGCAGTCTTAAGCTTGAGGCTGCATATAATTAGATGTTTTTGTATCCTTTCCACTTGTCTCCATTTCTGATCTGACAGGTTGCTGTCCCAAATTTCACACCTATAGAGAATTACCGGAGTAACAAGAAGACCAAAAAGCGTTCTTTTAGTTTTCCAATCCCATAATTCTGCATTTCTACATCTGTTTTGCAAAGAGTACAACACTTTCCAGCCTCCTTGAATTCTTTTTGCTCTACATGTTTCCCAACTAAGTTTGTTGTGAAAATTAAGCCCAAGGTACTTGTACTCGTCCACTATTTCCAATGGCTTGCCTTCAAAGATAAATTCAATCTGTTGTTTTTTTCTTCGTAGTGAGAAGATCATTATTTTGGTTTTTGAAGTGTTCACTTGCATCCCGACCTCTTAACAAAATGTTTCAAGGGCCTTCAAATGTTTTCTCAAATCAAGCGCAGTTTTAGCAATTAATATGAGGTCATCGACATATAAGAGTAATTTTATTACAAAGTTGGCCAAAAGAATGCCTTCCCCACCCACCTTGTCAATCCATTCTTCCAGCTTATCAATGTAAAGCCCAAATAGCGTTGGGGAGAGCGGGCAGCCTTGTTTGACACCAATGTCACTGCCAAAGCATTCTGACATACCATCATTGGTTCTGATTTTAGCTTTGACCTGCTCGTAGAGCCTATGAGCAGCTGCCCTAAGCTCAAGCGGAACTCCCAAATCCTCCATTCTCTTCCATAGCTTGTTTAGAGGGATCGTGTCAAAGGCTTTTTTAAAATCAACAAAGCAGTAATAGGCTTCGTCTCCTTGAATGTCCCAAATTTTTTCAATAAAAAATCTAAGGGTAGCTCCATGATCAATAGTGGAGTGTTTGGGCCTAAAACCAGCTTGTCCTTTTGCTCTTTTCCCCTCTTTTTAAGCCCAACTGCTAATCCTGCGTTCAACCATGCTTCCAAAAAGCTTCCCCATAAGAGGGTTAATCATAATAGTTCCGTAGTTTGATGGGTTATTTATGTCACCATTTTTGTGCAAGGGGATAACAAGCAATTTAGAAAATGTGTATCAAGTTAGGAAACAAAAAGCAGGCAACACACCAAAAATGACCAAACTGAAAGGCGAAAAGGAATGAATAGCTGGATAGGGAAACAAATCATGAAACTAAATTGCTTACATACATGGCTGGTGTTTTTGAGTTCAAACATTAGGATTAGATACAAGAATCTTGTATCAAGATACAGGTCTTCTTGTTTGTTACTCTCTTTTCAATTTACAATACACACTATAGTATTGGTTTGACTGTAATAAAAGATGCTTGCTTCAGTATAAGTAAAAAAACTTCTTACCTGTTGTATTGCCTATTTTTGGAGAATTGATTTGTTTACAAGCTTCTTTTTGGCACTAAGTATTTACTCAAACTTAACATACTCGTTATAAATTTTCTATTCATCAAGTGATTTGAGGCTATTGTTTTACAAAATAGGATACATCAGATAGGAATTGATATCTGCAAAATCAAAACTGTTAAGCCATGAAACATATGAAACAAACATGAGCAATCATTACATCAATAGACGCTGAGATGGGTATTGATTTTATGAAGGAAAATCAACATGTGCATTAAATATAGTGGTAGTTAGAACTTGGTAAGAATTACATGTCGAGACAAGCGTTTAAAAAAGATGGTCTGTGATGAAAAGGCAAGCAAGTTAGAGCAACTCCCTCTAACATACATACAAAAACCAAAAAATGATTAAAAAAAAAACATGATGTATTGCATGAAGTACTATATTGTGCTACATTGGTCTAACATACTGTATTGTTTGTAGTCAAATTTTCAGTCAGCTTTAATTAAGGTCTTGTTTAGACAACAATTTTGTAAAGTCTGTTTATTGATAAAGAGCACCCTTGCTCGTATGTTACTTTGAGAAATGCATGTAGAAGTGAGGACAAAACAAGGGTAGGCCTTGAATATCCACATTTTTGGCTCAAGAAAGTTGGTTTACTTCTATCGACCATCAAGACTCTAGATGGACTGCACAAAAGAAATTTGCCATTGTTCATTTATTTCATAAAGGATTTTCAATCTTGAGGGGTTTATAGTTGTAGTTAGCATAATTTCCACATATTTAATTGATTTTATGATCTTATGAATGAACCACTGTAATTGTTCAATTAAATTTTAAATCATCATGTTGGTGCCACCTTTCTTATAATTTTTGAATAAATACTTAATAATGGAATATGTAGTTTTCAATTCACATTTGGGGTGTTGTACAAGTTGCGTAAACGCTTGTCTGCCAAATTCAGTTTAACACATGTGCATAAATTCATTCATTTGGAGGCACCAAAAAATATGTCCTTGGATTCTCAAAAACTGGTCCATTTGAGCATGTTGTCGCTATAATTCTCCATTCAACATTCTTGAATCACCCAATGACACGTTGCTGGAAGATTTCAATATTTCATCATCAAAAGACAACTGCAAGCCAGTCAAAACTGATCCATTGGACTGAGGCAGTGCTTCAGTTTGCAAAATATCAATAGATGAAATCTGTGAGTTTTCCAGGACCTCTTGATTCTGGTTCATTTCCTAGGTGCCAGTAAGTTCCACGAAGGTTCATTCTCAGACTCGTGTAAAATCAGGCCTACCACTTGCTGCCCCAGATTACAAGCAGTAACTGCAAAATCCACAGAACAATAGCATTGGGATGGGATTTCAAAATATATGGTAACATCTAAACAAAGTTGAAGACTTGATTTTCAAATTCTTACACTGGGGCATGTAAGGAGGTTGATTGGGCAGTCCATTGACAGCAGGGGATTTGCTTTGAGATTGAGACTGCATCTGATGATCAACATAGCTTCCAAGACCAAAGAAAACAATTGGAGTGAAGCCCTTGTTTTCACCTGCAAATAACTGTTTTCCCACATATTGATCAGAAGAGGAAAAACCTTTAGCCCTCAATCTTCTTACTATTCAATTCCATGAAAAGAGATAGTGTTAAAGGATTGATCTCCATTAAACCCTTACGAAAACCTAGTCCCACATTCTAGTTTTTTTTTTTTGAACTAAAAAAATCAGAAAGGTTGTCTCTTTGTGGGGAGGATTTGACCTGTATCTTCTAAGTTCAATGGTTGCTCTATCATTGCAATCCAAGTAGGATTGCAGTGAATTGTTTTTCTCTCTCTTAATGTTGTAGAGAATAGTAAACATTAAAGGATTGTTAAGCTTTGATACATCACAAAGAAACCTGCTCCCCAGTTCCATTTCTGGAATTTGAAGTTTAAGAGCAAAGAAAAGAGACATGAACAAATATACTTCCAGTTTTTCCTAACTCTACTATTGCACTTCAAGCAGAATTGCAACAAGTCATTTGTCTTTGTGATAATTTTCTTGAATATAAACATATTAATTATTTTGATCAGAGAGTTGAACCCTCATAGATAGCTACTCTGATAATCACACTTTTAGCACACAATAAGTATAAAATCCCCAAAAACTTCACAAGCAGTTGCAAGTTTTTTTTTACGAGACAATTTGAACTAAACCTACCTCATTTCCATGCGGCCATTTGGTTTTCTTCCCACCACTAGGTAAATGTTGTAGCTTTTCATTGCTTTCACCTCTACAATGGTGCTTCAGAGCCGTCTGTGCTTCGTCCCTCATCAATCTATTATTTATAAAATAAGTAAAAAAGGAAAAGAAAACCTAGCTAAAATCCTTTGAATTTTTTAATAAGGGAAAACAGGGGAAAAAAACAACAAATTTAGCTAGAACCCTAATTACAGGGGTGTGTGTTTTTTTTCCCATTACCCTTAGCAGCGAATCTGTAAGCTCAAATACTGTGGCGTCATCTAGCGATTTGGCTTTCCTGTGTTACCATAACCAAGTACAGTTAGAGTATACACTGTATGTCCTGTAGGAGGATATGCAGCTCACTCTTAGGATTCACCAAATTCCTCTAAAAAGAAAAGGGTTCAGATAATTTTAAATTAGTTGAAAATGACAGATAAAATTTACACAGGTTGATTTTTATTCAAACCTAGTCAAATGCTCTAAACTCTGGTTGAAGACCGTAGAATAAAATCATATAAAATCCATTATTATTATTTGAGGTTTTTCTTTCCTCTTGAATGGACAATTTGTCCAGCCTACGTTTATTGTTCTACATCATGCAAATCTGTTTGTTGCAATTAAAACTCTCATATTCACTGTTGAAAGTTTGGAACCGCGACATGGAGTCCATTATACCTTTGTTACAAACCTCCAGGATCACATCAACTGGAGAAAAGGCCCTTCCAAGCGATTTCTTTCCATTTCACAAGCTCTCTCTTACCATTGATCCAAGTGTTTTACACTGCAAAATCACCGGGCAAAATCAAGGAAGCCTGCATAAAACATTGAAAATGCTTCTAGCCGAGTCAAGCTAAAGCCTTTTGCGTGTACCATAGAGCTACACACTCATTATGAAGCCACTCCTCAGCGATTTCAAAGCATGTACTCAGGGCAGGTATTATTAAAGACACGCCAGGTGTTGTAATAAACACCAACTCACTGCAATTACGACGCAAGTTGCATTTAAGCGTTACAATCAGACTGATACGGGCGGGAAATTAATAGTTGCAACAAAAATAAGAAAAAATTAGGGGGAACAAATTAACAGCTAGGATCAAACTGATCGTCTCCAGGAAAGATTGAGCCGTTGATTAGCTACTTTAGGTTGGTCCCTTTCAAATAGGATACGCCTTCGGCGTAAATTATATTCACGGGCCGACCGAGTCAAGTTGATTTGTCCTCGCTCATAAAGATGAGTTGGTCGCTGGTCACTCACTGATTACGCCGAAGGCGTTCCCTCAATGAACTTTTCGAAGCTTATTACATCTATCAAACGGTCTAAAATGTCAGAGGGGGCATGCAAGACGATCTGATAGATCCTCACCATTGTATAGAGACGAAGGCCACCATCCGTCCCATCAATGGGTGATCACAGATTTTCCAGACGGATGCATATCACCGAGATATCCAATCATTCTTGAAGGCATGCCCCTGCAACACCGTACGATCACCACGCTACCAAGGTGGACAACTGTGATGGGCATTAGATCTTTAGTTTTGTTATCAGTTGCGTGCATATTTTATCCTGGTTACCTGACGTACTTCTCTGCTTCTTAAAGACATTTGAATCCTCAGCTGGCGATGCATGTGCGTCATTAATTCTCTAATGGCGTTCGGTACGTATGAGGAAGTTTCCTCACCAAAAAATTCATTCTTTTTAATAGGGATTGGTAATTCACGTATAAAAACTTCGATGAAGTTTCCTCACCAAAAAATTCATTCTCTTTTTAATAGGGATTAGTAATTCACGTATAAAAAATTCTAAATGCTAAGCACAGATATTAATGTAGAATTGTGGCAGATAGACTCTAGTCTGCATGCAAGGTCGCTGAAGTCTCTGGACGTCGCTGAAATAATTTTGTATATTAAAAAAACGATGAGATATTATCACTTCATATCATAGTTTATTACACAACCGTACACAAACGATGATCTGTCCGTTTTTGAACTTGAATGCTGCCAACTACTTTCATATTGCTTCCTGCAATGAGATATTATCTTCAATATATTTTCGTTTGGGTTTATTCTCTACAAAATTATCGTGGTGTCTCTCTGTAGTTGCTCTGAAGCGATACTTTTCGTGCCTTTGGTCCAGAGTTTTGCGCAGTGCTCGTGTTCGTCTTCTTTAAAGGTACGTTTTATTCTTTCTTTCCTTGCAACTTTCTTTTCCTCACCTTCCCTACTTTCAGATCTCTGCCTAATCTTCCATGATGAAGAATCCAGGTCTTTAGATAGAGAGTCTGTGAGTACTCTTTAAGTTGTTTCTGGTACAAGTATTCTGAATATTTTTAAAGTTTAGACAAGTGTAAATAGTAAATGCCCGAAAGAAGCAGACTTCAAAGCCATGAGGCTTCGCTTTCTATCTTTCTCTCTTCATAGCTGAAAGCATGTTTGCTTACATTAGCATACAAACAAGAAATGCTCCCTATGGCACGTGGTATCTTTGGTTTGTCTTTATTTCCATAAAGTGTCATATCCTTCAGGGTTGCCTTTAATTGATCTGTTTTCAGTTTAGGGTAATAGTGCTACAGATATGCATATGTGTGTTAATAATATATTTATCATATCTATCTATATTAAAAACCTCAATTCTTTATAGGAATGTATTCAGCTTTTAAAAACTCTACAAAATTTAATAAATCCATGCTCAAAGAATTACTGCTTCTGTAACTTCGGAAAGAATTAGAGACTTGAAAAGTTATACGGGAAATGTCTTCAGCGATAAAATAAGTCGCGGAATTTGTGCTCATGCTACAAAGCTAGTAATTTTGCATTTTGTGATTCTTCTCTACAGAAACTACCAAAACAAGCTTTCGAAATTCAGGCGTTCTGTTTCTGTTGCTTTCTCCCCCTCTATAGAAGTCTTTTTATTGTCTTTCAGATTCGTGGATCTACTCACTTCCGCTGGCATAAGGCGAAGAGTTTTTACTTTAATTTGTATAATTTTTAATATGACATGCATACACTTTTGAAATAATAGATATTTTTATATACGTGTGAAATCGAGAGTGCCTGAGAACCTATCTCTCCTCCTTTCTGTTGGAAATTATAATCGCACCTACTCATTTAATCATGCCAGCTGATATTGACAACTCTATATCCTCTGACAACTCTGTATCCTCTGTTGTGTAGTCATATCTCATCCAGCATTTAAAACAGAAGTTTCTACATTGACTCTGCCACCGATCATTTTAGAAAGTTCTCACTGACTTGATGCTGTTTTGCATTCTGGAGAATTCCTAAGTCCTCTATAAATAGAGGCAGATGTATTGTGCCTAATCACTCTTCTCAGAGTCCAGCTCCGTAGAGCTGAAAGGATAGAATCATGATTCCATGCATGCACTTTTGAAATAATAGATATTTTTATATACGTGTGAAATCGGGAGTGCCTGAGAACCTATCTCTCCTCCTTTCTCCCTCATGAGCCTGTTGGTAATGGAGTCTGATTATTATTTTTATTCAAAGGTTTTCTTTCAGTTGTGCTTGGATTCTTATAAGAGTATACATAGTTGTTTTTCATTTAGACTTTTGTTCCACAAACATAATTTGCTAAGTGATCTATAAATTGATCTTATGAACAACACAAATGCATAAAAAACTAATCACTTATTTTCTAAATTGACCTTCATACTTCTTCGGCGTACCTGTTGCACACACCAAACTGTGATACCTTTTATTGTTCGGTTTTCAATTTTTTGATAACACAAAACCCTTGAAAATGATAAGTTTTCACTTTTCCCAAAGATAAGTTCATTTTTTCCTTTGCAATAGTATTAGTACAAATATTTATTTATTGTAGTTAAAATATTTATATTGTTATAATTTATATATTTGTAAACACTTTTAGAAATATATATTAATTTTAGATTATTATATTTAAAAAATTTTACTAAATTTTTAAGATTTATTTTTTAGTAAATTTATATTTAATGTTATTTTTTTTAAAGTAATGGTACTTGTTATATATATTTAAAAAGTATTATAATGTTCTTGTATTTTTTAATTTTTATATTATTTTACTAATATGTAAATAATTATATATGTATTTTTAAAAATTCAAATGTATATTAAAATTCTCATAAATATAAATATATCACACATTTATTATATATATTTAAATAGAATGTTTGTTTATACACTAATGTTTGAATTAATTTTTATATTATTTTACTAATATGTAAATAGTTATATATGTATTTTTAAAAACTCAAATGTATATTAAAATTCTCATAAATATAAATATATCACACATTTGTTATATATATTTAAATAGAAGGTTTGTTTTATACACTAATGTTTGAACATTCCATGCTAAATGGCTACTTATACTTTATCCAATATAGTGAAAAAGAGAAAAAGACTTCGTGTTTCTACATTGACATCTTTATATTTATTTTAAATCATATACTTTTTATCCTAGCATATAATACATAATTCTTATTTACTTAATTTTATAATTCTTTTATAATTAATAGACACATTTTCTCCTATTTCAAGATATTGAAATCACAATGATATATACCAAATTAATGAAATCAATGCTTAACCAAATTACAAATTGTCAGGATAGATCTCTCATGATATATACTATAATCGTAAATTTCAAAATTAGTTAAAAAATATTTCTCTACATTTCTCCAAATTAATAATTAATTATATTTCTACATTTAGATTCATAACAACTTGTCTGAGAATATCAAAAATTATGGACATCTTGTGAATTGTGGATTGAGTTTGCTACTTGTTCAAATTCTACTAGGTTTTGAAGTGAAAGTGGATTTTCTAGAGGAAGAGGTGGGGGTAGGTTTTCTAGAGGTCATTATATTTTGGTAGAGGTATTGTGTCAAGGAATTATGTTACAAAAAATGCAGTTGGAGACGGGTAAAAGTACAAAGTACAAAGTTGTGTCACATTTTATAAAGTGATATGTTTTGAATTTTGAAATGATGTAAACTAGTAAAATATTTACTTTTTAATAAATTTTATGTTTGTATTTTTTTTTTTAAATTACAAAATAATTTGAATATAGTTTTTTACACATGTAGAAGTTGTTGAAACATCAAGTTTTTCAAATAATTTTAGTTTTTCAATAAATTGGACTCAAAGTGGTGCTAAATATGCATTTAGCCAACAATTTTAGTTGGAAAAGTTGTGGATGAATATAACTTAGAATGAATCTTACAAGATCATGTGTTTGAGCAAAATCATTTTTTAGTTAAAAATACTTAAATTCACTTGTGCTGATAAGCTAGCCGAAAATGTGACACAACTTTGTGCTAATACAATTAGATCCATTCTGATTCTCATGAGAAAGGGGCACCAAATACCGTAGTTGATATATTTTTTTATTTCTAAAAATATAATTCAATACTACAACTTCTTCCAGTGTCTTTTATATACAAATTTTATGTATTCAATTCATTTGCAAAATGCAAAATACATTTAGTTGGATGTTTCAAAATTCTCACTACTATACCACATCTATCTCTCTTATACTTTCCATCGGTGTTCCCATTGTACATGAAGGTGCAATTGCTAATTATACCGTTCACCTAGAAATACGAAGATGAAATGATATGGACATGTGAGACTTTGGTACCTCGATGCCACCGATCTATGCATAATTTAAATTAGTCCTCTTCATTTTTTTCCGCTTTCATTCTACTTAGCTTTATAATAATTGGATCTATAGTCAGATTAGATCTTGATTGGAAAGTTGATTGTTTATTCAATCTTGAAGATGAGTAGTGGTATTTAAAGTTGATTAGCTATTCAATTTTGAAGATAAGTAGCGATATTTAATTTTTAAATTAATGATGAAAAATTATTTGAAATTATGAATTTTGAAGATAAGTAGCAATATTTAATTTTTAAATTACTGATGAAAAATTATTTGAAATTATGTAGAATTACATTGTTATTATTTGATGTTTATTGTAAATGTCACTTGTTTATCTATAAGGGAAATCATGTTCATTTTTTAGGATGGTTAATTCATCACATTTTTATGAGAGGGAGATGGATGCAAATTTGTGCACCACATTATAATAAGATAGCGAGATCAATCAATATATTCTAATAAGATAGATAATGATATCAGCCATATATTGGTTGTATAGATCAATAGAGGGACAATGTTCAACATTCTAATAAAAAAAAATACAATAAAAATTACATCCATAATTGTTGAGGTTCAATTAAAGTGATTTTTAAATGAGTTTCCTTCAATTGCATCAAGTTAACACATGTGGTGTCTAATGGCACTCCATGGTAGCAATGGGTTCAATTGGAGCCTGTATAAACCTTCTTAGAAGTTTTAATATTAAAGGTGGGATTGAAAACTTGTTTAGGACTTTTGTCTATGAACACAACAAGAGACCCCCTTCTAGACTAAATCATTTTCTTCTCTTTTAATAACATTTCTAACTATTCTTCTCTTCTTTTCAAATTTTATTGTATATTTTTTCTTTACTCATTTTTTATGTGTTTAAAAAAAAAAAAAAATTAAATTTATCTATATTTAAAAAATAAATAGTTGTAATGTTTCTTTAAACTGTATATTATTTTTAGTTAAAAATCATTTTTAAATCATAATTTTTAAAAATAATTATCAAAATAATTAAATATATACTTAAAATAATAAAAAATATAATAAAATAAAGTTAATAAATACCTAAAATAAAATTATTTAAAAAATCGTAAAGAAATAAAATTAAAAATTCATATTCTAAACAATTTAAATTTATAAAATATAAATATATGAAATAATTAAATATATAGTAAATTTATAAAAGTAAAAAAATATTAGATTAGCAAATTCAAAATTATAGATTATACAATTCTATAAATTTAATATATAGATTAATTGATCTAAAAATGATAATTTATTTATTTGGTGTTTAATCATATTTTTTAACTTTTTAATCTAATTATGAAAAATGATTATGTATTTTGTTTAGAGTAAAATTATTATTTATTTATTAGTTTTTAGTTTTTTTAATTTTATTTCAAATTTACCTATAAAATTGATTAAAATTTAGAACTTAAGAAAAAAGCTCGTAGATATGGTTGGTTAAGGTAGAGATGTTTCAATTCAAAATTTGATAAAAATAGTAAAATATTGGATTAGAGATGTTTCTTTCTAAAAATGACAAATCTAGTAAAATATTTGGACGAAATAGTTAATAACACTATTGACCTTTCTAATAGATAATATTACTCAATTTTATTTAAAAAGTCATATTTATGATATATAGAAAAAAATTTGACCTTACATTTATTGCACATATGTATGTGTGTTTTCTATGAAAATAGATCTATATTTGTGATGTGTGTAAAAGTGAAAGAAAAATAGAAAAAAAATAAAAAAAAATTCATATAACCATATAATTTCTTTATTTCATCATTATACAAAAGAAAAATTAAAAAAAGAAAACATAGACTTTTCTTGTGATAGTTATGACTTGGAACAAATTTAAATTCTCACACTTTCAATCAGTCATTGTACACCAATAATCCAAAGCTCCCACGCATCCGTGGAGGCCTAGATTGGACATAAAACACCATATGCTGAAGGATCCAAACAATTGACTTCAAGGATCGCTTTGACTTCTATGAAGATATCAATTATATATCATGAATGATATGAAGGAGAGCAGGTTTCTGAACATCAACTGTACAAGGGCATCCCTCTTTTCCAAATTGTATCGATTAGATATTTTTGATATACTAAATTACCCTAATAGAAAGTACTATCCTACTATATTCATAAAACAAAAAAACAATTTTCTTTAAAGAAACGTAATCTCGTAAAATTCAATCATCATTCACTTAAGAACCCAAGAACCCCCCTTTGAAAGTTCTTCAACATATCCATTACACAAAATGATACAATTACTAGTTTATTTTCTCACTCTTATAATAAAATTTAAATCCAAGACAGTCAGATCATTATGAGTTGTATATAATTCTACGATTTTATTGTAATTTTAATAAAATTAAAGGAAAGAATGAAGGCAGGCCGAATTTTTTAAATTTCTAGTTGTTTGTAGGTATTAATAATTATTAATAATAATTTCAATTTTTATTTGAAGATATGGTATAAGAGCAGGATTACAGCTATTCATTTCTATGGTTTTGAATCAAAGCTCACCTGTGCTATTTATTCTTGGCTTTCATGGACATTGCAGGAATTTTACGCAACATTTGGTAATTTCTTGAAGAAAAGAAGTGATTATGCCTTCTCTGCAAGCCTACTTCATCCCCTGCAACTTCTGAGAGCTTGGACGACAACAATTGGGTGGAGAGTTGGAAAGATAAGCAGTATGAAGTACAATTCCTTACTCTTTATTCCTTACGGAGGATCAACTTTTCTTCCAACCCTCCTCCTTTTGCTGTTTGTAATCAATTTTCCTTCAGTCATATGTGGCTACACAAGGCACACCTGCAGTGATTCCTCAACACCCACCGATGGCAGCACTTATTCCACAAACTTGAATCTAGTTATCCAAGATCTGTATAATAATGCACCTAAAAGTTCACCTGGGTTTAACACTTCTTCCCGCGGCCAATCTCCCAATAAGGTCTATGGTCTGCTCCAGTGTACTGGGAATGTATCCCCTCTGAATTGCTCAAACTGTGTGCTGGAAGCGAATAAGAAAATTCAAAATGTTTGCGCCAACGACATAAGTGGTCTAATCTGGTTTGATGACTGCTTCCTGCTCTACGGCAACTCTAATTTCATTTCAATTCTCGATGCTAGCGGAGCAAACTATGTTAGCCAGCATGATGTTAACAGCGATTGGGATGGTTTTAATTCCACTTTCATCAGGCTTCTGTCAAATCTATCGGAAAAAGCTTACATCCCTGCCAATAAAGGATTCGCTACTGGATCAGTCTTATATTCTAATATAGCAACGATATATGGTTTAGTTCAGTGTTGGGAAGATATATCGATACCAGATTGCAAAACATGCCTGGTTAAAGCAAATGCACAGATGGAGGAAATTTATCCTACAAAACTAGGAGCCCGAGTTCTTTACTGGAGTTGCATGATAAGATATGAAATATACTTATTTTTCGAGTTTGATCAGGAGCCCTCTCCGTCCCCTACAACTTCCACACATTTCCAGCCTCCTACAGCAGCCCTCTCTCCTAATAAAGTCAACGCAACTTCTTTGACAACAACAAAAAGTATGAGCCACTTCCCTCTCTTACTGTTATTTTTTTAAAATTTTAATGTATTTTATTCTTCTTCATTAGTCCTCATTTTTTGTCTCTCTTTCCTTGTTTTTTAAAAGTCGCTATCTGTAACGTATTTTTAATAAAATATGATCCAAAACTTTTATCTAATGCATTTAAAATTAGATGTTAAAATGTATAAAAAAAAAATTAGTTGTAATTATCTTAGTATTTGCTAAGTGGTTTGAATTTATAATTTATAGTTAAAATTATTAAAATAAAAAATTATTGAATTGTACTATGCAGAAAAGCATTCCAAAACATTATTTATGGTATTGGGGCTTGTAGGAGGCGTCATTTTGGTGTTACTTATTTGTCTAATTGTTTGGAGAAAACTAGTTAAATTTGACAATTTTTGGAAGCGAATATCTATTTCTACTCACAACGAAGGTGCTCTTCCTAAAATCCATTTGTAGTTTTGGTTTTCTCTTCTTGTGGTTTTACTATAATAAATTCTCTTTAAGTCTACCCACGTTTCTTTGATTATTTTCTAATGTAGTAGAGAGGCATGGATTTTCACCTGAATCTGGGTTACTTATGGAAGAGCAAAAGTTCATCTTCAGCTTAGAAATGTTGGCAAAAGCTACAGAAAATTTTCATGACAACAAGAAGCTTGGAGAGGGAGGTTTTGGTGAGGTATACAAGGTGGGTTGACAACTTATTCTTAGCATGAAGTAAAGTTTTTTCAACAAGATATCGAGAACTTTAAATCTATATTTTATTTTTTAGGGAAAAACAAGAGATGGAAATGAGATAGCGGTGAAAAAACTTTCTGCCAAATCTATACAAGGAAAGATTAAAGAATTTATGAATGAAGTGAAATTGATGGCCAATGTTCAGCACCGAAACCTTGCAAGATTGCTAGGATGTTGTGTGGAGGGAAATGAAAGGTTGCTTGTTTACGAGTATTTTCCCAACAAGAGCTTGGACACATTTCTCTTTGGTAAGTTACTACTCAACCTTAATTTGCTTTAGAAAAGATGAACAATTGACTAATGTTTTTAGAATTGAGATTACAGATTCAGAGAAGTGCAAAGAGCTAGATTGGCAAAAGCGCTATAACATCATCGTTGGAATTGCACGTGGGCTTCTCTACCTTCATGAGGATTCACAATTACGAATCATTCATAGAGATATTAAAACAAACAACATTTTGCTTGACCACAAACTCAATCCAAAGATCGCTGACTTTGGTTTAGCCAGACTTTTCCGTGGAGATGAGACACATATTCATACAACAATTGCAGGCACATTGTAAGCATCATGATAAATATAAAGTTTTACTATCTTTTAATTTAGATTTAAATATACAAGAACACATCAACACAAGGTGTTTAATTATTGACTTCACTTCTCTAGTATTCATATAAATTTTATAATTCATATTTTTCGAAGTTAATATTGAAACCATACAATATCAATTACTTAACAATTCAGTATCTCCTCTAATATTATGTTAAGTTTATGTAATAAACACTTGTTAAAAAATTTAAAATATAATAAAATGTGGAACTGTCCGAAATTTATTTTCGAACTTTAAAAATGGTTAAAAATTAATGAACACCTCACTTATATTTTTTCTATTTTAAAATATATTAATTTTTAATTAAATATAATTCTGAATTATTATTAACATTTATAATTTACCGTACTAGATTTCATCTTCAATCTATTGTTCTTTATAGTTATTTATAAGCATTAATAACAATTTCTATATCAATGCAGTGGTTACATGGCTCCAGAGTATGCAATGGAAGGGCATCTGTCAGTTAAAGTAGATGTTTACAGTTTTGGAGTGGTTCTGCTTGAGATCATCAGTGGGAGGAAAAAAAATAACTGTCATCTTCCATACGATATGCAGAACCTGGTAGAATGGGTAAGATTCCGAATTTCCTGCTACCTATTCGTCTCAATTGTTACTTTTTAATGTTTGGCAGCCAGATTCTTGAGATTTAATGATATGTGATGCGCAGGCATGGAAACTATTCAATGGAGGAAATGGACTGAATGTAGTAGATTCGAAAGGATCAGGAGTCGTTGAGGAGCAAGCCTTGAGATGCATTCATGTTGGGCTTTTGTGTGTGCAAGCTAATGCAACACTTCGTCCAACTATGTCTACTGTCATTATGATGATATCTGGCAGGGTTGATAAATTGCCAAATCCTTCAAAGCCTGTTTTTATAGATAATAGCGAAAGCCATGCTTCAAATTCAAAATCAGAGTCAAACTTAGGGATTGAAGAGAAGGAGGGGGGAACAACATCGCAGATATCTGGGAAAGCTATGTGGTCATCTTCATCAGGGATTCATTCAGTAAATGAAACTTCCGTTACTGAAATAGAAGCTAGGTGAATTCAACTACTGGAAATCACCAGGTCAACTACTGGAAATCACCAGGTTGCTTCTTAAAATATCGGTAGTCTGACCACAACCATTCGTAAAGCTCTTTTCTCGAAGAGTTGAATTTGCAGCCAAAAAGTTGTTCAGAAAAATTAGTAACCTTTTAGAGGGACTAATTGTGATAGAAGGGTTGTTGAACGATTATTAACGAGTAGGAGAACAAAATAAGCATGTGAATGTGGTTGTGGTTGTCTCGTACTGGTTGTTATTGTTTGAAATATGGTTTTTCTATAACACTATGAATCCCTGCACATCGAAGTAGATGTGAAAGTGGATTGCTTTTCCAATAATAAATATTTATAGGTGTTTGGTATTTTAAGAGATTTTTTTGGTCTAAAGGGTGTTTGTATATTAAGTCATTATTTTGTTTCAAAATTGTTACAAGGTTTGGGAGGCTTAAAAAGGTGGATTCATTTAATAGTGAGGATCATATATTCATGTAAATTCAGCTTGTTATTCAATTCCTACCGTCACATATCTCCAAAGTTTCATCCCTATCATCACATATCTCCAAAGTTTCATCCATGATCTCCCATATTTACCATTATTCTCCTTTATCAGTTTCATGATTCATCCATCATCTCACATATCTACTATTATTCTCCTTTATCAAATCTATGAGCATAGACTTATCCTAAATAAATTTTGTAGTCATAGAATGACCTTAGAATACTTTAATTTTAAATTTTAAAATTTTCACTTAGTTAACTATTGCACTAGCCATTATGAGCTAACATAACACATGGTATGTTGATTTGTGTATATTTAAAGTCATTCCCTCATTCTTTGAAATCGTCCAATATCATCTAAGAATCAACTAAGTGTATCAAGATTTTGACTTTGCAAAAAGAATAAAATGAATTTATTGCATAATCATCCCAGGTACTCGCTAAATATGCACTTGAACCATAGAAACGACACATCTAGAGGTTTGACCGAGGAAAAATTGACCATTTTGTTTTGCTAATTTTCCTAATTGAGAGGTTATAGTGTTCCTAGGATAATATGACTTAAAAATCTTATAAGAATCATTGAAATGCACCTTTAATTTTGCACCAAAAAGGTGAAGATGCTTTTACTAAAATATATATTTTTATTTGCATTTGGTAAGTTTTTTTTATAAATTAATGCCCATCGAAATAGTTTGCAGTCATCCAACTCCCTCTACATCTCCAGTTGTTGCAGCCTTGCAAGCGAGTAGAAGTTCAGGTCATAGCTGAATATGGCTCGATCGTTGAGGGTTAAGCATAGTGAGGCGTCGTTGCGTGAGTAGTATCTTCTGCCATCAACGATCACCACGATTCAAGCATCTCAGGTGGCTCAAACTGCCAACTTTTGCAAGACTGCAAGTAGATCATTTCAACTTTCTGAACATCACCCATTGGCAGCTGTTCTAGGCAGGCAGTATTCTTTTTTATTTAAATTTTCTTTTAGTTTAGGTTTTTAAAAAAAAAATCTTCTAGAAAACTTTATACATTCATTTTAAATTTTTAATGATAAACATTTTTAAATATTAAACATTATTTTATTTAGATTAATTTTTTATTAAAAATTTAACATTTAATATATTTGAATTTAATATTATTTTATTTTATCTTTTTATAATTTATTTAATTTTATTGTCATCATAGGTATTACATTAAAATTCACTTCTAGTTCTAGTTCTATGAGCTGACTCCATTTCAAAACAAACCAAAACTCATCTTTTGGAAATATGTTGAAATGGTATAGTAGCTTTCAAGGTGGTGGGGGTTATGTTTGGATTTGTAGTGCATTTGATGTTAGGTATTCAAGTAGTGGGCGTGATGTTAGGTATTCAAGCTCATATAGTCGAATAAAAGGCCATTTGTGACACATCCTTGGCTTAGGCATCAAAGCTTGCCCAAATAAAAATGGTGTACCCATTTCACAAGCACAAGTCATAGCATTTATTAATGAGCAAGAAATAGATGATCAAGCAACAAGTCATAAATTAAATCGTCATTTGTTAAAGAAGGGATCTCGAAGAATGAAGCCCACTACATTGCCTTCTAATCTTCAACCTATAGAAAACCACCCATTTTCGTCGACACCTAATAAACAACCTATGGCCTTTTAAGAGATTAAAGAGACCGTTGGAAATGACATTTTAAAACAAGTTTTGAAAGATTTCCAATTAACACATAGCAAGATGTCTATATGTGAATGGATTGGCATTCAATGTTCTCCACTTACCATATTGGCAACAAATGATGAAAGCAATTAATGAGGCTCCAAAAGGGTCCAAGGGCTTGAGTTTTGAAAAGGTGTGTAACATCTTATTGGAAAAAGAGGTGACATTCATAGAGGAGTCATTGAAGCCCATTAAGGATTCATGAGTTGAAATAGGAGTGTACATTTTTGTTGGACAGAGAGATGCGAGAAATCGACCACTAAACAAGGTTATTGCAATTTCTCCTAAAGGGGCAATGTTTTTTAGAGTAGTGGATTGTGAAGGGAGGGTGAATGATGGTGTATTTATTGCTAACATTCTCATGACACCCATTGAGGATGTGAGCCCTCATATTGTTGTACAAGTCATAACAAATAATGTCAAGATTGTAGAGCGGATGGGTTATTGGTTAAAGATTGTTACACACATTTTATGGACAATTTGTGTTGTCCACTCTGTCAACCTTATGCTACAAAAAATTGGCACCAAAATTAATTATCAAACAAGTGTATGTTGAAACCAAAGAGATCCAAATGTTTGTCACCAACCACTATATGTTACAAGGCATATTCAGAACATTTTCAAATTTGTGACTATTAAAGGAAAATGAAGAGATAAGATTTATTTTAGTAAAATATGTTTCACTTTAGTAAACTTTTTAATTTTATTTTATTTACATTTTGTAAAAAAAAAAATTAAAATTTTGATTTTCAAACATCATGTTGCAACCCATTTTTCCCCCAACATAATTGACTTGAGACAACTTATGAAGGTTCATGAGGCACTTTCTAACGATGTCATCAGCCCAAATTGGTCCATATGGAGGCAATCTAGCATTACAAGGGCAACAAATATTAAGCAAATGATCCTAGATGACATTTGGTTGGATCATGTTGAATGTCTCCTCAATTTCACTAAGCCCATATTGAATATGATCTGTTATACTAACATGGATGGGTCTTGTTTGAGTGAGATATATTATTATATCAACTTGATTGAGAAGATGAAAGCCATCATAAATACAAAAGAGTAAGATCCTTAAGAAACTTTCTTCAAACAACTATACAAAATTATTGAAGAGAGATGGAACAAAATTACTACTACGCTACATTTTTTTGCCTTTGCATTGAATCCCAAATATTATAGTGTTAGAGTTATTTTTTGTGTCATCAATAATTGTCCCAAATAGAGATGTTGAAGTCAATCAAGGGTACAAGGCAGCACTTTGCGGACTCTTCATTGATTGTGACATGTAGGATGCAATAAGGATTGAGTTCATGGATTTTGTATTCTCCAATGCTAAAAATGCTCATCAAAACAAGTATAAGATTGGTTGATGCTCATAGTTGGTAGCATTTCCATGGCCAATCATTCACACACCTACAACCTCTTGTGATCTTATTGTTATCCCAAGTAAATAACAGGAACTCAAATCCTTTTGCTGCTCTTTTAGACAGAAGAAATGAGACCTAACGAGGAAACAATAGAAAAAAAATACAGCAAAATGTGTCCACAACATTGGTCTCACTGATAGCACAAGATTTCTCATCAAATTCAAAGAAACACAAATCACAAACAATAGAAAATCCATCAAAGGAACAAACAAACCACCACACAGGTACACTCTCATTCCACTGAAATCAGACGCAAGCAATTGCCAACAAGGCAGCAAAAAAACTAGACCTTTGCCAAACAATACTAGAAAGCAAGATTTAATAGTGCAAGACAAGACACCTTCAGGTATGATATAGATCTGGACACAAAAGTTGCGCAAGGAATGATCACATGAGGAAGAGCACCTTATTGTGGAACTAAATCATTAAGAAAGGACGTGACAAGAACAATAACCCAGAAAAATCTGAAATGTGTCATAATATGGGACAGCAAAAAGTTCTATTTCTCGCAAAACACCAAGGTAGCTCTTGGAACCCTCAAAGTATGTACCTATAAACCATCAGAACTTTATTTGGGGCACTGTTTCTTCTTTCCACTCAAGAGTATTTGATTTCCCAATTGCAAATATTCGCATCCCAACTAAAGGCGATCAGAGAATACACTTCTCAGAAATACTCCAAGATTGGGCAAAAAACAGGAAAAGCAAGCACCATATTCCAATGAGGAATTTTAATAACCCCAAATCAATGTAAGAAAAAAAGGGGTAAAGCTTTTAACAACAGAACAGTAAACGCACTCTTGGATCTTGAAAGGAAGAAAAAAAGTTAGTGGATCTTGAATTCACCAATGGAATGTACACTTGGACCAACCGAAGAAAAGGAAACAGCTTCATTGCAAAAGTGATAAATAGAATAATTCTATCTAAAACATAGATCTTCCCTAGCCAAGAAATTAAACTGTTGAAGCCAAAGTCCACCAAGGTACTCTATCAGACCGTTAACCCATACTCATAAAACAAACAATCAGATTATGCTTCGGGTCTGAGAGAATGCGGGCTACACATTGGTCCTTTGCAGCCCTAGTGGAGAAATGGTGGTCCTCAGATCCTCATAGAAAGGGTCATCACAAGTAAAGATAAACAAAAAAATTGAATTTTTTAAGGCATTAAATATCAAAGTGGAACAGAGATGGTTTTGGGAATATTATTGAGAAAATCCAAAAGGACCACAATCAGCTAATAAGCATTTATAAACAAAGACCCCAACGAGAACTGGATACCAATTTGGACAAGGAAAAAAATAATATGTGAACTTACTCTATCTTAACAAAGGGAGCACCAATTCTGAAGATAGCAAAAATACAATGTGTTCAAAAGGAGGATTCAAATACTTCTTTATTCCACAATCTGTCATTGATCAGCAAAATATCAACACTACTGCAGAAATAACTCTTGAATCAGGATGAATAATCTGAGATCCAGAGGAAATCACTATAATCACCACAAATTATTTTAAAGATCTCCTAACAGAAAACTAAACCCAAGAGAGAAGAATTACAAGCACAAGAAAAACTCCTAAGACTCATTCCAGAGGTGATCAATCAGAAGGATAATTAAAAACAACTTCAACAACCATCTGCGAAAGAATCGGGATTATTGCCTTCTCCTTGATTTGCACAAAGCCCTTGGTTTAGAAGGTTTCTCTTCTGATTTTTATCAAAAATATTGGAAACTATTCAAGGAAGATATGATACAAATTGTTCTTGAATCTTGAAAGAACAAACGAATGCCAACACAAATTAATGCTACAAATATAGTGTTGATCCCAAAAACAACAAAGCCATCCAAGTTAGAACAATACAAGCCCATTACACCTTGCAATATAACCTACCGATCGCCCCAACACTAAAATAGCATCTACATAAAATAATATCAGACACACAATCAACATTTGTTCCAAGAATTCTTTGCAACTTTTACTTTTCCTGAAGATTGTGACCGAGTGCTTGACCGGGTTTGGATATGGGGTGTCCATCCGTTGTTCATTGGGCCTTGGTCTTACTCATTCAACCCTTTAACGGAGCCTCTAAATATCAGACCAGTTTGGGTTCGTTTTCCAAATCTCTCCCTCTAGTTTTGGGAGGATTCTTGTTTTGAGGCTATTGGCAATGCCATTGGTAGCTTTCTGAAGGTGGATTCTACATCTCAGGATCTTAGGCATACTACGGTGGCTCGCATTTTAATTGATTTGGACATCTCCAAGCTTCTCCATGGTGACGTGGTCTTGATGGTGGAGGACAGACCTTGGAAACAACTTCTAGACTATGAGGGTCTCCCCTTTCGGTATAGGAGATGCTTCTCAGTGGATCATTTGGCCTCTTATTGCCCACATACCCACCGCAAGGGTGCTGCTACTTAGTGGAAGGATGCTCTTTTGGATCACCTCACAGTGGGTTCTCCTCCTTCGGGAGCTTCTTCTGAGGATGTTGACTCCATTGAACCTCCTCGAGAACCTTTGTCTACTTCTATTCTGGCTAACCCCTTTGTGGAGCCACAGCTGGCTCGATCTGCTGACACTGATTTGTCTGAGCCTGTCCGAACTTCATTGATTGCTACTGATGGTCCTTCATTTGTTCCTGTATCCTCCCCTACGCTGCCGCCTCCACTGCTATGTGGTGGCTTTTTTCCCTTGGTGGCTTTGGTTGATCTGCATCTCTTGCCTCGATTGGTGGACTTGGATTCTCAGTCTTCCTGGTCTATTGTGCTAAGAAAGACTACCTCAATTTGTCGCAAAATCGTGGCCTAGGATTAAAGGAGTCAAATTGGTCCCTCTGATTTTGGGGTTGTCTAGGTTCTAGTCTGTGTTCCAACAGCTGTCTATCAGCTGTTTCTGTGTGTGTTTTGTCCTCTTTTCCTAGTTTATTCCTTTTTTGAACTAGCTTCTCTTTTTTTAGGCTTTTGGGCTTTTTGTGTAAAGGGTACAACACCCTGTAAATGCTGCTAATCTTATCAAAAAAATTTGTTCCAAGAATGAAAATCACAAATAATATCATTCTCATACAAGGATTGATGCATTCATCCAAAAAGACAGTGTTGACTAGATGTTTTTGTGATATTGCTATCAGGATTCAACTGTGTAGTTCTACAAGTCAAACTCATTGACCCATGCTTCATGAATAGTGGTTCACAAGAACCCATCTCTCATGATAACAAATGGTCCACTTAGCACTCATTGCATCTAGGTGATGCTCACAGAGGTAAAGTACTAGGCTTCCTAGGAGCCCACCCATCCTAGTACTACCAGCTCAAGTGCGCTTAACCACGAAGTTTTCCCCAAGGTTAAGCCTACTTAGCTTTCAACCCCATTTTCAAAACCTTTAGCAAGTGTTGTGCCTTATGAACCATTCATTATAGAGACCCTTTAGCTCATCAATTGATAAATAGGAGGTATTTTCCACAATGTGTCGAATTGTGATATTGCTATCAAGATTCAACTGTGTAGTTTTACAAGTCAAACTCATTGACCCATGTTCCATGAGTAGTGATTCATAAGAATCCATCACTCATGATAATGAATGGTCCACTTAGCACTCATTGCATCTAGGTGATACTCACAGAGGTGAAGCACTGGGCCTTCCCAGGAGGTCACCCATCCCAGTACTACTCCAGCTCAAGCACGCTTAACCACGGAGTTTTCCCTAAGGCTAAGCCTACTTAGCTTGCAACCTCATTTGCAAGACCTTCAACAAGTGTTGTGCCTTATAAACCATTCATTATAGAGCCCTTTAGCTCATCAATTGATAAGTAGGAGGTATTTTCCATAGCGTGTCAAATTGTGATATTGCTATGAGGATTCAACCGTTTAGTTTTACAAGTCAAACTCATTGACCCATATTTCAAGAGTAGATGTTTTTCTTGTATTAGTCATATCAGAAAGCATTTTCTATATGAAATCAGCATTATCGAAGCCAATACCTATTTTGTCAAGTCTTACTCTTCTGAAAAATGATAAAATTAATGGGGTGCTAGCAGCAAATGGAGGAAAAAGATACTCAGGATATCAATTTGAAGATGACACAATACTGTGCTTTACAAGCAATCTCACTGAAATCAGAAATATAAACTTAAGGACAATAGTAAACGTGGGAAAATTCTTGTATTCTGTTTGTGAACATCCCTAGGAGAAAGCAAAACCAGTTTATCTTACTCTCGAATACAAAGATGAATCTTTCTGGATGAACTATTTTGCATTTCCAATCCACTCAAATGAAACAAAGGCTTTGGCAACATGTTCTACACAGGCTTCAGGAAAAACCAGCAATTGGACAACCAAGTGTCTCTCTCTTGTGCATAAAACTTGGCTTATAAAATCTATTTTGCAATAGTACTATTACATGTATTATCTCTACTTAAAATCACTCACAGCATTCAAGGAAAAATAGTAGATATAAAAAAAGAAATTTCTTTGGAAAGGAACAGATGATAGATTCTAGTATCCATTAGTTGCCAAGGAACAAACGTGCAAAAGAATATCAGGTGCACTGACTATCAAAATCATCAGGTATTTCGACGCTACTCTGGTCTTTAAAACAGCATGTAGACTAAGGAAAAGCAAGAGCCAATTAGGCCCAAATCATCAACTCAAATACCTTTAGAATGCCTGTGATTCATCCCTTGAACTCAGATTGGAAAACACAACTGCCAAGAGTGGCTAGGGACATTAAAAAAGACATGATTTTGACAGTTCATATCACAAATTCTAGGATGAAAGCTGGAATGAATATACCCCAATCCACTGCCCTAGGCTTCCACCTCTTCATCAAGAATTTCAAAACCAAGGATATGACAAAGAAGCAGATTTTACAACTACAGAAAATAATAGATCAGCATGTATTTCAAAAAATGTGTCAGCATTGTTTGGGAAATCTTGACACTCAAAGCATTCAACTCCAAAAAATCCTGAGGGGAAGACGACTACGAATTTCCACAAACCTGATACAACTATCTGGAAATAAAAAAGTAGATGGTGAGAGCTCCAACAAAGTGGCAGATTTTACAACTATACATGATAATAGAACAGCATGGATTTCAAAAAGAAATCAGCATTGTTTAAACGCTCAAAGCTCTCAACTCCAACAAATGTTGATGGAAAAGCCATCAACAAATTTCCAACAAACCTAATACTATTATGTAGAAATACATAGTAGATGGCGACTGCACAGCTACATCCACTAATTAAGACATCACAAAAATGCCCCAATAATATAAAAACACTGGAAACAGTTCTACAACTCTCTCTCTCCCTCAATCCCAAATCAAACACTTTCTTTGGCTAGTTCAGCACAGAAAAATTCTCACCACAGATCAAATGAAGAAAGCAGGATGGACAGGTCATAGGAACCAATGGATGTCCTAATTGCCAAAACAACGAAGAAAGTTAGAAACCATACAACACCTCTTCATATACCACAAATTGTGAAAAGAAATATGGATCCTCCAGGAACCACCAATCCAAAGCATTCTTATGAGATTGCACCAGTGGCAAGGAAAAAGCTGAATAAAGAAAGAATCCCTATAATTTAAATCATATAGAAAATAATAGAAAGCACATTTTCTGGGGAAAATGGAAAGACTCAAAGAAGATCAGGTCATATGAAGAACATCAGCTAGCATGTGAAGCATAGCAATCATATGCCCTCACAATATAAAAAATGATTTCAAGCTTCATGTATGATAAACCTTCAAATGGCAAACTTGAATCCTCCCCTTCTATTAGACAATGGCCAACATTACAATTCTAGGAATCTAGTACCTCCAAAATTCGATGAGAAAAATCAATTTGATGCAATGATATAATAGTAGAGACATACCCAAGAATCCTGGAAGTCTTGATAAGAAATACGATGCCCCAACATCAAGGGTGTAGTCGCAGTCCTGTTTCTGGCATAGCATAAAGCTGCACAATTGCATCCAGTACGCAATGTATCTCAGAGAACACACCTTCAATTTAGAGATTAAAATGCAAATATTCAAAGGAGTCAAAAACCCACAATATATGGCTCAATTCTCAACAATCTATCATCCCATCAATAACATAAATGTATCTAATCTTAATTCAGTTGTATCCATTATGAAGGAACAGGCAGGGGACAGAAGAACAAAACATATGCAGAAATTTAAACACAGGCTATTATAATTTGTATTTCATATATGTATGTTCAAAACATACAATATCTGCTGTCATAGACCAAATACAGAGCTACTGCTCTTTTTCATATACTCAGAAAATATAATAACATAAACTCCCCTGTTTTTGGCTGTTGCTACAGCACTGGCTGCTTCTACAAACTGCTGCTACAGAAATATTTGCTGCTCTGCTCTGCACTTCTATTTTTTCTTACACTTAACTATCTTCAAAAAATGACTACATCTATTAGCAAAAACTAGGAAATTTCTAGAACCTACATATGACCCAGCAAAAGGAGGGAAAATAAAACATTTAATTACATTTAATATTGCCAATTGGGAAATCTTGCTTAGGAAAATATGCATTTGAATTTCCATTCAAAATTTGTCTTGATGCATCAAATGATATGAAGGCAAAAATTAGCTATGCTGGTGAAATAAATTTCACACATGTGGAAAGATTTGCAAAATTTGCTAGGGACCAAATTTGAAATTCTACGGTGGAGGAATTTAGTGCTGGCAGTTGGGATTATTTCCAACACTCCCCCTTAATCACAACTGCTGCCATCCATGATGCCCAAGCTGTCTCTTTGATGAACGAAACTATCCTTTCCTAATGGCTTTGTAAAAATATTTGCATACTGTTCTTCAAAAATGCAATGCTCCAAAACAATTTCACCATCATTGATTAGTTCCCTTATGAAATGATACCTTGTATCAATATGTTTTCTCCTTTATGAAAGACTGCATTCTTGGATAGTGCAATTGCTGAATTGTTGTCACAAAATATTGTAGTTTCCCTTTCTTGTTCATGCCTTAAATCTTTTAAGAATATTCTCATCCATATGGCTTGACATGATGCCCCTGTTGTTGCTACATACTCAAATTCAGCTGTAGATAGAGAAACAATTGGTTGTTTCTTGGAAGCCCATGAAATGACTCCCAAACCCAAATTAAATGCATACCTTAATGTGCTCTTTCTATCATCTAAACTTTTTGTCCAATCAAAGTCTTTATATCCAACTAGCTTAAAATCATTTGTTGCATTGTATAAAATTCTCTATCCCTTGGTTCCATTAACATATATCAATATTCTTTTGGTTGCCAACCAATGTATCTCCTTTGGGGTCTCCATAAACTTTCAAATCAAACTTACTGCATACATTATATCAAGTCTTGTTGTAGTCAAATACATTAGACTTCTAACCATGTTTTTGTATAGGGTTGGATTGACATTGTTGCCCCAATCATCTTTACTTAATTTCAGACCTATGGTTGTTGGTGTTGCAGAAAACTTAATGTTTTGCATCTTAAACCTCTTCAAGATCTGATCTACATACTTTGATTGACAAATAAAAATGTCATTTTTCTTTTGCTACACTTCTATGCCTGGGAAGTATCTTAACAGCGCTAAATTAGTCATCTTAAATTCATTTTTCATAGTTTCTTTGAAATCAACAATGAGGATATCATCATTCCTTGTGAATATTAAGTCATCTACATACAAAACGACAACTAAGATTTTACCATCACATTCTTTGATGTAGAGAGTAGGCTCACCATCACTTTTGCTAAAGTTATTACTCAAAAAATGTGTCAATTTTGTTGTATCATGCCTATGGTGCTTGCTTCAAACCATAAAGTGTCTTTTTCAGCCTATACACTTTGTTTTCTTGTCCTTGAACCTCATATCCAAGTGAGTATTCTATATATACCTCCTCTTTCAATACTCCATTTAAGAAAGTTGACTTTACATCCATTTGGTATGTACCTTCCATTAGTGTTGAGTTGCTATTGCCAAAACTACCCTTACTATTTCCATTCTTGCAATTGAAGCATATGTTTCATCATATTCTCTTCTCGGTTGCTATTTGTATCCCTTGACAACCAATCTTGTTTTATGTCTTTCAATCCTTCCTTCTACATTGCATTTTGTCATATACACCCACTTTATACACCTATGACTACTTTTCCTATTGGAAGACTCACTAACTCCCATGTTTCATTCTTTTCTATTGCATCAATTTCTTCATCCATTGCATTTATCCATTTTTCATCTTTAATTGCATCTTCAAAATGAATAGGATCATCAATATGTGAATATAATGCAAAAAGATAATTTAGACATGTGTTGTTCTCACTTTCATTTTGCTCATAAATATCTTTTAAACTTCTAATTTTTTTTCTTATCATGCTTGCCAAGGTTGGATTTGACATATCACTTGAATTTGAATTTGTAGAAAGTGGACGTGATCAGCCTATACTATAAGTTCCTATTGCTTATAGTGTTTATTGTCCACTTGATGTGTGTTAGCTTGAATTCGTGAGACTAAGCTTGAATTCGTGAGACTATCCTTGTGCTTGTTGAAGGTGTCACTTGAGGACCACTTTGTTGAGCTTGAGTGGGAGTAGGAGTCCCATTTGGAGGAATACTTGTTGGTATTATTTCTTCTCCATCTTTTTGATGTATACTTGTTATTACATTCATTGTTTTCTCTATGCTACCATCCCATGCTTCCTCTTCAGTGAACTGCACATCTCTGCTAATTATTACCTTTTTGGTTATTGGATTGTAAAGTTTATATGCTTTTGATTCTTCACTATATCCCACAAATATGCATCTTTCTCTTTTACTATCCAATTTCTTTTTTGATTCATCTGGGACATGTGCATATGCCACACATCCAAATACTCTCATATGAGCAACATTTTGTTTTCTTCCACTCCATGCTTCTTTTGGAATCATATTCTTTAGGCTCTTGGTTGGACATCTATTCATTATATAGACTACACATGAAACAACTTCAGCCCAATACTCATTTGATAAATGTTTTTCCTTTAGCATGCTCCTTGCCATTTCCATAATTGTTCTATTTTTCCTTTCAGCTACATCATTTTGTTGAGTTGTGTACCTTATAGTAAATTGTTTGTGAATACAATTATCTTTGCAAACTCTTTAGAATTCATTTGAGATATATACTTACCTCCTCTATCTATTTCAATGCTTTGATATAGTGCCCACTTTGCTTCTCCACAAGAGCCTTGAATTGGCGAAAGTAATCAAATGCTTCATCCTAATGTTTTAAGAAGTAGACCTGTGTTTTACTTGTGTAATCATCAATGAATGTCATGAAATAATATCTTCCACCAATTGATGTTGTTTGCATAGGACCACATAAATATGAGTGGACAATTTCTAATGGTCTTACTACCCTTATTGACTTTTCCTATTGAAAATGATTCTCTGTGTTGCATTCCCATAATATATCCTCCGCATAACCTTGTTGGTTTCTCTATGAGTGCCAATCCCCTTACCATGTTTTTCCTATGCAATAGGTTCAGGCCTCCAAAGTTTATGTGTCCAAATCTTAGATGCCATAACCAATTTTCATCTTCAATTTCAGCTTGAAATATTCTTTGTGTGACCGATGCACCTTTTCCTTTATCCACTAGTTGTTGTGTTTAAGAAAAATTTCCCTTCAAATCTAGTTGTATCCTAAGGGGGGACATTCTATTCTTTTCCATTTTCACTTTTGCAATAAGTTGATTGTTGGGGTACTTATCTAAGATTGTGCATTCTCCATTTTTGAAAAATACTCTATATCCCTTTTGAACGAGCCGCCCAATGCTCATCAAATTATGTTTTAACCCAGGGACATAATAGACATCAAAAATAAATTTTTTCTCTCCCTTCTTAGTTAGAATGCCAATTTTTCCTTTACCCATAATTGAAACCTTTGTTATCATTCCCCAATGTGACATCAGATTTTACATTCTCATCTAAACTAGAAAATAGTTTTGCATTCCCTGTCATATGGTTGTTGCACCCATAATCTAAAAACCATACATCTTTTTGTTGTTCTTGTGCAACATTACAAGCTAAGAACATACTGCCCTAATTTTCATTTTCTTTTGTAAAATTTGCATTTTGTTGCCTATTGTCATATTGTTTCTTTCTACATTCATTTAAATAATGCCATATTTTTTGCAATAATGAGATTGTACTTGTGCGTTATCATACCTTTGTCCTTAGGGATTATTTTGATTGGAACTTTGGTTGTTGCCCCTTCCACCTGAGTTTGATGGGCTACTTCTTCCACCTAAGTTTGATGGGATGCTTCTTCCACCTCTATATGAATTTCTTCCTCTTCCTCTTGAGTTTGATCTTCCTCTACCTCTACTATGGCTAATTGTAGTTTGTGTCTTGAAAACATGCTCCAATGATGAATTTGTTGTTTTACTAAACCTATGGTCATGTGAAATGAGTGATGCAAGTAATTCATCAACAGAAAATTGAGAGAGGTTGTTTGTCTCTTCTATGGCCACAACAGGGTATGTGTAGGATCATGATGGGCCAAAAAGTGGTAATATGATGGGTATGTGGTTGACGACTTTTTTTAACTCAAAATTGATGAAATTAAAAGGGTTTTTAAAGGAGATTCTCAGCTTTCCACGAATATAAATTATGCTTTACTTTGAATTTAATAAGTAATTATTATTCATTTTCTATTTGAATTATGACTAAAGTCTTGATTGATAGGTTGATTGAAAAACATCTATAGCTTTCGAACGGTATCACATTTTTTGAATCCAAAACATATGTCACATTCTATGCTTTGCATACTATAGGATTAAAAAAGAAAAAATGTATTTCATGAAGTTTTGACCAAGTTAAGGTGGTCAGACATACAAGTTTTTAATATTTTTTAAAAGTTGTAATAAAAAAATCATAATTAATTATTTACTTGGAAAAAAATTACAAAAAAAATGCATCACATTGGGACATGAGTCATGTACTTATATCTAAAATATTATAAAAAAATATTATCATTTTATAGTGGTTAGGGTGGTCAGACAAACACCTGCTTCTTATTTTTTCCCTGAAATTTAAGTACTACTGCATTGAAATTTCAAATTTTCACCAAATAGATTTTTTTTTTTAAACAAACCTAGGTAGTTTAGAAACTACATTCAATTTTCTACAAATTCTATTCTTACATATTTTTGAAATAATATAGATAACTTATTCAAATTTTTACGTCAAGTTGCCTAACTCTAATTTTTGTAAATTTTTTGCCACTTAAGGGCCTGTTTTTTCTATGATGATCTTGCACATATCCAACAATTGGATCAAACCTTGTAGGTAAACTTCTCAAGATTTTCTCAACCACTCTTTTTTCTTCAAGTGTCTCACCATGAGACCTGATTTGATTGACTAGTCCAATAATTTGTGTAAAAAATGAGTCTATTGATTCAATCTCCTTCATGACTATTGTCTGAAAGTCTCTTCTCAACATTTGCAATTTTGTTGTCTTCACCTTGTCCATTCCCCGGTATGCTATTTGCAGAATATCCCAGGTTTGTTTAGATTTTTGTTGGTGTTGGAACCCTTGGAAAGATACTCTCATGCATTTCTTGGAAAATATAAAAGAGAACTTTAGAATCTTTCTTCTTGTTGTCACTTAGCAAATCTTTTTCTACTTGTGTAAGTGCATTGTATGTTGTTGCATCTGTTGGTTCTGGGTAACCATTTTCAACAAGCTCCCAAATGTTCTAAGAGTAGAATAATTCCTTCATTGTGATTGACTAACAATCATAATTCTTTCCATTGAATTGAGGAATTTGTGGGTTTGTCAAACTTGTGCTTGGAGATGTTATTGATGACTGTGAAACCTTTGTGCTAAGAAAACTTTAAATCATTTGAAATCCCTTTTTAAAACATTCAATTCTACTAACCTTCAACTCTGATAAATATTGTCTTTGATACCACATGAAGGAAGAGGCATATGACATAAAAACAAAACAAAACAGAATAAAATAGAGCAGGGAGGAAACATGAATAATATGCAAAAATTTAAACACATAAATAGGCTATTATAATTTGTATTTCATATATTTATTTTCAAAACATACAATATCTACTATCATAGACCAAATATAGAGCTACTGCTCTTTTTCATATACTCAGAAAATATAATCTAGCATAAACTCCCTTGTTTATGGCTGTTGCTACAACACTAGCTGCTTCTACTAATTGTTGTTGCAGAAGTATTTGTTGCTCTGTTCTGCACTTCTATTTTTTCTTACACTTAACTATCTTCAAAAAATGACTACATACACTTAACTATCTTCAAAAAATGACTACATACTTCTATTAGCAGAAACTAAGACATTTCTAGAACCTACGTATGACCTAGGAAAAGGAGGGAAAATAAAACATTTAATTACATTTAATATTGTCAGCTAGGAAATCTTGCTTAGGAAGATATGCATTTGAATTTGCATTCAAAATTTGTCTTGATGCATTGAATGATATGAAGTAAAAAATTAGCTAGGTTGGTGAAATAAATTTTACACATGTGGAAAGATTTGCAAAATTTGCTAGGGACCAAATTTGAAATTCTATGGTGGAGGAATTTAATGTTGGCAATTGGGATTATTTCCAAGACTTCTCGTTAATCACAACTGTTGCCATCCATGATGCCCAAGTTGTCTCTTTGATGAATGAAATTGTCCTTTCCTAACATTGGTTTTGTAAAAATATTTGCATACTGTTCTTTAGACTTGCAATGCTCCAAAACAATTTCACCATCATTGATTAGTTCCCTTATGAAATGATACCTTGTATCAATATGTTTGCTCCTTTCATGAAAGACTGCATTCTTAGATAGTGCAATTGTTGAATTGTTGTCACAAAAGATTGTATTTGCCCCTTCTTGTTCATGCCTTAAATCTTTTAAAATTATTCTCATCCATATGGCTTGACATGCTACCCCTGTTGCTACTACATACTCATATTCAGCTATAGATAGACAAACAATTGGTTGTTTCTTGGAAGCCCATGAAATGGCTCCCAAAGCCAAATGAAATGCATACCCTGATGTGCTCTTTCTATCATCTAAATATTTTTCCCAATCGTTGTTTGTATATCCACCTATCTTAAAATCATTTGTTGCATTGTATAGAATCCATATCCCTTGGTTCCATTAACATATCTCAATATTCTTTCGGTTTCCAACCAATGTGTATCCTTTGGGGTCTCCATAAATCTTGAAATCAAACTTACTACATACATTATATCAGGCCTTGTTGTAACATTCTACTTGTTCTACAGTTTAAAAATGTAAACCAACTTCCAGTTTTAGCTGAAGTTTAACTAACTTCTTTTCATGTTAGGTTTCCTTTACAATTTGAATGGAAAAGAAAATCAATTTAAATAAATACATTATATTCAATCTCTCAACTAACTTTTAAAATTTCAATTTCAGCTGAAAGGAAACAACCAATTGATTTTATATAACTGAAAATACAAAAGAACAATAGCTAACTTTTCTTTGCTTTCATAAAGCAAGAGCAATAATTACAGCTGTGAAATAAACATGCTAAGTAAATGTCTCTAAAATTTTAAAGAGAGAGAAAGAGTACAAGAAAATATGATTTTGAAGGTTTACTAATGGAATGGTGCACAAAAATCTTCTATTTCCAAGGGAAAAATAAATATCATCAAGGGCTTAACCACCCATCCGAAGACTTACTGGCCTCCCATGTTTCTTCAACTGAATAAACCCATCCCTTCACATGGGTAATCAACAAGGATCATATTATCAACATGCCTCTAAGTCTAGTGTCAAGGACCTATACCTCCTGATCAAACCTTCACTATGGGAGCCTCTGAACTAGAAGATTACTCTAAATAGTGGTATATCTGGTACTTGATAGCTAACAGATGATGAATCTAGCATCGTACCTTGGCCAATTGATAGGGAGGTTGGATGAATCAATCACTGATTCATGCTCTGGGTCTTGCTAGGAAGACCTCTAGGGTGTCTCACTCCACCACTTGCAACCTATAGGACCTCTTCCTTCTTAGGGTCCCCTGATTACTTCTTGCCAACCCAACTATCAACATAGGTCCTTCTACCAAGTCAAGACTTGGCGCAATCTTGTAACACTTGCCTTAGCCCTTAATCCACCCTAAAGGCTACTAATCCTCCAAATTCTTGAATATAGTTTTACAGGGGTGTGGAGGTGCTTCTCAGGTCATCAATCCATCATACTAAGTGTATTAGGGATCCACCTAACTCCATCTATAGGTCACTTTCACCAAACCCCACTATTAGGCCTAGGAGGCTACTAGCCCTATTAGCCCTATTAGGTCTCCTTCTCTAAGAAATCAAGTTTGTTCTCCAAGTATTTCCAAAGAACACCCCAATATTTTCTTGGGATTCCTGGTTCATATGCCCACCTCTCAAGGATTTTTGGGGTCTTGGGTCCAGCTGTCCGTACAAAGCCCTAACCTGAAAATGAGCAAAACTAAGCATTTTAAGCCCTTTCCTGGCTTCTTTGCAAACTGTTAAGTCCTTCCCTCACCAGATGGATTGTTGGAGTTTCTTTCTCCTTACCATATCTTAGCAAGACTCATACCTGCCTTCTTCAAAAGGTAATTTGTCAGGAAATTGACACCCCTGCAAATTAACTGCTCTGCACTAAGGTCTTTCCTAGCCGGGCACTTCCCTGGCTCGCCTAGGGCAAGACTTCCATAGTAGCTCTTGTGTTTTCAAAGGCCCTAAACCCTACCATATGTACATACATGGAGTCTAGCCACTGTTCCCAAAGGGCCATACAATTTGTATGGTGGGAAAGTGAACTAACACTCCATTCTCACAAAACTGCCTAGTTCAAACCAGCAATAGTATGAAAACCAAACTAATTACAAACAATGCTTGAAACTAAGTAAGGAAACTAACTAATGCCACACAAAGCTCAAAGAACAACTACTCTATACCCTACACAAATTACAGTGCCATGATCAATCCACTAAAACCTCACTTCAATGCAAAAATCAAAAAATTCACTCTCAAACACAATTGATTTTCTTGAATTCACAAAACTTCAAAACATAAAAAATGCTTCCAATCTCACTCCAATGCCAAGGCATCCCATAAATAGGTCACCAATTCAGTTATCCTCTCCCTTAGGCTCTTCTTGGCCGCTTGTAGCTCCAATTGAGCAACATTTTCAAATATTTTGCAAGAATCCTAAAAATCCAAAACCTCATTTTGAGCTAAAACCTTATGACACCTATGCTATGGTCAACATGACCTTCATCTAATCAAAACAAACAAGAATTCCACTAAGGCTCACTCACATACAAATGAACTAAATTTGATTTCTTAGTTGTTCTAGACAAATTTGTCCTAGTTAGACCTATTAAACAACCTATGGCAACCTATGGGTGCTCATGCACCATTCTCTCCTCTGCCCAAACACTAAGGAATGTGGGGAGAGATCAGAGACAGATCAATGCCACACTTCTTGAAATGAGCTTCTTCCACCCATGTAGCCTCAAACTCTGGTTTGTCTTTCCACTGTATGAGATGTTCCATGTACAGCTTGTGCCGAGTAGACTTCTTTACTCTGGATTCCAAGATCCTTTCTGCTTGCAGATTTTCTTTAGATGGTAAGACTACAGTACTCACATCCTCCAAGACATCTATACTGGCTAGAGTAATATCAGTTACTGATCCTTTATACTTGACCAAGTCAACCACATTAAATACTAGTGAAATGTTTAAGTCTACAGGAAGGTCCACCTTGTAAGCATTCTTTCCATACTTGGCTAACACCTTATATGGTCCCACTCTCTTCATCTGCAACTTAGTTGGTACTCCTTTCTGCAATCTAGATTTGTTGATATGGACCATGACATAGTCACCTATTGCAAATTGGAAATCTTTTCTAGACATATCCACCTTAGCTTTCAACTTATGAGTAGCCTCTGTGATTGTCTTTTTCACTTGCTCCTGAATCTCCTTCATGGTCTGAGTGAAATCCTCTGCTTGGCCAATCCTATGCTCCATAGCTCCTAGATCTCTGAGTTCACACACACCTCTTGATTGCATACCATATATTATCTCAAAAGGACTCCTACCTGTGGTCCTATTCACACTGTCATTGTAGGCATATTCAGCTTGTGATATGACCAAGTCCCATGTCTGTCCATACTCCTTGGTGAGGCACCTGAGAAGGTTACCTAACACTCTATTTATCACCTCAGTTTGTCCATCTGTCTGAGGATGGTAAGCTGATCCAAAAGACAAGTTAGTACCCAATCTGCCCCATAGAGTTTTCCAAAAATGACTCATAAACTTCACATCTCTGTCTGATACAATGCTCAAAGGAAATCCATGGATCCTCACAATCTCTTTGAAGAAGAGATGAGAAATATAGCTAGCATCATGGGTGGTCTTGCAGGGAACAAAGTGACTCATTTTACTGAACCTATCTACTACCACATAGACACTATCAAACCCTGTCTTGGTTTTAGGGATTCCTACCACAAAGTCCATGCTAATGCATTCCTATGGTCTGTTGGGAATAGGTAGAGGTTGATACAAACCTGCATTGCTAGCTCCCCCCTTGGCTTTGATGCAAACTACACACTGCTCCACATACCTTCTGACATCCCTTGGCAACTTGGGCCAATAATAGAACCTCTGCACTAATTCCAGTGTCTTGTTGATACCAAAATGACCACTGAGACTACCATTGTGCTTCTCCTCAATGAGATTCTCTCTCATTGAACCTTTGGAAACACACAACTGATTTCCCTTGAACAAAAGTCCACTCTGCAATGTATACTCTGAGAATTGACTGTGAAAATGATTCTCAAAATCAGAACATACCTTATATTCTTCAGAGAAGTCTTCATCTTCTCCATAGAGATCCTTGAAACTCTCTATCCCAATGCTTTTGAATTGAATCTCTTGCACTGTCAGCAACCTCCTACTTAGTGCATTTGCCACCTTGTTCAACTATCCCTTCTTGTGTTTGATAGTAAAAGTGAAAGCTTGGAGGTACTCCATCCATTTCAAGTGTCTATTACTCAACTTCTCTTGTGTGTTGATGTAGCTAAGTGCCTGGTTATTAGTAAACACCACAAACTCCTTAGGTAGGAGATAATGTCGCCACTTTCTAAGAGATTGCACTAGAGCATATAGTTCTAGGTCATAAGTAGAATACTTCTTTTTAGCTTCATTGAGCTTTTCACTAAAGAAAGCTATAGGTCTTCCTTCTTGGCTTAGTACTCCTCCTACTGCAATTCCACTGGCATCACATTCCACTGTGAATAGCTTATCAAAACTAGGTAACAAAAGGATAGGTTGAGTTTCCACTTCTTGTTTCAACTTCTCAAAACCCTTCTCTTCTTCAAGAGTCCAGTTAAACTTAGTCTTTAGGCCACCCTTGATAGTATCAAGCACTAGTGCATAAATGTCACTAAAGTTCCTTATAAACTTCCTATAAAACTGAGCTAACCCATGAAAACTCCTTACCTCTGTCCTGGTGGTTGGTGTAGGACAATTTAGGATAGCTTCCACCTTGCTTGGGTCAATCTTCAATGATCCTTGGGATACTACAAACCCCAAATACACAAGCTCTTGTTTAAAGAAATCACACTTTTCTAGGTTGATGGCTAACCTCTCCTCCTGTAACCGTTTAAGAACCATCTCCACATGCTTCAAATGTTCCTCTGCTGTCTTACTAAAGATGAGTATATCATCTAGATACACCACCACAAATATACCTATGAAATCCTTAAGCACTTCATTCATGAGCCTCATGAATGTGCTAGGGGCATTTGAGAGGCCAAATGGCATCACTCTCCACTCATACAACCCATTAGTTGTCTTAAAAGTTGTCTTCCATTCATCCCCATCTTTGATTCTAATCTGGTGGTATCCACTCTTGAGATCCAACTTAGTGAAGTATTGTGCCCCTCCCAGACAATCCATCAAATCTTCTATCATAGGAATAGGAAACATATATCTAAATGTACAATCCTATTGATAGCCCTAGATTCAGTGCAAAGTCTCCACTTACCACCTTTCTTGGTTGCTAAGACCACTGGTACTGCACATGGACTGATGCTCTTCCTAATTAGTCCTTGGTCTAATAACTCCTACACTTGCCTAGCTACTTCCAGGTTGTGATCTAGTGTGAGCTTATAAGATGCTTTGTTTGGAAATGAAGCCCCTGGTATGAAGTCAATCTGATGACTGATAGCTCTCTTTGGAGGTAATCTTGCTGGTTTTCCATCACTGACTATGTCCTTAAACTTCTCAAGCAACTTTTGGACTTCCTCTGGGATAATTGTCTTCCCGGCCTTGTCTTCTTCCTTGGGTTGTACCATAACAACATATCCTTCCCCTCCTTGCTGAAGAGTGTTGATAAACTCCTTGCCACTGCTTAATAAGACACTAGGGGTTTTTGACTATCCTTCTTCTTCATCCAACAGTGACTGTAACTTGAATTTTTTATCATCCTTCTTAAATGAGATGGCATTCTCCTTTCCATCATAGATAGCTCCTCTGTCATATTGCCATGGCCTTCCCAATAGAAGATGGCATGCATCCGTAGGCAACACATCACAAATCAGTTTGTCTTTGTACCCTCCAATGGAGAATTCCACTGTTGTCTGCTCATTCACAAGAACACTTTTCCCTTTATTCAGCCATGTCACCTTGTAAGGATTAGTGTGGGGTACCTTCTCCAACTTTAACTTTCTCACTGCTTCCTCTGAGATAATGTTATCAGTAGACCCTAAATCCACTATGACTTTGCACACCTTCCCAAGTATTTTGCATCTCACCCTGAATAAGGCTCTCCTTTTCTTTGGCTCTTCTTTGACTGGTTGTCTAATTAGAACCCTACTAAACATCAAGTTCTTCCCCATTTCAGATTCAATGTGACTAACCTCTGGTGACTTGACACTCATAGTGTCTTCTTGAGCATATGCTACTCTCTTTTTTGTATTTGAAGAATATGCTTTCTCTGGGCACCTATAAGCTAGATGTACTACTTGACCACAATTGTAACACTTCATGCTAGCAAAGTAAGAGTTACTTCTACCTGTACCTCTTCCTCTGTTAGAACCTCCTTGAGATCCTCTACCTCTTCCATAACCTCCTCTAGAAGTTGTTTCACTTCCATGCTCTGTGAGTTTAGACTCTCCCTAATTTCTTTGTTCAGTCCCTCTACTTTGGTAGCCACCTCTATGTCCTCTTTGATCTCTGCCTTTTCCTCTGCTCTTGGAAGCCTGATCTTGTTTCCTCTTACTTCTCTCTTCAATTTTCATAGCCAATTGATAACATTGGAGCACTGTTTTGGGACTTAGAAGAGCCATCTCCTCTTGAATGTTCCACTTCAAATAGTTAAGGTATCTAGCCACCTTAAGACTTTCATCCTCAGATACATTAGACCTCATGCAAAGTTTTTGAAACTCCTCTGTATAGGAATTTACATCTTGGTCTCTTTGTCTCAAGCTCTATCTTTTCTTATGCAACTGAATTTCATAATCATCTGGCATGTATGCTTCTCTCACTTTGGAAACCATCCCTTCCAAGTGGAAATAGGTTTCTTGCCTTCCTTTTCTCTATCTGTCTGAATGAACTTCCACCATGTCAAGGTAGAACCTCTCAATCTTGATTTGGCCACCTTTACCTTTTGTGCTTCAGTGAATCCATCACACTCAAAATGGTTTTCCATTCCCTCTATCCAATCCATGACTAGATTAGCTTCCATTTTCCCACTAAACAATGGTATTCCTTCAAGTGCTTTTCCACTCAAAGCCTTCAATGCCTTGAAGAAAGGCTCTTCTTGCAAAACAAGGTCAGGTTCAAGGATCTTGTCTTCCTCTGCAACCTCTTCACTCTTGGGTACCCTTCCTTCCAACTTATCACTAACCTCATCGGTCTTAGTTTGCACATTACTCATTGCTTGCTCAAGTTGGGCTATTCTTTCCCTCAATAGCCTATTGTCTTCCTCCTATTCTTTGACCTTCTTGGCCAATTCTGCATTTGTCACTATGTCTGTAGAACCACTAGACTCAATCTCTGACATATAATATTCTATCCCAAATCTTTTGTTGCTCTGATACCAATCTGATAGGGAGGTTGGATGAATCAATCATTGATTCATGCTTTGGGTCTTGCTAGGAAGACCTCTAGGGTGTCTCACTCCACCACTTGCAACCTATAGGACCTCTTCCTTCTTAGGGTCCCCTGATTACTTCTTGCCAACCCAACTATCAACATAGGTCGTTCTACCAAGTCAAGACTTGGTGCAATCTTGTAACACTTGCCTTAGCCCTTAATCCACCCTAAAGGCTATTAATCCTCCAAGAATATATTTTTACAGGGGTGTGGAGGTGCTTCTAAGGTCATCAATCCATCATACTAACTATATTAGGGGTCCACCTAACTCCATCTATAGGTCGCTTTCACCAAACCCCACTATTAGGCCTAGGAGGCTACTAGCCCTATTAGCCCTATTAGGTCTCCTTCTCTAAGAAATCAGGTTTGTTCTCCAAGTCTTTCCAAAGAACACCCCAATCTTTTCTTGGGATTCCTGGTTCATATGCCCACCTCTCAAGGATTTTTGGGGTCTTGGGTCTCAGCTGTCCGTACAAAGCCCTAACCTGAAAATGAGCAAAACTAGGCATTTTAAGCCCTTTCCTGGCTTCTCTGCAAACTGTTAAGTCCTTCCCTCACCAGATGGATTGTTGGAGTTTCTTTCTCCTTACCATATCTTGGAAAGACTCATAACTGCCTTCTTCAAAAGGTAATTTGTCAAGAAATTGACACCCCTGCAAATAAAGTGCTCTACACTAAGGTCTTTCCTAGCCAGGCACTTCGCTGGCTTGCCTAGGGCAAGACTTCCATAGTAGCTCTTGTGTTTTCAAAGGCCCTAGACCCTACCATATGTACATCCATGGAGTCTAGTCACTGTTCCCAAAGGGCCATACAATTTGTACGGTGGGAAAGTGAACTAACACTCCATTCTCACAAAACTGCCTGGTTCAGACCAGCAACAATATGAAAACCAAACTAATTACAAACAATGCTTGAAACTAAGTAAGGAAACTAACTAATACCACACAAAGCTCGAAGAACAACTACTCTACACCCTACACAAATTATAGTGCCATGATCAATCCATTAAAACCTCACTTCAATGCAAAAATCAAAAAATTCACTCTCAAACACAATTGCTTTTCTTGAATTCACAAAACTTCAAAACATAAAAAATGCTTCCAACCTCACTCCAATGCCGAGGCATCCCATAAATAGGTCACCAATTCAGTTATCCTCTCCCTTGGGCTCTTCTTGGCCACTTGTAGCTCCAATTGAGCAACATTTTCAAATATTTTGCAAGAATCCTAAAAATCCAAAACCTCATTTTGAGCTAAAACCTTATGACACCTATGCTATGGTCAACATGACCTTCATCTAATCAAAACCAACAGGAATGCCACTAAGGCTCACTCACATACAAATGAACTAAATTTGATTTCTTAGTTGTTCTAGACAAAGTTGTCCTAGTCAGACCTACTAAACAACCTATGGGTGCTCCTGCACCACCAATGATTTCATTTCATTACTGGCACTCTTGTGTTGTCAACACTTTTACCCTTGCTTGACATGATTAAACTTGTCTCAAGATTTAAATTATAATAACTAGTTTGATAACATTTTCTTTTAGTTCAATGTTATATCTTAACCACATAGTTTATTCATAAGAAAAGAGATTGAAACAACATTGAGGATTTCAAGATTCTCATTTATATATATATCCCCTATAAGTCTTGGTCGAGCAAAGAAATGCACTTGTTTAGCTTCTAAGTCAAGAGGAGTAAATTCAGCTTAACTAGACTGATTAAATTCTTTAGGTAATAATTCCTTTTTAAAAAGATTCAATTGAACCCAAATTCAATAATATATCAAAACAAAGAAATTTTGATTACAAGATATGGATAAAGGTTCAGAATCACAGAGAGGAAAATCTTCTATAGGCCGACCCCTGAAGATAATTTAAGACTTGATTTTCTTAACCTTCAGATAGACAAGTAAGATCTAAGAGAGTTCATCTTTCTATACAAAAAATATTCACGAGATGGATTCATCAATGCCGAAATACATTGAAGTGTATATGCGCAACTTTCTTGAGAATGAAGATTTGAAACTTGAAAGATCCAAGCTCTTTCCTCTGCAGAACAAGTCAAGCTACAAAGCCACTAAAACTTTTAGTCAAGAGAGACAGAGATGTGATTTCAAGAACTAGATACCACCACCTCCCGAGAGATTGAGATGCAGATTATTTACCAAATTCCAACATGTACAAATTCAATAGAGAATTATCAAGAATGAAAACTAATGAATATTCCAACAAGAATGGGGAAGAGACGGGAGAAAGGAGTGGGATTCAAAAATAATGAAAATGGTGATAGAGAATGCTTCAAACAACTATAAGGAAATTGAGTTGCAGCTAATGAAGGTTTAATAATGGAGTATGACTAGCTTTAAGTTCAATGCCACTAGACGTCGATCCATAGAATGCACTCAAACAATTGTACAACCCCTGACTCTCAAAATACTGCAATAAAAATTAAGATTATAGAAATCCCCCAAAAGAAAACAATAGACTCCCATATACCACTCAAAACACTCGGCCAAGAATCCCCTCGACTGCCCATGATCTTAGGCTTTTCCAACATGAGAGGGTGGCAAGTGGATGGGAGTTACACCTCCAAAAACATTGACTCCCAAATTCAAATCAATTTAATTTTTGATGTTAATCCCTTCTATGGTTTTCAAATTTAAATCGATGGCATTTAAATTATATCTATTATTATTAATTTAATATTTAATAACCATTTGCAATCTCCTTAAAAGGTGATTATTGATTTATATATTTTAAATTGACTTGCTTAATAAATAATTATATTAAATTACTTATGGCCAAGTTATGACTTCGATTCATTGTCTTACATCGACTCATGGTGAAATGATAATTTTTTATCCTTTGTTAACCACAACCTCTCCCTGATGATATTTCCTTTTCTGTCGTGGCATCGACAATCCTGCATCCACTGACAAGAATTATGGTTAGATCATTCACAACGTTTATATAAGTTTATATTTAAATATAATCTCATAAACACATTCCTTTTCACATGAATAAGAAAATCACTAGCATATATAAGAAAGTCATTTACACTTATAGTTACGACAAATAAAACAATTATTTTATCCACAATTTTTGCATTCACATGAAAAGAAATTACTTGAAACTAACATAACGACCATAATTCCATTGTCATAAACATGTTTAAGTTATAGGGGATGTAACGCTTGTTGCAGTCAAATATTACAACCATGATTTTGTGTAGGTTGGATTGACATTGTTGCTACAATCATCTTTACTTAATTTCATACGTATGGTTGTTGGTGTTGGAGAAGACTTTTTTTTTTTCATTTTAAACCTCCTCAAGATCTGATCTACATACTTTGATTGATAAATAAAAATATCATTTTTCTAAATTTTTGAGCTTCTATGCCTAGGAAGAATCTTAATAGCCCTAAATTAGTCATCTCAAATTCTTTTTTCATAGTTTCTTTGAAATCATAAATGAGGATATCATCATTCCCTATCAATATTAAGTCATCTACATACAAAATGACAACTAAGTTCTTACCATCAAATTCTTTGATGTAGAGAGTAGGCTCACCATAACTTTTGCTAAAGTTATTGCTCAAGAAATATGTGTCAATTATGTTGTACCATGCCTATGGTGCTTGCTTCAAACCATAAAGTTCCTTTTTGAGCCTATATACTTTGTTTTCTTGCCCTTGAACCTCATATCCAAGTGGATGTTCTATATATACCTCCTCTTTCAATACTCTATTTAAGAAAGTTGACTTTACGTCTATTTGGTATACCTTCCATTGGTTTTGAGTTGCTATTGTCAAGACTGCCCTTATAGTTTCCATTCTTGCAACTGGAGCATATCTTTCATCATAGTCTCTTCCCGGTTGCTGTTTGTATCCCTTGACAACCAATCTTGCTTTATGTCTTTCAATCCTTCCTTCTACATTGCATTTTTTCTTATACACCCACTTTACACCTATGACTTCTTTTCCTCTTGGAAGACTCAATAAATTCCATGTTTCATTCTTTTCTATTGCATCAATTTCTTCATCCATTGCATTTATCAATTTGTTATCTTTAATTGCATCTTCAAAATGAATAGGGTCATCAACATGTGAATATAATGCAAAAAGAGAATTTAGACCTGTGTTGTTCTCACCTTCATTTTGCTCATAAATATCTCTTAAACTTTTTTTTTGTCTTCTCAAGCTTGCCAAGGTTGGATTTGACATATCACTTGAATTTGAATTTGTAGAACCTAGATATGATGGGCCTGTACTATGAGTTCCTATTGCTGCTGGTGTTTGTTTTCCACTTGAAGGTGTGCTAGCTTGAATTCGTGAGGCTATCCTTGTGCTTGTTGAAGGTGTCACTTGAGGACCACTTTGTTGAACTTGAGTGGGAGTAGGAGGAGTCACATTTGGAGGAATACTTGTTGGTATTATTTCTTCTCCATCTTCTTGATGTATACTTGTTGTTACATTCACTATTTTCTCTACGTTTCCATCCCATGCTTCTTCTTCAATAAACTGCACATATGTGCTGATTATTACCTTTTTGGTTATTGGATTGTAAAGTTTATATGCTTTTTATTCTTCACTATATCTCACAAATATGCATCTTTCTCCTTTGTTATCCAATTTATTTCTCAATTCATCCAGGTCATGTGCATATGCCACACATCCAAATACTCTCATATGAGCAACACTTTGTTTTCTTCCTCTCCATGCTTCTTTTGGAATCATATTCTTTAGGCTCTTTGTTGGAAATCTATTCATTATATAAACTGCATATGAAACAACTTCAACCCAATACTCATTTGATAAATGTTTTTCCTTTAGCATGCTCTTTGCCACTTCCATAATTGTTCTATTTTTCCTTTTAGCTACACCATTTTGTTGAGGTGTGGACCTTGTAATAAATTGTTTGTGAATACCATTATCTTTGCAAAATCTTAGGAATTCATTTTAGATATACTCACCTCTCCTATCCATTCTCAATGTTTCGATATAGTTCCCACTTTGCTTCTCCACAAGAGCCTTGAATTGACGAAAGTAATCAAATGTTTCATCCTTTTGTTTTAAGAAGTAGACCCATGTTTTACTTGTATAATCATCGATGAATACATCATGAAATAATATCTTCCACCAATTGATGTTGTTTGCATAGAACCACATAAATCTGAGTGGACAATCTCTAATGGTGTTGTTGCCTTTATTGACTTTCCTATTGGAAATGATTCTCTATGTTGTTTTCCCAGAATACATGCCTTCACATAACCTTGTTGGTTTCTCTATGAGTGGCAATCCTCTTACCATGTTTTTCCTATGCAATAGGTTTAAGCCTTCAAAGTTTAGGTGTCCAAATCTTAGATGTCATAACCAATTTTCATCTTTAATTTCAACTTGAATTATTGTTTGTGTGAGTGCCACACCTTTCCCTTTATCCACTAGTTGTGTTTGAGAAAAAATTTCCTTCAAATCTAGCTGTATCCTAAGGGGGAACATTCTATTGTTTGTCATTTTCACTTTTGCAATATGTTTATTGTTGGGGTACTTATATAAGATTGTGCATTCTCCATTTTTTAAAAATACTCTATATCCCTTTTGAACGAATTTCCCAATGCTCATCAAATTATGTTTTAACCCAAGGACATAATAGACATCAAAAATAAACTTTTTCTCCCCCTTCTTAGTTAGAATGTCAAATTTTCCTTTACCCATAAATAAAACCTTGTTATCATTCCCCAATGTGACATTATATTTTACATTTTCATCTAAACTAGAAAATAGTTTTGTATTCCCTATCGTATGGTTGTTGCACCCAGAATCTAAAAACCATACATTTTTTTGTTGTTCTTGTGCAACATTACAAGCTAAGAACATATTGCCCTAATTTTCCTTTTCTTTTATTAAATTTGCATTTTGTTGCCTATTGTCATATTGTTTCTTTCTACATTCATTTAAATAATGCCCATATTTTTTGCAATAATAACATTGGACTTGTATTTTATCATACATTTGTCCTTGGGGCTGATTTTGATTGGAACTTTGGCTATTGCCCCTACCCCCTAAGTTTGATGGGCTGCTTCTTCCACCTCTATACAATATTTTTCCTCTTCCTCTTGAATTTTATCTTCCTTTGCCTCTACCATTGCTAATTGTAGCTTGTGTCTTGAAAGATGCTCCGATGATGAATTTGTTGTTCTACTCAACCTATGCTCATGTGAAATGAGTGATGCAAGTAATTCATCAATAGAAAATTGAGAGAGGTTGTTTGTCTCTTCTGTGGCCACAACAATTGGATCAAACCTTGTAGGTAAATTTCTCAAAATTTTCTCAACCACTCTTCTTTCTTCAAGTGTCTCACCATGAGACCTAATTTGATTGAACAATCCAATAATTTGTGTAAAAAATGAGTCTATTGATTCAATACCCTTCATGATTATTGTCTCAAAGTCTCTTCTCAACATTTGTAGTTTTGTTTTCTTCACCTTGTCCATTCCCTGGTATGTTGTTTGTAGAATATTGTAAGGAAAGCTTAGGTGTGGAACAAACTCTCCTAACGTCAAAACCTTAGGGAAGAATGCAGAAATGACTTTATTTTCAATTACAGTCCAATAAGATACACTATAAAAGAATAACAGAAAAGAGAAATGTACACAAACACAATTGAACACCAGATTTACGTGGGAAAACCCTGACGGGAGAAAAACCCACCACACCAAGAAAAGCCTCTTTACAGTAATGAAAATTACATACATAGATCAGACTTAACTTTTTGATGTCAATTATTATAGCAACACATTTACTGATCAATCTTGTACATAATAGCTCTTCAGAAACATCCAAAGAATTCACTCAGATCAATCTGTGTTCAGTATCGAACATAAATCTCTTTATCATCAAATTGTTCACCATTCGACCATTTCAGAACATAGTCATCTTTCTCACAACCTGTTCATCTTCCACATAGGAATGGTCACAACTGTTCAACTGCTAACGGTTCACATTCTACTTCTCTCATTGGCTCAGAACACACCACATCGGATAGTCATTCCGATCACAAAACCATCGGCAAGACCTTCGCTATCGCTAAGAGTCTTTTAGAACCTTTATGTCATACCAATGTTCATACCAGTTGGCGAGAGGAAAACCATCGGAAAGAGTTCTTAACGAAATTTATCTCATCAAACTATTGGTCATTCCTTGTGGTCTCCACCACGACATGTGTCCACTGCTTGTTCATTTTCGGAGAATCAAACTAGAATCTACATTATTCTCAACAAGTTCCTCGGAAGTCCAAGTGGTCCCCACATCCATTGGCTCATTTAATCTCAGTCATTCCCCGCTATCCTACGATGAACCCACCACATTACTTTGGTTGATCGCGATATCGTCGGCAACTGCCACGTGTCCCATTTGATGACACCAAAGAGGATGAGTTTTTGTGACCATTGATCAATTGTTGTTTGATCTCAATGGCTGTTAGCTATCACGCAATCAAAAGTTACAAGGTCTTTAATGATTGCGAAATCACAGGTGACTGCCACATGTCTTATTTGATAAAGTCGAAAGAACAAGGTAAATACTTTGATCATTTGATCTCAACGGCTACCCGCTAATGTGTGATAAGAAAACACATGATCTTTAGTGATCACGAAATCATGGACAGCTACCACGTGTCTTAATCTAATGAAGCCAAAGGGAATTAGTCAGTTGGGAAATTTCAAAACTTTCTAACTCCAACAATCAGACAGTCAGGAAGTTTTAGAACTTTCAAACTCCACGACCAAGTTACATAATTAATAATTCCAGCAATCAGCCGACAATCGAAGACTTGAACCGTGATACAAGCCAACAAGTTGAGGCACATCTCCAAAAATCTCCCACTTGATGAAGACTTACTGGCTTCCTTCAAACTGAAAGTTAATAAAGGTCATGGGCTCCAAGGCCCATTGAACTAGCACACCACCTGTACTTGTCTGTGCTCACTGGTTTTGTTAATGCATCTGCAACATTTTCTAGAGTATCCACTTTTTCTAAAGAGACCTTTCCATCCTCCACCATATCTCATACAAAATGATACTGCACATCAATATGTTTCATCCTGGCATTGAAAGTAGGATTTTTTGCCAAACAAATAGCACTTTGACTATCACAGTAAATTGTAATTTTCCCTACATCAAACCCAATGTTAGAACACAAACATTTTAACCAGATTGCTTCTTTATAGGCATGTGTTGCTGCCATGTATTCTACCTCTATAGTGGGCAAAGCGACTAGAGCCTGCCGCTTGCTCATCCAACTAACTGTACCACCATTCATCATGAAAATATATCCACTGGTGGATCTTCTGTTGTCAATGTCCACTGCCCAATCAGAATCCACATAGCCTCGAATGTTGAAAGTCCTCTATGATTCAACCAAATTTCCATGGTAACACAAAGCATATTCTAAAATTCCCTTTAGATATCTGGACACTCTTTTCACAACATCCCAATGTGTCCTTCCAGGATTTTCCATAAAGTGACTAAGAACTCTCACTGCTTGGGCAATGTTTGGCCTTGTACAAACCATTGCATACATTAAACTGCCAACTGCACTAGCATAAGGCACTTTGGTCATGTCCTCCATCTTAGTAGGAGATTTTGGACAGTCTTCAACAGATAGTTTTGTTCCTTGCAAAACTGGAACAACTAGCTACTTACACTCAGTCATACAAAATCTCTCCAAAACAATATTAATATACTTACTCTGACTAAGCCAAAGTTTTCTACTCTTCCTGTCCTTGGTAATTTCCATTCCCAGAATATACTTGGCTGCACCAAGATCTTTCATTTCAAACATTGCAGACAACTGAGATTTTAGATCAGAAATGATTAACTTACTATTACCTATGAACAACATATCATCAACATAGAGAGCAATAATAAGAACACGATCATTTTCAGCTTTGTAGTACACACAATGATCAGATTTCAATCTTACAAATCCTAATGACAAAACAAAAGTGTCAAACTTCTGGTACCACATTCTAGGAGACTGTTTTAATCCATACAAATATTTTTTCAACTTACAAACCAAATTTTCTTTACCTTTTTCCACAAAGTGCTTAGGCTGGGACATATAAATCTCTTATTCAAGGTCACCATGAAAAAATGTTGTCTTCACATCCATCTGTTCAACCTCTAAGTCATATGCTGCTGCAAGTGACAAAAGAAATCTGATAGACATAAGCTTATCTACAGGAGAAAATATTTCCCCATAATCAATTCCCTCTACCTGGGAATACCCTTTCACAACCAACCTCACCTTATACTTTTTCCACACTGCCATCCAGACCTATTTTCTTTTTAAATACCCATTTGCAACCAACAACTTTTTTGCGTTCAAGCAAGGGCACCAAACTCCAAGTATCATTCTTTTCTAATGATGCCATTTCTTCATTCATGGCTTCCAACCAAGAGTTTGAATTAGGCATTCTAAATGCCTCTTTCACAATCCTAGGCTCATCAATGCTAGAGATTAAAGCATAGGCACAAGTATAATCTAACAAAGAAAACCCATACCTATCAGGTTACTTTCTTTTATGTGTTGACCTCCTCAAAGGCTGAGGCTGAGTTTGTTCTTCTTCTTCAGAACTCTCAAAACTACTTGAGCTCTCCTCAGTTTTAGGTATATTTTGAATTTTGAATTCCTCTTTATCTGGTGTCGAAGGAATTTCAACTACATCCTTTTTATCTTTTGATTTCGTCTCTGACTGCAGATCCAAAGTAGAAGGCTTCAACTCACAAAAGATAACACTTCTGTTGTACATAACCTTCTCCATATCAGGATTCCAAAGCTTTAATCCTTTTATGCCAACACTATAGCCAATAAAAATACATTTAACAGCCTTGTTTTCCAATTTAGATCTTTTTTCATTCGGTACATATGCATATGCCTCATAGCCAAATACATGAATATGTCTCAGAGAGGGCTTCTTTCCAGACCATGCTTTCAAAGGTGTTTTCTTAACAAGAGAGGAATTCAGAAAATGATTTATCAAGTAACATGTTGTTGCAACTGCCTCAGCCCAAAACTTCTCCTCCAAGCCAACACTACTTAGCTTACTTCGTGCTCTTTCCATTACTGTCCTGTTGAACCTTTCAACAACTCCATTTTGTTGCGGAGTGTAGGGTGTAGTTTTATGTCTTTTAATCCCATGATCTTTATAGTACCTCTCGAACTCATCAGAACAAAACTCACCACCATTATCAGTCCTTAAACATTTTTTTTTCTTCCAGTATGATTTTCAACAAGGTTTTTAAATTCCTTAAAACGATTGAACACTTCTACTTAAATCAATTAAGGGAAAATGAATTAAGGGTGTAGTGGTGGATACCTTATGACCTAGGATCTTTTTATTTTGGGTCAATTACCTATTTAGGGTTCTTATTTTAATTATACTTTTTAAAAAATAAACAAATGCCCTTCTTGAATAATCATCAATGAACGATACATAATATCTTGATTTAGATAAAGAAGGAACATTTACTGGACCAAAAACATCAAAATGAATATAATCAAGTAAACCAGAAGATTTGTGAGGACTAGAGTATAATGAAACACAGTGTTTTTTTTCATATATACAATGTTCACAAAACTCAAATTCGAGGTTACAATCATCAAGCCCTTCAACCAGGTTTTTATTTTTCAAGGTTTTTAAACCTTTTTCACCAATGTGGCCTAACCTATGATGCCAGAGCATAGTCTTTTCTGCTGGAAGTTTAACTTCCATAGAGTTTACACTATCAGGAAATTTTTCCTCCTTTTCTCCATGAGTAGCCTTCTATGACTTCGCAAAGAAACTATTGCATTGAACAACATGTGCATCTAGCTTATACAAGGTACCAATACAAGTACCCCTTGCTAGCACCATTGAGCCTCTAGTCATCTTGCAGCAATTTCTAGAGAACGTGACTTGCACTCCAACATCGTTCAGCTTATTAACAAATAGTAAATTTTGAGCCAGACATGGTATATGCATTACATCATTGATTCCCTTCACTCTTCCATCAGGGAACTGAATTCTGACTCTTCCACAACCAACTATTTCTAGAGATGAATTACTTGCCAAATACACCTTTCCATCATTGTACTTTTCATACTTTGTGAACCAGTCTCTATGAGATGTCATGTGGAAAGATGCTCCAAAATCAATCAGCCAGACATCATCTGATGCCTGTGTAGCCAAGGCTGCAATGAAGGCATCTACATCACTCTGAGAAGAATCATTGTCAGAAGAATTCTTCTTCTTTTTCTTTTTCTCCTCTTTGCAATCCTTTCGGAGATGACCAGGTTTCCCACAATTCTAGCATTTCACCTTGGACTTCTTGCTAGGAGACTTTGATCTCCCTTCTAATTTTGATCTGGACTTCTTGTCCTTCTTCTTGCCTTTTTCTTTTGATCTGCCTCTAACAACAAGAGCCTCCTTCGTCATCTCAGAAGATTTTCTTCTCATCTATTCTGATAACAAGGAAGCAACAACATCTTCCATCTTAAAAGTGGACGTCGTACTCCCAATAGCATCACCAAGTGATCCCAAGAATCTGGCAAAGAACATAACAAAAGCATACAACAATCTTCTTCATCAATCTTTACACCCACATATGCTAACTGAGCAATTAACATGTTGAAAGCATTCAAATGATCAACAATAGACCCTCTCTCCTGCATTTTCAAAGTATACAACTTTTTCCTCAAGAACAACTTATTCACCAAGGACTTGCCCTGATAAATAGTTGCTAGTCTTTTCCACAAAGAAGATGCAGTATTTTCTTCATGAACATTCAGAAGCATAGAGTCTGCTAAATAGAGCCTTATCATCCCCTTTGATTTTTGATCTGCAAGGTCCCAATCCTCTTGCTTCATTCCTGTAGGTTTTATTCCAGACACAACACGCCAAAGATCATGGTCAACCAACAGATCTTCCATTTTAAGTTTCCACAACTCAAAATTGTTGCCATTGAACTTCTCAATTTCAATCTTTCCTGATGTGCTTTCCATCTTAATCTATAATTTGAATTACCAGACTTCTACAAGACTCCCACTAAACAGAATTGACACAAAAAACCCAACGTACCCACAAGGATAACACAACTGGCTAGGCTCTAATACCACTTGTAAGGAAAGCTTAGGTGTGGAACAAACTCTCCTAATGTCAAAACCTCAGGGAAGAATGCATAAATGAATTTATTTTCAATTACAGTCCAATAAGATACACTAGAAAAGAATAACAGAAAAGAGAAATGTACATAGACACAATTGAACACCAAATTTACGTGGGAAAACCCTTACGGGAGAAAAACCCACCACACCAAGAAAAACCTCTTTGTATTACAGTAATGAAAATTACATACAGAGATCAGACTTAACTTTCTGATGTCAATTATTACAGCAACACATTTACTAATCAATCTTGTATAGAATAGCTCTTCAGAAACATCCAAAGAATTCACTTAGATCAATCCTTGTTCAGTATCGAACATAAATCTCTTTATCATCAAACTATTCACCATTCGACCATTTCAGAACATAGTCATCTTTCTCACAACCTGTTCATCTTCCACACATGAACGGTCACAACTGTTCAACTGCTAATGGTTCACATTCCGCTTCTCATTGGCTTAGAACACACCACGTCGGATGGTTGTTCCGATCACAAAACCATTAGCAAGACCTTTGCTATCGCTAAGAGTCTTTTAGAACCTTTATGTCATACCGATGTTCATACCCATTGGCGGGAGGAAAACCATCAGCAAGAGTTCTTACCAAAATTCATTTCATCAAACTATTGGTCATTCCTTGTGGTCTCCACCATGACACGTGTCCACTGCTTGTTCATTTTCGGAGAATCAAACTAGAATCTACATTATTCTCAACAAGTTCCCCAGAAGTCCAAGTGGTCCCCACATCCATCAGCTTGTTTAATCTTAATCATTCCCCGCTATCCTGCGATGACCCCACCACATTACTTTGGCTGATCACGATATTGCAGGCAACTGCCATGTGTCCCATCTGATGACACCGAGGAGGATGAGTTTCTGTGACCGTTGATCAATCGTTGTTTGATCTCAACGGCTGTCAGCTATCGAACGATCAAAAGTTACAAGGTCTTTAACGATTGTGAAATCACGGGCAACTACCACGTGTCTTATTTGATAAAGCTAAAAGAACAAGGGAAATACTTTGATCGTTTGATCTCAACGGCTGCCCGCTAATGCATGATCAAAAAACACATGATCTTTAGTGATCGCAAAATCACGGGCGACTGCCATGTGTCTTAATCTAATGAAGCCGAAGGGAATGGGTCATTCAGAAAATTTCAAAACTTTCTAACTCCGTGACAAAGTTATAAACTTAGGAACTCCAGCGATCGGACAGTCGGGAATTTTTAGAACTTTCACACTCCACAATCAGGTTATATACTTAAGAATTCCAGTGATCGACCGACAATCGAAGACTTGAACTGTGATACAAGCCAGCAAGTTGAGGCACAACTCCTACAAATACCCCAGGCTTGTTTAGATTTTGTTACTGTTGCAACCCTTGGAAAGATACTCTCATGCATTGCTTGGAAAATATAAAAGAGAGCTTTAGAATCTTTCTTCTTGTTGTCCCTTAACAAATCTTTTTCTGCTTGTGTAAGTGCATTATATACTACTGCATCTGTTGGTTTCGGGTAACCATTTTCAACAAGCTCTAAAATGTCATGAGAGTAGAATAATGCCTTCATTGTGATTGATTAGTAATCATAATTCTTTCCATTGAATTGAGGAATTTTTGGGTTTGTAAAACTTGTGCTTGGAGCTGCCATTGATGAGTGTGAAACCTTTGTGCTGAGAAAACTTTAAATCCTTCAAAATCTCTTTTGAAAATCTCTAGTTCTGCTAACCTTCAACTCTAATAACCTTCAACTCTTATACCACGTGAAGGAAGAGGCAGAGGATAGGAGAACAAAATAGAAGAAAATAAAACAAAGCAAGGGGGAAACATGAATAATATGCATAAGTTTAAACACAGAAATAGTCTATTATAATTTGTATTTCATATATGTATTTGTAAAACATATAATATCAGCTATCAAAGACCAAATACAGAGCTACTGCTCTTTTTCATATACTTAGAATATATAATAACATAAACTCCCGTGTTTTTGGCTGCTGCTACAACACTAACTACTTCTACTAACTATTGCTACATAAATATTTGTTGCTCTACTCTACACTTCCATTTTTTCTTACACTTAACTATCTTCAAAAAATGACTACCTACTTCTATTAGCAGAAACTAAGACATTTCTAGAAACTACATATGACAGGGAAAAATGAGGGAAAATAAAATATTTAATTACATTTAATATTGCCAACTGGGAAATCTTGCTTAGGAAGATATGCATTTGAATTTCTAGTCAAAGTTTGTCTTAATGCATCGAATGATTTGAAGGCAAATATTAGCTAGGCTAGTGAAATAAATTTCACACATGTGGAAAGATTTGCAAAATTTGCTGGGACCAAATTTGAAATTTGATATTTGGAAAGGGAAAGATTAACATTCATTTGTCGGAAGATGTTAATTAAAAAACTTTAGCTTACCGCGGTTTTAATTTCATTGGAAATCATCTTATGAAAGCCCACTCACTTGAGGTTTTTTTTGTAAGTTGCAAGAGTATAGTTCATGATATATTCATTCCAAAAATACCGTGTACCATGACTGTAATCACCTGATTACGGAATCGAAAAAGTAAATATCAATGTCAGCACAGGAATGAGTTGATCTCACTATTATGGCATTTTAGATTTAGGACCACACGTAGAACAATAGAAGATGCAGAAAGATGGCAAAACCCTGAATCGAAAGCAAACTATGACAGTAAGACAGAACAAAATAGTATTCTAAAGCCATATACTTTAACCTCCAGTGTTAGATTATCTAGTGGCAATTCAAACAAGTCTCAGAGCAAAGACATGTAAATAGGTCAACAGTTACAAAAAGAACAGAAGTGTTATATGGAAACCTTCCTTATGAAGGAGCTAAATTGAATTTTGATGGTGAGTCTAAAGGCAACCTGGGTGAAGCCAGGGCTGGTTTTATTATTTGTAACTCCGACGGATAAATGTTGGTAGCTGATTCTATATACCTTGGAAACAAAACTAATAATGTTGCAGAATGGGAAGCTCTCTTAGCAGGCATTATAGCAGCTTATGTGACTATATGAGACTAGAGGTAGAAGGAGATTACAAAATTCTAGTGCAAGCTGTAAAACAAAAATATTGTCCTAACTGGAGTCTAGAGCGATTATAGAAGAAATATTAAATTATATGAAGAAATTTGAAAATGTTTGATATATCATTACTATAGAACGAAACAGAGCAGTGGAGTACCTTGCTAATCAAGGGTTAACCAATATATTTTTTCTGCAATAGAAAGCAATGGAGTAAGTGATTAGGATAATCAATGGAACACCATTAAAGATGATCACTCACCCTTGAACCATTCAATTAAATTTGATTGAAAGGCACTTATGAGAAGAGGCCATAAGATATGGTATAAAATGTGCAGGGAAAGGACTGCTGAAGTAATAGCTAGTATCATTAACTAAATCTTCTCAATAATCCACCCTACAATTGGTACAAGGGTGTTAAATGGATGGCAATGATGCCTCTCGTGGTGATCATTTGTTGTTGTTTGTGTTTCCTTCCTTGTGAGCTGTACAATAGTTTTGATATATTAGGTGGTTGATAGTGGATGGTAGGGGTAGGGAGAGAGCTGTGCTAGGGATCCTATCCAGCATGGGAGAGTGTCTAATCATAGACTCATGATTATTTTTAACTAGACATCCCCTAGTGTCATGCCCACGATTATGAATTAATTCATTATGAGAAGGCGGCGATTCCTTAACTCCGTGATTATACTTCATGATAACAAATTAATAAAAAGAATTTATATGCAACGAATAGGAGGCAGCGGTTAAGTAAGAAAAGGTGGCATCAATTAAGTTCTACTAAGGGACGCCTCCCTTCATAAGGACATCTCTCCCCATATGGTTGACCCTCTTGGGGGGTTTAAAAGGTATAAATGTGGAGATCGAACAAGGGGAATATAACAATCTTATGTTTTAATAAATATTGTGGTATGCTCTATCATGATTATTGTGTATAATGATATATTTATTGTTGTATTTTCTTTATGAATTTGGATATATTTAGTGTTTGTAATTCTCAACAAGCAACTATGAGGAGGAGTGGGGGAAATACCAATAGGGTGAACATATACTTGATTTTTTTCCAAGTACGCCACTCCATGTTGGATGCCCGTATGTCTGCCACTTGGGGCCAAGGGGGTGAGTGTCCGCCCTTGGGCTTAAAAAGGGGAATCTATGAGCCTCCTATTGTAGCTTTCCCCCCAATCTCTACATGAGTTGGTTGTTGGGATGGATTCAAGGAGTCTCAATCATAAGAAGGATGGATAAGGCAACATGGATAGGGAAGGAAAATACAATTTTATCCACTAAGTACACCATCCCATGTTGGATGCCCAAATGCCTGCCACTTGGGGCAAAGATGGATGGTATATTCGCTCTTGGGCTTAGAATGGATAGCTTTGGGCATCCTATCATGTTTCTCATCCAAGTCCTATTATGGTTAAACTTCCACTATGCATTATGGATATTGTGTAGTTTATATAGTTTTAAAATAGTTATGTATTTTTACGTGGTTTAAATAGATAAGACATTTATTAAATGTGTTTTGAACATATGAATTATATTTCCAATATTTTATAACATGATTATAGGACCTAAACTAAGTTTTATATTGCTTCAAGCATATAATCGGTTAGTTATAAACCTGACTACATTAATTTTCTGATTCTAGGGAAAGATTTAGTGTAATCCCAAAAGGGGACATTACAATTTGTATCAGAGCATCGTTCTTGCTAGCTTGAGGGATGAAAGACAGTTGATGCAACATAGCCAAAGAGGTCAAAGGGCACTAGAAAGAGAAAAAAGAAAACTTGCAACCAACTACAACTCTACTCAAAACAAATACAATGAGTGAACAAATGAGAAAAGAACGTAGGACCTTCATGGAAAACAATGAAAAGATAACCCAAGCTTTTATGGAACAAAACAAGAAAACAAACCAAGCAATCCTCCAAGCCCTACAAAACATGAGTAATACAATAAATACCCTTAGACCCCACTCTACAAATGGGAGAGACATGAACTCTAATCATTCAAAGAGTAATAACATATCTTCCACCCCTAGGATACCAAGACCTTCATTCCTACCTAGGGAAGAAACACCAATAAGGAAGAAAATAACTCACCTCCTAATAGAACCGAGGAAATTTTCAGAGCCTACACAAGTTTGGACCCTGATATTAGGAGGAATATCTTGTTCAAGGAATTTTGTGAAGCTAAGAAACATGAAGCATTAGAAAAGATAAGAGGAAACCTAGTAAAGATTTGAGGCAAAAGGTGAATAAATTAACTCTTTCCAACTTTGATGGATTGGGGAAAATCACAACACATGCATGGATACAAAAGTTAAACACCTATTTCACCCTTAGCCCTATGATAAAATAAGGTGTTGTCCAATTTTCCATCTTGCATTTAGAGGGATTGGCCCATGAATGGTGGCATCAAGACATCTTCACCTGACACAATAAAATAACCTCCTATGATGAATTTACACACAAACTCATAAAAGGATTTGACAGAAAATATCCCCAAAAAGGCTTCAAGGAACTAACACAACTAAGGCAACAAGGATCCGTAGAAGATTACATAGCTGAATTCCAAATAATTTTAGTAAGAGTGTAGGGGGTTACCAAAGATCGACTCACCTACCTATCCATTGAAGGGTTAAAAGATTTGATCTGAATGTTGGTAAGTACCCTTGATCCAACCTCTCTTGATGACACCATTGATAAGGCTCTAAAGCTAGAAGAAACATCCACAAAAGATAAGCCATCAAACACACACACCAAACCTCCCTATAAGAAAAATGGGCACAAAGGGGAATTTTGAAAGGGAAAATTAGGTTTCAATTGCAAGGAAAATTGGGAACTTGGGCATGTTTGTAATCAAGAAAACCTTAAAGGGAAATGAGAGGACCTAAAAAATAAAGTTTTGTGCTTCAAATGTAAGAAAAAATGGGGGGCTAGAACACATGTGTGGAAAGGAAAGCAATGAGTGAAATATAGAGGCAATATTCGATGAAGAAGAACAAAGAAATCCAATCAAGAAAATAAGGTACAATGAAGAAGAACAAGGAAGCCTAGCAGTCATCTCTAGAGCCTCCAAACATCACCCTTTTTGAATCATAAGTATAATAAAAGGACAAAAAGTAATATCCCTTATGGATAGTGGGGCAACCCACAACTTTATTGACAAAAATTTGGTTGTAAAAATGAAATTAGAAACAAAAGATTTTAAGGGCTTTAAAGTAGCCTTTGCTGATGGATCCACTTCTCTATGTGCTAAAAATATTCCTCGACTAATCATAACCTTGGGAAACCATCCAATCAAAGAATATTTCTACATAGTAAATTTAGGGGACATTGATGTAATCTTGGGTACCCCATGGATACACTCTTTAGGGTGTTTTTACCTAGACCTTCCAAAATTGGAGCTTTTCTTTAAACATAAGACACAAATTCCTCTTAAGAAGGCTATTCAATGGACCACCAAGAGTAGTTTCATCCAAGAGGATGGGAACAATTCTTAGACATGGACAAGGAGAATGGGTTACACAATGCATGATTCTTGACAAGTCTTCCTCCCAAGGGAAAACTATACACATTGAAATTCAACCTATATTGAAGGGGCACAAAAGGGTGTTTTAAGACATCCCACAAGGACTACCACAAAAGAGAGGCTTTGATCACACCTTATTGTCACCCACACGGATATAAAGAGGAAATTGAGAAAGCCATAAAGGAGTTATTGGAAATGGAACATATCCAACCTAGTTCTAGTCATTTTGCCTCCTCTATTGTACTAGTAAAAAAGAAAGATGGCACCATGAGAATGTGTGTTGACTATAGGGAACTTAATAAAAAAACCATCAAATACTAATATCCCATCCCTAGGGTTGATGAAATAATCAATGAACTTATGGGGCAATATACTTTTCAAAAAATTTATCTACATTCAAGGTACCATCAAATAAGAGTAAGAGCAAAAGATGTCCCCAAGAAAACTTTTAGATGCCATTATGGACACTTTGAATTTCTTGTCCTACCTTTTGGTCTAACCAATGCCCCTACTACCTTCCAATCATGTATGAATAACACATCTTTAGAAAAAAACTAAGGAAACTCCTCTTAGTTTTCTTTGATGATATTTTAATCTATCATAGAACTTGGGAGACATACTTAAGACATATAGATGAAGTATTGGATATACTTGAACAAAAATCCTTATTTTCCAAACTACCCAAGTGTGAATTCGAAAAGGAAGAATTTGTTTACTTAGGACACAAAATAAGTGCTCAAGGTGTAGGTGTTGATGTAGAGAAGATTGAAGCCATAAGGAGTTGGCCAAAACCAAGAAATTTAACACACCTAAGAGGATTCTTGGGACTTTACAACTACTACCGAAGATTCGTCAAGGGTTTCTCAAAGTTGATGGTCCATTGACTAACTTAACCAAGAATGGTGCACTCACTTAAAATTAAAAGGCACAACAAGCTTTTGAGAAACTTAAGGAAGTAATGAGCTCATGTCCCATTCTAGCAATCACAGACTTTTCATTACCATTTGAGTTAGAATGTGATGTTTCTAGCAAATGAATTGGAGTCATATTAATGCAAAACAAACATCCTATCACCTTTGAAAGTAGAAACCTAGAAAAGAAACTAAAAATTTAGCTATTTCATTTATGACAAGGACATGCCCGTAATCAAGCATGCCTTTGCTAAATTTAGGCAATACCTAGTCTATGGGAGATTCATTGTAAAAACTGGTCATAATAGTCTAAGATTCTTCCTTAACCAAAAGGATCTAAATGATAGGCAACAAAAATGGGTGAGTAAAATACAAGCTTATGATTTTGATATTGAATACATGAGGAAAAACAATGTTGTAGCAAATGCCCTATCAAAAAAACCCCATCTATGCTCTATCACAAGATCTCTGCAGATTGGAAGAATTCCATTATTGTCAAATACGCCAAAGATCCACAAGCCAATAACATCCTAGAAGGGAATATATCGAATGAAGAATATAAGGTGGTGGAAGAATTTATTGAAGAGCACACAAAAAATACTAAGAGCCCCTGGGAGGGGGGTGAATTGGTATTTTAAAAATTTAAAACTTGAGACCATATGAATTAGTAATCAAAACAATAAGAGTAAGCATAAGACAAGGTGAACACCGATATCACGAGGAAACACATTTTGGGTAAAAAACCATAGTAGAACAATCGTTTTCATTAACTTCAAAGGGCACCAACCTAGATTATAGAAGTGTACCAACTCACTAGAAGCACCAACTTCCTCTAAGCACCAACTTTGAACAACTAAAGCACCAACTCATGGAAAAAATTTACAACTTTGTCCAAACTCAAAAAAACATTGAATCAGATTTTAATAGCATGTACTAGCACTTCAATAGAATGAATGCCATGCAAGAATTAACACATCTTAGGTATGCAATCCTTAATGCTATAGCCTCAAACTAAAACTCCACTCCAAAACTTCAATGCTGCCATTGAACAAAGTTCTACACATGGATATGAACCACTCACTTTACCTTAAGATACTAAATGTCTAGAATATCCATCACATAGAAAAATCAGAACAATAACATTCTCAAAAATTAGAATATCTTTCCTCCTTGTCTCCTTCAACTGGGTCTTTTGGTTGTTTGTGAGGACTGCATACATTGTTGGATCAGTCACATCATTGAACCCACTAATCACAAACTCCCACAAATCATTTGCAACCATTATGTTCTTCATTTTCTTTGCCAAACATCATAGTTTTGTCCATTGAATGGTGGTGGCTACTGCCAACTCTTACTCTCATTTCCAACCATGTCTCCAACAAAAGAAACTTTAAGCACCTAGAAAAGATAAATGCCCAACTCACTCAAGACTTAGGGCTTTTTGGCTCTGATACCATGTCAGAATATCTTAATGCTTTGATACCAACAAAATATTCACAATGCACAGAGTTGTTGCTCTATTTCCCAATCAACTAGGAATACCAAAACAAAAATGTGGAATAACAAAACTAATTGCTTGGAGACACACAATTGGGCATGCAAACTTGCTTCTTCTATTAACTCATAAAATAAATTACAAAATGATTTCAAACGTGAAACTACAAAACTAATTAATGAAAAACTTGAATTGCATTAATCTGGAGCTGCACACACACACTTAGAACAATCAGGAGCTTCTCAGAGCTCTCTTCTTCTTCCTACATAGAACGATCTGGAGCTATCTATTGCTCTTGGAAAACACTGACCAATCTAGAGCTATCCACTGCTCCTTGCACACACACAAAACAATTTGGAGCTATATGTTGCTCCTTGCAAACATTCTGCACTTCACTCACAAAACATTCTCTGTTGTTGCTACAACTTCGCCTTCTTGCAACTTACTTGCTACTTACTCTTGTTGGCTGACTGTTTCATTCCAGCCTTTTGTCTATTCTTGTCTTCACAAAAAATTCCCTCTCAAAATTCAAATTTACCTACCACCATAAATTTTGTAGTCAGGGGTAGAACAGGGATGAAGATCCCAAAAAACTTGTCATTAAAGAAAGCCTCCTGACAGATAGGTGAACTCGGGAGTTGACGTGAGAAGTCTTGGACAAAAAATATTTCAAACATTTTCATACACAACCCATGAAGCTCTACCCAATCATGATCTCCTCAAGTCTTCTTTCTTTTTCAAAATTTAGCTTGTAAATACTCTAAAATGCAGAATCAAACTTCTTTATAGCATACACAACACTTCAAAAATTGAATGAATGCCATACAAGAATAATGAAACTCCCCCTGTTTAACCTCTTGTTGTGATTGTGAGGCTTTGGCAGTGTTTTGAAATGGTAGCAACAACTTATGAAGTTCTGTTACAGCCTACAAATGCACTCAACAGAAAAGATAATGCCCAGGAACCCCCACATGTAGCAGTTGTTCATGTACATCAGTGCTCAAAACTAATCTAATGGAACTTTAGACAATCCTAAACTCAGTGTCTAAGCTTTCAAGGTACCATGATTCCCTACACAAACCTCCATGTCCTCTAGACCAGTCTCACGCCACCACAAAAGTAAATAATATGCTAAGAGATTAATGATTTCAGTTCTGAAGGCTCACGTCCTTGCTAGGATTAATCACATGCCCTCCACAATGTCCACACAACTGTTAAAGAGAGGTCGATGGGAGATATTACAGACCTCTCATAGTCATGATGCCATTACTCTGAAAATGAACCCATACAAAATTTTCATGTCACACCCTCAATGGTGTCGCTAAAATTCACGTCCTCCATAATGGTACACCAAATTAAACAGAACAACGATCTCCTTGTTTTTGAATCCTTAAGAATTGACTTTTAATATGATAATATACTCAAAAATAAGGTCGATGCCGTTGGTATACACTAAACTTAAATTATTCGATAGCATATATAAGCATGTCATAATGACGAGGATGAAGTTTTTTTGAGGAAAACTCAAATTGCCCACGACTTGTGAAATTGACTGAAGATCCTAACGGAAATAAACTCTCCATGATTTCTTGGCCACCCACAACATGAATGACTGAGACTGTCGCTAGTAATGGAGAGAGACTAAATAATTTTTTTTCAAATGTAGCCATCTCGACAGGAGAATCTATAACTGACGCGTATGAATAAATAAGGAAGCGAAGAGATTTCCAAAATACCACGACTCCTGTAGCTATTCCAAAGGATAAACTACCTTATAAAGAAAGTTAGAGGCGTTACAAAACTAAACGAGCCCCAGCAGAAGACCCAACATACAATGTTGACTTGGCACTTGACATTTAATGTTGGCTTGGCAACCTTCCACGGTGGAATGTAAATCTAACTTGGTTCATGAGACAAAGTTACTGAAAAAGGTCCACAAGATCGACATCTCAAATACATACAAATTCTGAGCATGGCCATTGAACTATTTCAAACTTATTGACATCAATGACAAAAAAAATAAAAATTGAACAATACTTATCCTATACAAAGATAGGTTATTCTTTGTACCAAACTCCAAGATGAAGGAAAAGATAATTATAGAAAAACATGACAATACTCTAGCAAGCCATCAAAGGTAATACAACACTTATAAGCAAGTAAGGGAAAAATACTCTTGAAAGGGTCTCAAGAAAGATGTCCTTAAACATGTTCAAGAATGTATAACTTGTCAAAGAAACAAAATAGAACAAACCTATCCAACAAGTCTTCTACAACCACTACCCATTCCTAATAAAAAATGGGAGTTTCTATGGGTTTCATAACCAGATTTCCAAAAGTACAAAGTAAAGATTGCATATACGTGGTGGTGGATGGCCTTACCAAATATGCACATTTCATGGCAATATCTACCGATTATAGGGCTCCTCAAGTAGTCGATGTCTTCTTCAAGGAAATAATCAAATTACATGGCCTCCCTAGAAACATCATCAGTGATCAAGACAAATGATTCTTTAGCCTATTTTGGAAAGAACTCTTCTAACTACCAGGGACAAAAATCACACCAAGCACAAGCTACCACCCCAAAACTAATGGACTAATGGAAATTGTAAAAAATGGATAGAAGGATATTTAAGGAACTATGTCAAAAGTAAACAGAATGCATGGATCAAGTGGTTGCACCTTGGAGAATATTGTTATAACACCACACATCACATGTCAATAGGGATGAGTCCCTTCAAGGCCTTGTATGGATATGAGGCAACCTCATTTAGAAGTTTGATCCTCCAAGGAAGTCATGTACTAGGAGCCAAGTACTTTGTGCAACAAAATATGGATATTATGAATACACTCAAAGATAATCTACATCAAGCCTAGAATCAACAAAAGATTTATGCTAATAGAAACAAAACCGAAAGAACATTTGAAGTTGGGGATTTTATTTTTTTAATTTACTACCCTATAAGTAGTCATCGATCAATTAAAGTGGAGCCGAAAAGCTTAAACCTAGATTCTATGGACCATATAAGATTTTGATAGAAATTGGAGAGGTTGCCTATGAGTTGGAACTACTAGCTAATAGTAGGATTCATAATGTCTTTCATGTCTCTCATCTCAAAAAGGTGCTAGGACAACATGTCATGTAATAACCACCCCATGTTTTTCCACAAATTTCACCCATTAGCATTAGCTAAAATGAAAAGATAAGCAATTGAATAAGCAACCATCCACTTTCTAATCACCTAGATCCCATTGTGGGCAAGGAGAGAGCATATGGTGAAAACGGGATCTTGCAATCAATGGAAAGACAAGCTAGCTAGAAATAAACACCGTCCACTTTCTCATCACCCAAATCCTGATGTGGGAAAGGTGAGAGCAGATGATGATTGTCTTACACTATTTGGAAATACTCTATGCCACCACTTCTTCAATGGGGTGAGTAATCAAAACCAAGTGCATGAAAGTAAACATCCGCTTATTCAACGAGAAGTACAAGAAAGGAAAATAGCATTTGGCAGCAAGTCGACCAATTACACAATCCTCCACTTGTTCAACGAGCATAACAAGAAAGGAAATATAAGAATTTGACCACTTATTCAATGGGAACAACCACTTGTTCAGTGGGATAAGTATCAAATGAAAATACAACAGCATTCACCAATGGTACCACCGATGGTGTTACAATGAGCACAACATAATCATATCCGACCATTACATACTACTGTTATGAGAGGTAAATGACATAAATATGAAGTAAAACACCATCCCAAGATGATATAATGAAGAATGAGAACACACCCTTCAAACTAGAACAAGTATACTTCAAGATAGGGCCACCAGAGGTCAACAAAAGGTCAAGTAAGCTATTGCAATAGCTCTAATACACTAAACAAGAATATAAGATGCACAAACAATAGGTCTAAAACCCCAACCAACAACCTTCAAATGAGCATAACTCCTCCAATACTCAATGGAATCTCACCAAACCACTTGCAAATGATGAAACAAGCCTAGGAATCCAATGTAAGCTAGTAAGTCATCACCAAAAAGATTGAACAACAATATCACGTGCCAAAACAACCTCCTAGCCAAGTGTACAACCTCCTAGGTAGGTCAACCAACTCTTAAAAATCCCATACTCGTAAAATCACCAAAACATAATCATAGGGGCATCCAAGCATGAGAAATATAATGAACCAACACCCACAAAATAGTTTCAACTCCTTTGATTAGTGTGAGAAAAATGGTGGATCAACTAGACACAAACCAGCAACACCAAAGTCTGATAAAACACTCCAAAAATTCCTCCAAAACTGTAAATGATCACACCCACCAAATTATATATAAAAGACATCAAACTAGCAATAACTGAAAGAAATGAGATAGTCATCACCAAAATAAGCCCAACTGCAACCCCTTAGATGTCATGCCCTAGAAATTGTATATAAATAAATAAAATGAATATCAATATAAATATAAAAAAATATATAAATATTAAAAATTTAAATATTATTATAATTATAATTCTTATAATGTATGAATATCAATATATATATAAAATCAACATAAAATAAGTATATATTAAATAACAAATATATAAAATAAGAAACATATATTAATATATAAAACATAAAGGAAATGTAGCAAAAATCAATGATTGACACATTAAAAGACAATTAATAAACTAAGGTAGCATATCATGAAATTGTGGGGATGCATAAAGTAGTGATTAGGCTCACAAAAGTTGTGATTCCATTTGCTAAGGAATGCAATGCTTAACAAAGCAATGAGAAGCTAGTGATGAGGAGGATTAACATACCACAAGCAGTGATCCAGATAATTACTAAGAAAGGCATCGATTGGGATTAAAGAGTCATGTCTTGTCCCCACTATATAAAGGGAGATCACATTCTAAGGAATGGGACATGGAGTGAAGTTAAGAAATATATTAATAGATTTGGATTATTTTATGGGAAAGCATTCAGAAATAAGAACAACAATAGTAACAGGTTTGCATTAGAATATAAAGCCATTTAACATATATATATTATTGGATTAGCATACAAGTATATATACATAGGATAAACCTGATAATGAATAATATGTAATGAGTAAAGAGTATATATACATAAATACTAACATTTAAGAAAAAAATAATTATATAAACATATATATGTGAATACTAATTGATATAAGTAGAGATTATATATATATATATATATATATATATATCATATACCATTATTCAATAATGATGATTGAAGCAATTATTTCAAGCCTTATAAGTAATTATGATGTTTTAATATAAGTATGGATAATAGATTCTTATTTGCTTGATTTACACTAGCTATATCTTCTAAGTAATAAGAATAGATTGATGGGAGAGCAAGTTGACTCAATCTGAAAATAAATAACATCTGGGAATTAAGTCATCAATCATCTAATTAGAAAAAGGAATAGAGCTTTGCATCATGTAAGTCAAAAATAATCAATTAATCAACATTTGTGCAATAGTCTGATTTCCTAAGTTGGTGGCATGAGATCTGATGTGCAGTTATATTGTGTACCATAATTTAGTATGAGTGATTATGATTATTTAATTAGATACTCAAGATACTAATGATACATTACTATTATGGATGCTTGAACCTTAAATATGATTAATACTGGTTGTCATTTGATTTACATGTTTTAGCCTTGATAAAGGAGGTTGAGATTACAAGAAGGGAACAATGATGGGGCACTCTCCTAGGTGCACCACCTCAAGATGGAGGAACAAGTAGTCCTATAATGGGGGAGCAAGTAGTCCTAAGGAGGCCAAGGGGGTATCCATTTGGGGTACCAATGGTACAACGCCTTGGGCCACTTGAGGAGAGATGGAATTTTCAGGGCACCCATTGTAATCTCACCCCTCCATCATGGTGAATTGACACAAGAGGCCAAATCATAGGGAGAGGGAAATGGTTGGCAAGATGGGTCCTAAACACCCCATCGAGTCACATTCTCCCATAATCTCCTATGGATGAAGATCCAAGGAAGTTAAAATGCATTGTGATTAAATTAATGATTGGCCATGGGTTTACTAATATTTAATTATGATTATTTGCTAATCAGTATTATTGTGGTAAATGATTATAATTTGCTAATCACTATGATTGTGGTAAATGGTTCTAATCTATGTGCATGGCTTCAATCATGGTTTCCATTAGGTGGAAGATATTCTCTAACCCCTTTGTTTATTTGGAAATTAAGGAATTAAGGAAAATTTAGGTCACATCCAACTAGGAGACATTACAAGATAGTTTCAACTACTCTGATCAGTGTGAGAAAAAAGGTGGATCAACTAGACACAAACCAACATCACCAAAGTCTGATAAAACAATCTAAAAATGTCCCCAAAGCTGCAAATCATCACACACACACACACCAAAATATATCTAGAAGACATCAAAAATAGCAAGAACTGAAAGAAATGAGATAGCCATCACCAAAATAAGCCCATCTGCAACCCTTGAGATGGAGCTACAACACTATTCAGCTAGGATATATCTTTCAATCTTGAAACTAAAGTTGACTTAGAGGGATTTCATCCTCAAAGCCCAAGGAGATCATTCTGCATTTCAGAAACACTTTGTTACATCAAAATCAACATATGAAAATGAGAGCAGTGAGGGTGTATATATGACTCTAAGACCCAGAAGTTTGAATTGCATTCTCCCTCTCAAAATGGGACACCACATTCAGAGAATATAATATTTTATTAAAATCACTTAAGCCCTTCACTTTTGGCATCCACCTTAGCTTATGCATAAAATTAAATTTTAAACACTTAAGTCTCCCATCTTGGAGTCCAAGCTCAAATCCACCTTTTAAAAACAACTTAAGTCATGCATCCTAGGCATGGGGAAGGGGGTTGTCACAAAAATACTTTGTAAACCATTACAACTACCACCACTATCAGAAATAGTAACCCTGTACTAAACTACTACCAAGACCATTGCTAGAAATAGTATTTACTAAAAATAACATACTACTCAAAATAGTACATGTGTCCAAACTCAAAGTAAGTAATAAAAATAAACACTACTAAAAATAGAAGTGACCACCCAACAAGGATCTCAAAAACTCAGAAAGACCCAAAAAACCCTTTGGCAAACTCTTGCAACAACCTCCTAAAATATTGATGAGAAACCTCCAAGAAACTTGGAAACCCTAAAAGTGCCTCCAAGTAGCCTATGGGTCTTCAGAAATAAGCTAACGATCATAAAAAAACATAGGGCTAAAAGGGGACATTATAGTCCTCCCTCCTCAAGATTGCTTGTCCTCATGCAATCACAAGCAATGCACTGATTGATTCTGAATTAAACTCACAATGAATCCAAGATCTCAAATAAGTCTAAAGAGTCTACAACTCCCCCAAAAGGGAACATTGCTCTATTAGGTGCTTGCAAAAGTAATCTCATGAGGGTCTGTGCAAGATCATGGGGGTCCAAAAAGTGGCAATGTGAAAAAAAAAGCATTTTTAACTTGCCCAAAATATGAAATTTTGCTTTGACTTTTTGTAGGCTTGGGTCAGAAAGTACTAGTGTCAAACCTAATACCAGACTGAAACAAATATCTGTTAGAAATGGATATCCATTTAGTTTAAGTCGGTTTTTTTAATTACATTGGGTTTGGGTTGATCAATTTTTTTATTTTATATATTCTAATATTTTTTTAATATATTTATAACAATATTTTTAAATATATTTATCATACAACATATGTAAATTAAATTAAAAAACATTATAATAAGTTTTTTTAATTTAATATTATATAATAATATATTTGATATATTATAATATTTATATGATATTAAATATTATATAATATTATATTATATTATTATATTATATAATAATATAATATTATAATAAATATATTATATTATATTATAATATGAAATATATTATATTTATAATATAATATTAGTAAATATTATAATGCCCCAAAGGACAACACATCAACTAACAATTATGACATAATTTTTTTTGAAGTGAATCCAACATATAGATCATACTATCAATTAACATAGGATGTAAACTACATGTGCACATGCTCTTACTATGTCCTTTAGGATATCGTGACTGCATTATGCACATGCATTCCTAACATGTTCCAATCCATCATCAAAGATTACCAACCCACCAAAGGTTAATTATAAATCTACTGCAATAAGTAAATGAATATCAAACTTCCATACATCATAATGATTAAATAACCATCAATGATCAATGTTAAACCTAAGGAGTACATACATTCGTTATATTACATAAAGGTACATCATTTCATGATTACATAATTACATCAATACTTCCCAACAAACAATGGGGAGGATACATCAGATACATGATAAGATACAATTGAAATGATTACATTACATAACATAAATTGTCTTTCAAGTCTAGCACAAGATCTGGAATCTCTACATAAAGTACCACATCCATGCTCACAAACATCAACTGGGAACCCAATGGAGTGCATAGCACATTACACCTAGCCATGAGGAACCCTAAGCTCCACCTCCATGCTAGGAGATGACAATAAGGACCCACTACACAAACAATCAAGTAGACAAGTCTAACATGACCCAACATACAAGGTGAAACAAGACAAAACATAAAGAGACAACCGCTTCCAGAGGTATATAAACAACAAGAGTAACCACAAACAAGGGAATGCTAAGACGTAGTGAAGAGTGTCATCACATGGTCCTAACATGGGTTATCCTGACAGTCTCTTAGTAGACGCTAGCCCCCATCTATGGTTATACTGACAATCTCTCACTAGACGCCGACCCCATAGGGTGACACATGCAAAACCAACCTTTCGTGAGGACAAGGAAGTTGTTCTTGCCAACTAGGCCTTCTTAATCCATCCCTAGCCTAAATGATCACTACAAACAAGGGTGATGCATCCACTTATCTTGATTAATGTGAACCTACCCAACCCACTAATTCATTAATTAGGTTATCACTTGATTATGAAACCCTCACATGGGTTATCCTAGATGCCACTTTGTGTGTCGAACCCCATTGAGAGCCACTCTCCCTAACAACATCTAGAAGACCAACATAAATTCTAGGGTAATGCCACTTGCACAAAGTATAAAAAGATCACATGAACAATAACATAAGCAAGGCATGAACCATCCCGCACAAAGTTCACATCATAGAAGCAATATAATAGTGCAAGGCTAAAACCCACATAAGCACAATACATGATGATAAGATCAACGGTTTCACATGTAACAAATTTCCCTTATCCTCTAGAAGCAACCTAATGACCACTTACACCAAAAGCTTCTACTTTCAAACATTAACAAAATTACTCCAATACTCCAATAATTTTACATAATACATCATCCAAACTAGCAAACTAGATAATATAATTATGAAATTCATGATGGATTAACTCTTCATCTATTAAGTAATCTCAAGAGAAATCAAGCTCATTGCTATCAAGGTAAATACTCTAACTTTTCTTATTTATAAAAATCATCCGATTATAAATCGAGCAATCTTCTCTTACAAAACTTCAAATTCGCTTTTCTATAAAACACTTATTCATAGGACAAAATTATTCTCTTAGTTACAACCTTACTAGATATAGATATATAAATATATAAATATATCTATATGTGTGTGTGTATATATATACATATACCCACATATATAAAAAAACATATAAAAGTAGTTAGATAATTTATAAGGTTGCTGTTTGCACGGTACAACAGAATTGAATAAGAGAAATCTTATAATTATACATATACTCACACCCACAAATATATTTGAATTCCAAATAATTGATATATATCTATACAACAATTTTCATAAAAATCTTGTCATAAAGTGTGTATATATATATATATATATATTGAATTTCTACAATGAGACAAAACAAGAAGTTCCAAAAATAACTCAGACGGCCAAGCATTTAATAGGGCATCAATTATTTCTGAAGTTTGGCCTTTTGTTTCTTTTTTTTTTGAATGGGCTATAATATTGAATTCCAACAAAATGAGAGATACACTACATAGCAACAATGTAAATCACATGCCAAAGGGGAGACCATCACATGAACTTGAACAAATTCTTTGCTAAATATTACATAGTAGTGAATGTATAATAAAGTACAAAAGTGCCCCACACAATAAAGCATAAAATCTAAAATAAAATCTCACAGTGAATAAAATCTAAAAAAAACTAGTGTTGGATAGGACACAAGGGACAACATCTCACAATCAGTGAACTTCTAATAGAATGTGATAATAAGAAACAACAAACTCTTCAATATGCTAAGACAATGATCCTTACACCATAAAATATATTTTGATGCATGGGTATTAAATGTTTAGAGCTTCGAATTCCCCCAACACATAATTTTTCACCCCAATGCAAAGTATATTGCATGATAACTACATCGACGATAATACACAGGGGAAGATTAATATGGGAGCCACTTATGAAAGAGGGAAGACTAACTAGAAGCCTAGATGATTTGCACAAATTCACTGGCTCATCCCACAAAGCTGGTTTACAATTTCTTGGAGGAACTGATTTTTGCTGAAATCACATATTTTTAGAAAATATAATGATTTAAGCCTTAAAAGGTTCCATTTAAAGAATTCCAATTGAAGAGAGTTTGACCAAACTACCATAAATCAAACTTCCTTGGATAGAACCCCTCTAGTTTTAAACCGTACCTATAACAGAGTCTCCTTTACACCTATCAAAATGCTGATAAAAAAACACTTTTGATTTACCTTTGGGGGATCAAATGAATTCATTTAAAATTTATTTTTGCAAGTATGTAGTCCTTATTATAAGCTTCCCAAAAAGTATAATTTTAAATAAATTTAATTTTATTATTATATTTATTCTTTATTTCTCGTGAATGTATATTTTTCACTGAAAATCAAGCTCTATGTTTTGCACATGTGGAAAAATAGCAGATTATTAAAAAAAATAAAAAAATTAGTGCACCAGATATTGAAGTCCTTTATCCAACAAAGAAAAAAAGTTTGAGTTTTGATACATACAAAAAAAGTTACGCGTTATATGGTCGCGCTATGTCTGAATTATAATTGGTTTGAATTCGAAACTTGATTAAAGAAAAAATATTCAATAAAAAACTATCTAACCAAGTGCAAGCATTAGATATCAGAGTTACAAATCTAAATTCGAAAGAATTAGAATTTTATCCTTCATGGAAAAAAATTTATGCGTTATATGGTGAGCGTCACTTTTTAAAAATGTTATTTTCTAAAAAAAACTAGTTTTCGAGGGAGATGGAAAATAAAGTGCAATATGATTCCAAATTTTTTTTAAAAAATGTATTTAGAATCTATAGATAAAATTTCACGAAACTCTAGTTTACATCATCTTCTAATTCCTCACGGTTTAGCCACTACAGGGGCCCAAAACTGAAGATTTAGTTAAAAAAAATTATTTGAATGTCCAGTTTGGCCAAAAATTGTAAACCACTATTGTGGGATCACCCCAACTGCCCAACGCATCCACTAAGACAAAAATATATATTTTTCAAATCTTTCATTGCTACATAGACTTCACACAACATGGAATTCAATGACTCATTGTTTATTTCCTATGAACTATATTCATAAGGTTTGTCCCTAATAAAATGCTACACTTATTGTAAGGACACCATGCATAGAAAGGGGACACCAACCGTGATAGCTAAAGGTTATGCAAACAATAAGGAAGGATGCCAAACAAAAAATTTGACCCCCAAATGGAAATTAAATTCATTGAATTCAAATGATCACATAGCAGAGACATTGGAATAAACTTGCAGACCAAGGATACATAGATACACACCAATAACCAAACTAATCCAATAGACAAGAGAAAGAGAGTTTCTTAGCAATAATGAAAAAATAAAACAAGACTAAAGACGATGCCAACCTGAGATCCAACACTTTAGAGATGGAAAATAAGTGCCAAAGCCAAACACTATCCAGTAATAATTTCGCTTCTCTCAAGCTTTGATCAACCTTCATAAAATCCGTTCACTTCAAAAAATAAAAACAACTGCTTAATATTTTTTTTTTTGACAAATATTGTTACTGACATAATTTTCATTTGAAAACCAAAACTCAATTGATTAACATCTTCTAAAATTGATCATTATTAAAACCAAGAAAGTGATTCAATTTTCAAAAACAAAAATAAGCAATAATCACTTAATAAGACAAGTTTTTATTCCACAACCAGTTCAAAGCCATGGATGGGCTCGAACTCACTTTTTCCATCTTTTAATTTTTTTTAACAACTTGTTCGAAAATCTCCTTCAATCTATATATTTAAAATTATATTATTTTCACATTTGAATAATTAAGTTCCAATGATAATAAAATTAACAATTATCATTAAATTTAATTATAATAATACTTTATACAAAATAATTTAATTTAATTAATCATCAATAAACCATATACTATCTATTTTCGAAATTGATTTATTTAATTATTTATTTTAATTTCAAAATTAATTTAAACAACCTTATAACCAATTTAATTTAATTTAATCGATTAAACAAGGCAACACAATAATAATTTCACCTCAAGATTACCATTAATCAAATATTTAAACTCAATCAATAATTTAAACAACATAATTAATGAACAACTATGTAATATCACAAATCATCCAAACAATGATAAACACAAAATGAAACAACTGACCAAGAGTGCATACCAGACTGATGGGGTAAAAATATAGGTACTCATCCTCATCAAGGATGATGGCAAGGGTAGGGGACCTTTTGTCATCTATGTTTTCAACATCATTTCCATTGAGTTTGAAGATATGCTTAGACTTGGAAAATTAGGTGGAGCCGATGCCTGGTACCTGCAACCCACCTCAGAAAATTTGTCGAACAACATATATATATATATAAAACAATCAAACACACCATTAGAGGAAATCGCAGCGTACGAAGGTACTTGCGAATGAGTAATGCTACACTGTCCCTCCCACCAAGACACTTTGAAAAAAATAATCCACATCAACGAATAACAACAATTACATTGTAAACAACATAGATCAATCATGAATTAAATGCATAGTAAATATAATCATATAACCACATGATACTCATAACTAAATTAATCTAAACACACAAATAAATCCATATAACCATCATAACATATGCATAGGTCAATAATATCATGAACATCAAAGTATGATCATCTGTCATCCAAAACCAAACCAAAACAGTAAAACTATTATCAACAAGGTATCATAGTGTATATCCTAACATAATGAGTCTCAGTCTACTGAAGGAAATGTTACCTATTTTTGCTACTAGCTCAAACAAGTAGAGCTAAAGTGATTGCAAATGAAAAGATAGGTGCATTTTATTTCTGCTATATTACATTCCATGTGCGTAAAGAAATCATAAGACTATTCTACCATATTGCAGTATGCATATGCATATAACATAGGAGAAGATTGCTCAAATATTTTCAAAAACATAGTCTTTATTGATAATGTAAATGTGTATTGTCTACCACTAGCTATAAGACTGACTCTTTTAATGTAAATGAAAGAAAAGAATATACATTTATAGATATTCAAGTAAAAGTATGCACATATAGGGAAAGGAGACCAGTCATTGCCTGAATGACTGGTTCTAGTTTAGTTGCCTCGTATCATCTTCAGTCCTGTGCTTGTCCTGCTTCCAGTTTTTGCTTCCTTGTTGCTCCTAGTTTCCTACATCTATGAGAAATAATGTTGTTAGAACAATGAAAGTTCTATAGTCACTATATGCACATACCTCTATAAACATATAATCTGATCAATCATGTCCATTAAAAGAAGTAGGTATATCAAAGATGTCCGAGCAACAAGAATGATCAAACACATCTGCCATATGCACATATTTTTCTAACATGTTTTCTTCCTATGCAAGTATAGGAAAAATAATGTTGTTTTTTTAATTCATTTGACTACAACATGTGGAGTAAAATGTGGCTCCCACGAGGGTTAATCCTAGCATGCTGCCCTCATATGTTTAGAGGGATGAAATGTCATTGTTCTAGGTGTTTTATTTTGAGTAATTTCTACACATTTTGATAAGTACCAGGAAATAAAATATTCATCCATATCATAGGCATATCCACCTCTTAAGTCATTTTATTCAGGTACTTGCAAAGGAATCTAACTGCATAATTGATAATTATGTGAACATCATTACTAAAGAGGTGAATATGCCTACGCTAAGTCATCAATCATTACTTCTTGAGAACTTTGTCAAGATATGTCAAAAATAAATCATGAGAAATGATCAAGGACAGAGGCTTCAATAAGATAGTCAATATCTATGACAATGGAAAACACAATGATATCAAGCATGGAGTCATATTCTAACAACATCAAATTCATCAATGAAATGGAATAATGATAGTGTCTATAAGCCTCAAGTAATGAAATACAATTATCAAAGAGTATGTACAAAATGGTTACTCTAAACCATACATGGCTATAGGTGGCCTTCTTACAATCAACAAGCAAAGTAAGATGAAATTCAAATGAAAAGGTTATGTCACAGTGATAAGCAACCATTCAATGGTAAAAGTAATCTAAACATATGGAGATCATAGTAAGCATGTGTGCAGAAAGATTTGGAGGAAATAATGTTTTCTATAGATGGAAAGCATTGTAACTGAAGCAAAATTTGAACACCATATTCAAGTTTTGTTTTTGTTTAGTTTAAGGATCAAATGCTTTGGACTAAGCATTCATAAAAGAGAATCTTATTACATCTATATATTCTCATGAGAAGATGAAATCAAGAACAAACAGAAAAGATGAAAATAAAGTCCATTACATATTCTTTTGCGGAAATTAATGAAGCCATAGCTAAGGGTTTTTGTTCTTTTTCTCATATGATTTGAAACCCACTTGGGGTTTAAACAAGGAGAACAAATGTAGGGTTGTTATTACCCCTCAATACCTATACAAAGATGAAGGATAAAAGTATGAAAGTTTCTTTTATATCTCCTACATAAGCGCATGGATGAAGCTTTATATTGAAATGTCAAAAACTAAAAGAAGCATATGGAGTACACAGGAATATATTGAAACTATAGAGTTTCATTTTTACAAAAGAAAAACCCTTTTCTATTTAGGGTTGTGAGAATAATGGAAATGCCAGAGAATGAAATATGGCCATGAATAATAAAAAAGGAAAATATTTGTGCATTTTTTCTACAAATGGATCAAGTTTGAGTGGAGTTTCTACAAAATATTTGAAGAGAGAATACAAAAATTTGTGAAAGAAAAGTTACGAGGCATATGGAATCCTTCATTTTTGTAGGGATTTTAAATACCCAAAAATGTATGGCCACGGCCTAGAGATGCAAGGCCTTGTTTTTCTTTCTTAAAACAGTAAAATGGAGGTAAATACATCTATAGGAGAATACCTTATTCTCTATATGTATCAAAGAGAAAGGAGTAACAATATACATGCATTTTTTGCAGATGGGACTTGGGTCAACATTTTTCCTATAGGTATTGAAGAAAGGCCAAGCCATGCCTTATGGATACAATAAAATGCAAGAGATTTTAAAAAAATGTCGATTTTTGGGATTCTTTATTTCCAAAACCCTCAAATCTCAACACAATAAAGTTGGAGAAAATAAGTAGGGGTCGACCATGAATGAATGAAAGATTTTGTCACATGTAAAAGCTTTGAGGATCTGCAAAATGCAAGCAAGGAGACATGGCTTTGAAGGTAAACGAAAACCTCAGATACCTATAGAGGATGCCATAAAACCCATAGCCTTGGGTTTCTCATAAACTCTAGATCTTTACAAATTTTACATAAGAAATGAAAATGTGGAGCTTTATTTATTTGTGGGCGCTACCACAATAGTGTTTTACACTTTCTAGGAGATCGTGATTTTTGTTGAAATCACATATTTTTAGAAAATAATGATTTAGGCCTTGAAAAGTTCCATTTAAAGGATTCCAATTGAAGAGGGTTTGATCAAACCACCTTAGACCAAGGCCCCTTGGATGGAACCTCGCTAGTTTTAAACCAAACCTATAACAGAGTCTTTTATACCTATCAAAATGTTGATAAAAGCCCACTTTTAATTTACCTTTTGGGGGATCAAATGAATTCATTTAAATTTTATTTTTTGTAAGTATGTAGTCCTTATTATAAGCTTCCAAAAAAGTATAATTTTAATTAAATTTAATTTGAATATTATATTTATTTTTTATTTCTTGTGAATGTAGGTTTTTCACAAAAAATCAAGCTTTGTGTTCTACACATGTGGAAAAATAGAAGATTATAAAAAAAATTGAAAAATATGAGTGCACCAGATATTAAAGTCCTTGATCCAACAAACTAAATAAATTGAATTTCGATGTACATAGAAAAAAGGTTATGTGTTATACAATCTGACTATGTCTAAATTATAATTGGTTTGACTTCAAAACTTGATTAAGGAAAATATATTCAATAAAACAATATGAAACCAATTGGGAGCACTAGATATCATAGTTAAAAATCAAAATTCAAAAAAAATAGAATTTTATCCTTCATGGAAAAAAGGTTATGTGTTATACAGTGAGCGTCACTCCTTAAAAATGGTGTTTACTGAAAAAAACTAGTTTTCAAAAGAGATGGAAAAAGAAGTGCAGTCTAATTCTAAAAAAATTGAAAAAAATATATTTAGAATCTACAAAAAAAATGTCACAAATCACTAGTTTGCGTCATCTTCAAATTCCTCACGGTTTAGCCACTATAGATGTTCGAAAGTGAAGATTTTGTTAGAAAAAATTAGTTCAGTGTCTAGTTTGGCCAAAAATTGTAAACTCGTATTGTGGGATCACCCTTGTGTATGCAAAAAAGCTTACCCAGTGGCTTTTCTTTTGTTCTCCAAAAAATCTCTACCTGAAAATTCTTGCACAAAGGCTCAAACAATGGTCTCCATGTCAGCCAGGCAGAAGAGAAGACAATGAAAAGTGAAACACATGCAAAATGTATTAGGGGAAGCTACAAGAGTCGTAGCCTGAGAGGCCTAAAATCATTAAAAAATGAAGCTTTTTACTCATTTTGCTTCAAAAAATAGCTTACCAGTATTATATTGAGGGAAATCTATAGGGTTTTTCCAAGAAAATCCTTTGTACATGTAGATTCCACCATGAAAAAAGCTCTAATGAAACCCTTGTCAATGGCCAAAGCTTCTTCCAAAAGGCTCGAGAAAAAAATGAAATGTCCTTACAATTTATTACATGCTTTTCTTGCTAGGGTTTTTACCCTAAAGGAAGCTAATAATATAAGGTATTTTTACCTTGTTTTTTAAAAATATGTTGCAACAACTAAGGTATACCGTGGGTTTTTTATGCCTAGTAAACATGTGCCTTTGTATTTGCTATGAGCATAGAAGTCTTTAGGACTTTAAATTTTGCATTGATTCATTCATATGGTTGAGCTAGGGACTTATAATTTTTGCATTTGTTTCAACTTGTAAAGCCTTTGATTAGTGATATTGTTATAAATCACATAGCCCAACGCTATTTTAAATGCAAAGATAAAGTAAATTATGCTATGTAAATGCCTTTATGAGTATTGTTGAGGAGTTATGCTTTTACAAGCATATAGGGGTAGTTGTTACAGTTTGGAAACATGTCCCCAAGCATATAGAGGGTCTTTATTCATCTTGTTGGAGGATATGGAGGGAATATAGAGGTGGTTTTGCTTGCCTAGATGCTTGGCATGGTAAAACTTACCTTTTTCACACATGAGAGCCCATTTTGGAGGGAATCTAGTTGCTTGTTTTTAGGCCTTTCTATTGCATCTAACCCAAGGCAGTTATTGGCTCCTATTTTGGTGCAACTGCTTGGGGGTTGTTATTATAGTCATCTTTTGACTTATTTGATACTCAATTCATATGATGCAATTTTTGGAGTTGGTGATTTTTCCAGTCCTTTTTCATACTTGAGCATACTTTGTAACTCTTTTATGATATGAAATATAGATAACACCTTGGATATTATTGATTCGAGTTTAGCCTTCTTATTCTTACAGTATTGTGTATTATCAAATGACTAATCAAGTTATTTGTGAGGTTTTTTCATTTCCTTATAGCTTTGTCCCATGTCTTCATGCCTTTTCTACAGAAGTATGTTTATGCAGGTGCAAATTATGTTTTAAAAGTTACATATAGCTTTAAATTGTGAAATTTATCTTCCTTTTTGAAAGTTAATGCATTCAAACCTTTTTGTGAAATATTTATGCATAAGTCTATAGAAACAAGTTGTCCAATTTAGTTGTCATTAATAGCCAAGTGTATGCAAGTCTGAATCTTCATAGCCCTTATTAGTTTGGTGTATCACCCTTCATTTGAAGTTTCAATTTTTATTTTAAGCATTCCTTCTCCCTTTTCCTTTACAAAATCAGTAATTTTTAGGTGATAAACAACTAGGAGCAGCCTTATCTAGAGATTCACTCCAAATTCTAGGTGACCCACAGCCTAGGAGTGATTCCATGTTTCTCTAGAGTGCTAAGTTCTACAACTTAGCTAGGGTGCAACTTTAGTAGATAACAGGCAACATGGGAGGCACTACATCCTCCCCCCTTGAACCAGGCTTACTCCTAGAAGGTTGCAAACAAATAAGGAAATGACTCTCACATCCATGATGCATCCTCCCAACTAGCTGAATCCTCAACATTAGGGCCCTACTAGACCCTCACAAGCTCACCCATAGGCTCCAAATTCAACTGCCATTCCTCTATTGGTAGCCTCTACAACTACACCCTGATGCCCAGCCTGGTGGTTATCAATCATTGCAAACACTCTATGAGACCTACCTGCATCACTCATTGTTGGTTCTAAGGCTGCCAGTCTTTGACTGAATCCTATTGTGTTCTTCTAAGGATATAGTCTAGCTATGTGGCCCTACTGATTGCAAGAAAAAAATCATGTACCTCTACCATACCCCTAGCCACCTGAGGTGGTACTGGACTACGAAAAGCTACCTCCACTAACTGTAGACTGTGAACTCTGAGCTGGCTAATCAAAACAATCACATTAAGCTCATTGCCAACTCCAATCTTTCCTTTTTTAGAACCTACTACCATGTTGGGACTGAGAGTTCCCAGGTCTCAATTAGGAGTGCTACTACTGCTGCTCACACTTAGTGGGTGCTTGATGACCCTTAGAGGACACTGCAGCCAGAGACTAACCATCTTGAGACCTAGAGCCTAGTGGGGGTGCACTACCAATCTGCACACCTATATGACCTCCTAGCACCATGGACACATTCTCCTCTACTAAATGAGCCTTTTATATTGCCACCTCCATGGTCTTCGGCTCGAAGAATGGAATCCTCCACTGATATGGGCATTCAAGCCCCTGATAAAGTGTTGCACCAACATACCCTTGTCATCACCAATGCCATCATACTACTTAAGCTCATAAAATTTGTTCTCATATTGTTCCACTAACATGGTCATCTGTCTTAGCTTGTGGAACTCGTTAGCATAGTGTTGTCTCCAATGTTCTCACAAGAAATGGGCTCTAAACCTCTCCATGAATAACTCCCAAGTCACTGAACCAATGTCTAAGTGCAATTTTTGCTCATCTAATGGCCACCATGTAGATGCAAAACCTCTAAGATGCATGATGGTGCACCTCGCTTTGGTGTTACTTCCATTGGGTGCATGAAAAAATTCCTATCTAGATCAATCAACCAAGTCTTTGCCTCCAATCCTCCATTAGAACCATCAATAGTGGGAGGATGTTCCCTCAAAAGGTCTCTCATGTAACCTGCTACAATGGCATCTTGATCCTCTAATATATCTTTACTCCTAGGTGACCTTCCCCTTTTCCCTGACCACGTGCTACTCCTCTGCTTGCCTAGGGCCTAAGCATCCAAGAACCTCCTCCAACAATTGACGTAATTGAACTCCCTCTAACCCTAGCTAACCTGGGTTTTGACCTCTACCTCTTGGGTTATTCTATGAACCATATTATTTCTCACGTTCAAACTTGTGGGAACTCTGAGAAGTTCTCTAGTAGTTATCCCTACGGCCACCACCATGACCTCTACCTTGACCCCTACCTTGACCTCTAGCCATCTTCCTACACATCAACACCAAAAGACCAATCACAAATATTAGGTGAGGATTACTAAGGGGGAAAAACATAAGCTCAAGAATCTAAGCAATAAGAAAACATAATGGGCTCAATTAAACCAGAGTACCCAGTATTAGAACTTGAGCTCTGATACCAAGTGTAATGCCCTGCCATGAAACCACAAAGGACAACACATCAACTAACAATTATGACACAATTTTTTTTAAGCGAATCCAACATATAGATCATACTATCAATTAACATAGGATGTAAACTACATGTAAACATGCTCTTACTATGTCCTTTAGGGTATCATGATTGCATTACATACATACATTCCTAACATGTTCCAATCTATCATCAAAGATTAACCAACCCACCAAAGGTTAATTATAAATCTACTGCAATAAGTAAATGAATATCAAAGTTCCATACATCATTATGATTAAATAACCATCAATGATCAATGTTAAACCCAAGGACTACATACATTGCTTATATTACATAAAGGTACATTGTTTCATGATTACATAATTACATCAATACTTCCCAGCAAACAATGGGAAGGATACATCAGATACATGTAAGATACCACTGAAATGATTACATTACATAGTTCATCAAATTCTCTTTCAAGTTTGGCACAAGATCTGGAATCTCTCCATAAGGTACCGCATCCATTCTCATGAACATCAACTGGGAACCCAGTGGAGTGCATAGCACGTTCCACCTGATCATGTGGAGCTCTAAGCTCCACCCCATGTGTTAGGAGATGACAATAAGGACCCACTAGGGTATGTGCAGGATCATCATGGAAAAAATAGGCCCTTAAGTGGCAAAAAATTTAGAAAAATCAGAGTTAGGAATCTTGGCGTAAAAATTTGAATAAGTTATCTATATTATTTCAAAAATATGTAAGAATAGAATCTGTAGAAAATTGAATGTAGTTTCTAAACTACTAGGCTTATTTAAAAATTAAAAAAATCTATTTGGTGAAAATTTGAAATTTCAATGCAGTAGTACTTAAATTTCAGGGAAAAAATAGGAAGTAGGTGTTTGTCTGACCACCCTAACCACAATAAAAAGATAATATTTTTTTATAAGATTTTAGATATAAGTAGAGGACTCATGTCCCGATGTGATGCATATTTTTTTGTAATTTTTTTCCAAGTAAATAATTAATTATGAATTTTTTATTACAAATTTTAAAAAATATAAAAACTTGTATGTCTGACCACCTTAACTTGGTCGAAACTTCATGAAATTCAATTTTTTTTTTTAATCCTATAGTATATGAAGCATAGAATGTGACGCATGTTTCAGAAATGTGATACCGTTTGAAAGCTATAGATGTTTTTCAATCGGGACTTTAGTCATAATTTAAATAGAAAATTAATAATAATTATTTATTAAATTCAAAGTAAAGCATAATTTATATTGCTGGAAAGCTAAGAATCTCCTTTAAAAACCCTTTTCGTTTCATCAATTTTGGGTAAAAAAAAGTCGTCAGCCACATACCCATCATATTGCCACTTTTTGGCCTATCATGATCCTGTACATACCCACTACACAAGTAATCAAGAAGACAAGACTAACATGATCCAACATACAAGGTGCAACAAGACGAAACATAAAGAGACAACTGCTTCTAGAGGTATACAAACAACAAGAGTAACCACAAACAAGGGAATGCTAAGATGTTATAGGGAAGAGTGTCATCACATGGTCTTGACATGGGTTATCTTAACAGTCTCTCACTAGATGTTGGCCCCCATCTATGGTTATCCCGACAATCTCTCACTAGACGTCGGCCCCATAGGATGATACATGTGAAACCAACCTTCCTTTTGTGAGGACAAGGAAGTTGGTGTTTCCAACCAGGCCTTCTCAACCCATCCTTAGCCTAAATGAGCACTATAGGCATGGGTGAGGAATCCACTTATTTTTATTAATGTGAACCTACTCAACCCAGTAATTCATTAATTATATTATCACTTGATTATGAAACCCTCACATGGGTTATCCTAGATGCCACTTTGTGCGCTAACCCCCATTAAGAGCCACTCTCCCTACCAACATCTACAAGACCCACATAATATCTAGAGTAATGCCACTTGTAGAAAGTACAAAAGGATCACACGAACAATAACATAAGTGAGGCATGAACCATCTCGCACAAAGTTCACATCATAGAAGCAATATAATAGTGCAAGGCTAAAACCCACATAAGCATAATACATGAAGATAAGATCAATGGTTTCACATAAAAATACATGTAATAGATTTTGCTTAGTCTCTAGAAGCAACCTAATGACCACTTACACAAAAATATTCTACTTTCGAACATTAACAAAATTACTCCAATACTCCAATAATTTTACATAATACATCATCCAAACTAACAAACCAAATAATATAATTATGAAATTCATGATGGATTAACTCTTCATCTATTAAGTAATCTCAAGAGAAATCAAGCTCATTGCTATCAAGGTAAATACTCTAAATTTTCTTATTTATAAAATTCATCCGATTATAAATCGAGCAATTTCTTCTCTTACAAAACTTCAAATTCACTTTCCTATAAAACACTTATTCAGAGGACATAATTATTCTTTTAGTTACAACCTTACTAGATATTTGAAAACCAAACATTAATAACTACATCGATTCCCTTATATTTGAATGCCAAATAATTGATATCTATCTATACAAAAATTTTCATAAAAATCTTGTCATAACAAAGCATTCAACCTATCGAATCATTAACTTAACAATATTGAAAGCTTTAGAATAAAGTTGAACACCATCCAAAAGAGAAAACAAAATGAATGGTATGAATCTATTATCAATGCTATGAAAAGTGTTCATTCAAGCACGTCAAGAATACATATTTGTTCCCTACCAAGGAGATGAATAGAAAATTGTTTATAGACAAAACAACAAGTTCCAAGTACAACTCAAACTGCCAAGCATTTAATAGGGCATCAATAATTTCTAAAGTTTGGCCTTCTGTTGTTCTTTTTTAATGGGCTATAATATTGAAATATAAAAAAAATAAGAGATACACAGCATAGCAACAAGGTAAATCACATGCCAAAGGGGATACCATCACATGAACTTGAACATATTCTTTTTTGAATATTACATAGCAATGAATGTATAGGAAAGTACAAAAGCGCCCCACATAATAGAGCATAAAATCTGACATCAAATCTCACAGTGAATAAAATCTAAAAAAAACTAGTGTTGGATAGGACGCAAGGGACAACATCTCACAATCAATGAACTTCTAATAGAATGTGATAGTAAGAAACAACAAACTCTTCAATATGTTAATACAATGATACCTACACTAGTAAATATATTTTGATGCATGGGTATTAAATGTTAAGAGCTTCAAATTACCCCAGCTGCATAATTTCACCCCAATGCCAAGTAGATTGCATGATAACCACATCGACGACAATACATAGGGGAAAGATTAACATGGGTGTCACTTCTGAAAGAGGGAAGACTAACTTGATGCCTAGATGATTTGCACAAAGTCACTGCCAACGCATCCACTAAGACAAAAATACATATTTTTCAAATCTTTCATTGCTACATAGACTTCACACAACATCAAATTCAAGACATGTGAATTCACCAACTCATTATTTATCGCCTATGAACTATACTCATAAGGTTTGTCCCTAATAAAATGCTACACTTATTGTAAGGACACCGTGCATAGAAAGGGGATGCCAACCATGAGAGTTGAAGGTTATGCAAACAATAGGGAAGGATGCCAAACAAAAAAATTGACCCCCACATGGAAATCAAATTCATTGAATTCAAATCACATAGCAGAGACATTGGAATAAACTTGCAGAGAAAGGATACATGGATACACACTGATAACCAAACTAATCCAACAGACAAGAGAAAAAGAGGTCATTCGTAATAACGGAAAAATAAAACAAGAGTAAAGATGATGCCAACCTAAGATCCAACACTTAAGAAATGGAAAAGAAGTACTGAAGCCAAATGCTATCTAGTAATAATTTTTCTTCTCTCAAGCTTTGATCAACCTTCAGAGAATCCATTCAGTTTGAAAAACAAAAACAGCTGCAAACATGCATTTTTTTTTGATAAATATTGTTGGAGATAGAATTTTCATTCGAAAACCAAAAATCAATTGATTAACATCTTCTAAAATTGATCATTATTAAAACCAAGAAAATGATTCAATTTTCGAAAAGAAAAATAAGCAATAATCACTTAATAAGACAAGTTTCTATTTCACAACTAGTTGAGAGCCATGCATGGGCTCGAACTCACTTTTTCCATCTTTTAATTTTCTTTAACAACTTGTTCGAAAATCTCCTTCAATTTATTTATTTAAAATTATATTATTTTCACATTTGAATAATTAATTTCCAATGATAATAAAATTAACAATTATCATTAAATTTAATTATAATAATACTTTATACAAAACAATTTAATTTAGTTAATCATCAATAAACCATATACTATCTATTTTTGACATTGATTTATTGAATTATTTATTTTAATTTCCAAATTAATTTAAACAACCTTATAACCAATTTAATTTAATTTAATTGATTAAACAAGGAAACACTAATAATTTCACCTCAAGATTACCATTAATAACAAATTTAAACTCAATCAATAATTTAAACAACACAATTAACGAACAACTACGTAACATCAAAAATCATCCAAACAACAATAAACACACAATGAAACAATTGACCAAGAGTGCAAACCAGACTGATGGGGTAAAAAAACAAGTACTCATCCTCGTCGAGGATGATGGAAAGGATAGGGGACCTTTCATCATCTCCATTTTCAACATCATTTCTATTGGGTTTTAAGGCACACTCAAACCTGACAGTTCAGGTGGAGTCGATGCCTAAAACCTACAACCTACCTCAAACAAACTATCAAACAACATATATATATATCAAACAATTAAACACACCATGAGAGAGGAAATCACAGCTTAGCAGGGTACTCATGAACGAGTAATGCTACACTATCCCTCCCACCAAGACACTTCAAACAATAATCCACATCAATGAATGACAATGATTACATCATAAAAAACATAGATTAATCATGAATTAAATCTACAATAAACATAATCATATAACTACATGATACTCATAACTAAATTAATCTGAACACACAAATACATCAATATAACCATCATAGCATATGCATAAGTCAGTAATATCATGAACATCAAAGTATGATCATCTGTCATCCAAAACCAATCCAAAACAATAAAACTAGTATCAACAAGGTATCATAGTATATATCCTAACATAATGAATCTTAGTCTACTGAAGGCAACATGGAAGGCACTACAAATATTATTATATAATATTAAATATATTATAATATAATATAATATTATATCAAATAATTATAAAATAATATTATATAATAAGATAATATTAAATTATAATATAATATTATAGTATTATATATTATAATATATATTATATATTATATATAATATATATAAAATGATATACATTTCAAAAAAATGTCACCAATAAATATATGGTCGGGTCTCGGACCCAACCATATATTAAAAAAAAGTATAAAACAGGAAACAAATATCTATTTCCTATTTTATAAAATAAAAAACAAAAACACGAGAGCTCATTTTTAGCTGACTACACGTAGGTTTCTCTACTTCCCAACTCGGATATCTTTTCCCAGATGAATCATTTTTCTCAAATCAATCGAATTTGAAAGGTATGTTTGGATTTTTATGTTTTTATTCAATTTATATTGTTTTTGCATTTTTTTTTAATTTTAGTCAAAATAGGGTATTTGATAGGTTTTTTATTGCATTAAAATTATTGTTAATTTTGAAATTTTTTATCAATTAACAGGCTTAAAATGTCTTAACATGAAAACCCTAACCCCATACAAGATGAAAACCCTCCAAATCCTCCTTCACCATGACCATTGTTTCCAAACCAAAATGTGCCAACAATACATGAATCTATTTATAGAAATTTAGATCAATTAAAAAATATATGTTGAATCTATGAGACACTCACTAAGCTATCAAACATGAAAAACACTTTGGAAACAATCATTTCAAATGTTGAAACTTTGGAAAATCAACACAATAGATTTGCACAGTGGAAAGAGGAATAAAGGCAATTTAATGCCGATGGGTTATCATATGATGAGGTGAGGGAACTTGATATTGACAAGGCCCAATTTTCCCAATAATTCATTGATCACAGAACATGACAAACCATTAATGTGCGGAAGCCAAATTTTTCAATTAAATGGAGCACCCATAGAGGCATATTAGATAATTTATGGAGACGTTGGTGGATGGTTTTTGATAAACCACTCAACAACAATCTTGATGTCCCTTAGTATTTTCTCCAAAAATTATATGTCGAGTTTGTCCTTGAGAGGCATGCCAATTACTTTGACATGTGAGATTTCTAGGGTGTTGGTAGAGGGATGCCACAAGATAGACCTAGAGCATGTTGAGTCACCCTAGTTTGTCCTCCTCCATCTATTCTTGACCTGACTCCACTACCGTACCTTGATATTGCTTTAGATGTAGGGACTCAGAGCATTTATGCCTTACATTCATTGAGTGATCATTTGGTCATGTAGAGCCATCATGTTGTGCAACCATTTGATGGTGCATCCCATCATGATGGTGATGCACCTGATACATCCTAGCAAGATGGTGGTGCACCTCATGCATTAGCTCCCACTGGTACACCTTCATCAACTCCCACTGCTACACCATCCTCTTCAAGACATATTTGTGTGCCTCATTATTGCATGAAATACAACAATTTATGTTTGGGTTTGTTGGTGTAAATAAGTATTTTACTTATTACACTTTACTTAAGCTTACTTAGGGAATGCACATCATTATAGGTTGCACTTGTGAGACCTAGTTATTTGCATCTTGCATCTAGGTTTGTGCATACATTGAGAGATATGAGTTGGACACTTAGGGAAGTGTGTGCAGGAGAAATTCCACTCTTTGTGGTGTGATCTAGTTATCACCTTTTTACCTCCACTTTTCGTGGCATGATAATTCCACTTTAGGTGGGTAATCCACCTTTCATGGAATTATCTAATATTTCTTTCTACCTACGTTGCATATGATTGGGACACTTGTCTCATTCATGTCCCTTCATTATGTCCTAGCTTTTCTTTATAAGCAAGCCTTGTACATGCTTGTAATTGTCTATCTTCATTGTCCATCTTCATGAACATCTTCATGCATATTGAGAATACGGTCATCATATTCTCTCATCTTGTCTCTCTTTTTTGCTATGCTTAGTCTCTTGATCTTGTTGTTGTTTTTCATAAGTTCTTACATGGTATTCAAGTGGTTGGAGGTTCTTTGCATAGCCATTGGTGGGAGATCTTAGTTCGTGTGAAGGTGGTCAAGAGAAAAATCTGAGGAACAAAAAAATTTGATGCGTCCTAGACTAGATCTAACCTCAAATTTGAATTCAGAAGGCTGTTTTCAATCAAGATAGCCTTTCATTTTGTCTAAATCGGACACCGGGAGCTCCAGATCGGAAAAAATTGCCAATTTGGGTATTTTTCTCAATTTTCTGAATTTTTCTATAGTTTTGAAAAATTATTCCTCGTAAAATTTCCAGCTTCTAATATTCTCTGCAAAAAAAAGGATTCATGAATTTTTTTTTTGAAATTTTGTTTGAAAAATTAAAACCCCTCAAAATTTGTATTCTAGGCTTTTTATTTTTCAAAAAATAAAAATTGTATTTGTTTTTTATTTTGTAAATCAAAAAAATCAAAAAAAAAATTCGAGATTATTTTTCCATTGTATAAAGTTTTTTTTAAAAAATAAAAATATATATATATATATAGCGGAGTACACAGTCTGCAGATTGTTGTACCCCACCGTACTTTGTACCTACACAATGCAGGAACTAGGCGTGGGTTATATCTGCAGGCCCCATCAAACACATGGCGGGCTCTTATTTGCCACCCATGACCCACCTCCCACCATCGGCATTGGTATTCTCCCTCAGCAAGCGATCGGGGTTTTCCATCGACTGGTCTACACAACCGACAACCCACATTTTAATTCGACAGTCTGTAATCAAATATCGGGCTCCATCTTCAAGCACGACAACACATTCAACTGGCCAGTCAAACTCTAGTAGCAGGTACATAGGCCCCCTCCTAACCCACCATCAGCAGTGGCTTCTATTTTATCCGGCAGCGAATTCTTCATACATCCGGCGATCTGCAGGCTCCACAGGCTCCTACAAATATTCCAACAAGATTTTGTTCAACCAGCGGCAAAAATTCTTAACTCCAGAAATCTCCAGTAAAACTCAATGCATATTTTTATCTGGCAAGCATTTCTCAGGCTGACCTAAGACGTCCTCATAGACATCAACTTTAAGCCCATGTTCATAGAATATTCCAGAATCTTGGTAGAAGATTCCGAACACCGGCAATCGGAAGAATATTCCGTCACTTAGAATATACCGACGAGGTGAATTTTTTTTAGTGACATGTAGGATGCCATCAAATTTATGCTCGTAAGTTTCTGATGTCAGAAATATGTCAGCATTCTAAAAAAAAAATTCCCCCCTCACCAATGGAGTTTTTGATTTCACAGTCCGACTTTGAAGGCTCATAACTTGCTCATTTTGAGGCATTTTTTCGAGCATGTTTTTTTAATTTGGTCTAATTTTTCATGTACTTTGTAGCCATGTATTTAGTTTCTGATTTTGGTGGACATATTTTCTAGAATTTGTAGTTTTTCAACACTGTACCTGTCCAATCCTCATTTCTGCAACTTCTAGGGCTCCGTTCAGGCACATATGAACTCCTTTTTAGGTGCTGTTTTTTTTTAAAGTGCATGATTTTTTGTCTACTTCTTCAATCTACAATCATTTTGAAGCAATCTTGGGTGGATTTTGTACTTTCAACATATGGTCTTTTTTGGCCTATTTGGCACTTGTATTGCATAGATCTCAATTCAGGTCTTTGCTTCTTTGTTCTAGTCTATTCTAAGCCTATTTGTGGCAAGTTGTAAATCAGAAATCATAAGTCCACTTAGCCAAGTTGCAAGTGGCCTATTGTACATGCACTGCATTATAAAGTGCCAAAATCATCTTTTTTGGGGGGGTACTTTGATTGAGTGAATTTAGGGGGGTGTCTCTTATGTGATTGTTCCTAGTTTCTCTCTTGTGCTCTTGTATTCCATCATGGGTTCATCTAAAGTTCCACTCTTAACTATGCTAAATGGAAAGTACGTGCATGGAGTAAGCTAATGGAAAAAGGTTTAATTTACTACATTGATGGAACCATAACTGCACCTTCAGATCCTAAGGCAGATCCAACTGCATATATGGATTGGCTCACTAAAAATTCTATGGCATTGGGTACACTAAGAAAGTTCATTTTAGATGATCTCATTTTCCATGTTGATAAATTTACTACAGCCAAGGAAGCTTGGGATAAGCTTGCTACTTTGTATGGAAAGGTTGATCAGGTTAAGGGGTATAAGCTTGAACATGATCTCCTAAGCCTTAATCCCAAGGATTTTGACACAATTCAGGATTATGTCACTAAGGAAAATGAGCTAAGAGCACAACTAAAGGATTGTTGTATTGAAAAAGAGGATGATCAATTGGTCTTCAACTTGTTGGACAAGCTTCCAATTGAGTATGTAGCCTTTGTTTCAAGTTTTCAGACTCAAAGATTGATAATAAGCAACTTCAAATCACCATCTTTTGAGGCTCTCACAGATCTTTTGATTCTTGAGCAAAATATGTTGATGAAAATGGGAATTCTCAAGTCTTCAACTTCAAAACATTGGTGGACAATCATGGAAACAACAAGAAAGGCAAAGGGAAAGACCAAAAGAAATCTTCACCAAAGCCACAAGGAGAGAACAAACCATCCACTCCTCCACAAAAAATCTCAACTTCATCTTCTTCAAAGAAGTACAACTATTCAAACAAGAGGGAGCAACCAAAATGTGCATATTGCAAAAAGTTTGGTCATGAGGAGCATCGTTGTCACGTTAATAAAATTGATGAGTTGATAAACATCCTCAAGAAGAACAACATCAACTTTCCAGTTGCATATCAGGAGAAGAACTCATATTCTTCCATTCTACTTCTAAGGGAAAAGGCACAACTCTCATGGCTACAACATCAAGCTCATCTCCTTCATCTACATCATCTCAATATGAGAAACATAAGGGGCAAGCATTTCTTGCAACTGTAGATTCCAATTCAGATAAGTGAATCCTTGATTCAGGAGCTTCACATCATATGACTTCTTCCAAGGATATGTACTCTTCATTTGATTCTTGTTCATCACTGCCCATTTTGATGGCCAGCAACACTTCTTTGGCAGTTTGTGGGAAGGGGTCTATTGACATTGAAGGTGGAGCATTTAATGATGTTCTATGTGTGCCTACTTTGTCAAGGAACATCCTTTCCATCCATCAAATTACACATAGTTGTAAAGGAAAGAGTGTAGAGTTCACACCATATTTTGTCATTGTTTGAGATTTGCATAGTAAGGCTCTTGTTGCAGTTGGGGAGGTTTACCATCGTTCTTGGTTCTACACTTCATATTTTTCTCCTACTGATGATTCAGTTCACCCTAGTGTGGACACACTTGAGGAGAATGAGTATGGTTACTTGAATCTTGGAGTGCTTACTACTCCTGAGGTTCTTGAGCCTATTGTTGATATTCCATCTCCTACATTGATTGATGTACTTGATGATACATGTGTTCCGACAGTTTCAGTTCCTTGTGATTCAGTGCAACAGTGCATACCTTGTCTTCTAGCAGCAATTTCATGGGATGACTACTTGACAAATATTGGCAGCATGTTTGTGGAGTCCTACATTGTAGATTTGGGACACATTTGATTACTTATATCTTCTCTTTGATGAAGGTGATTCTTCTTCAATTGTTCTGAGGGAACACTATGACCCTCCTCTACATGATCAGTCTTTCAAGGTTGATGTGATTGTGGATGCATATGTACAACAATTGGAGGAGGCCACTTTCTCTTCTGAGGAGACACTTGCGTCTTTGGAGTATGTTCTACCTTCATCCTTGTTAGTTCCTGAGTTGTCTTTTGCAGCAGATGAGAGTGTTGTTGCAAAGGGGTTCTCATAGGTTCCAGGAAGTGACTACACTGCAACCATTGCACTTGCCATTGCCACTTCACATGGTTTGGGAAAGGCGTCTTTCAGCATCAACACAAGGAAATTTGAGTAGATTTCAGAGACTCCTTACATTTTGAGGGTTCTTCCTTCTTCACTTGTCGATTGGGGAGACTTCATTCATGCACTTTTGATATTGTTTCTTCCTAAGGGGAGGAACGTTGTTTGACACTTTTGGAGCAGCTTCTTCATTCCTTCTCGAGCATCTTCCATGGGTGCACATTGTACATTGAGGGGGGGCTAGCTTGTCTCGCTTCTTCTTCTCTTGTATGGGGGGATTTTTTCCTCACATGGGGTTTTATCCTTCTCATACCATGTTCATAAGATTTTGTATCTCATCTCTCTTTTGGGGGGTATTTTTTCCCACTGGGTTTTTCTATCTTTACTCTGCTTGTGAGAGATTGCATTGCATTTGTACATGGGTACCTAACATGGCTCAGTTGTTGGGACCCATCTTGCATCTTATCTTGCATGGTTAGCTTGAGTCTTCATTCCCTCAGTTGCACTTAAGGGGGGGTGTTGGTGTAAATAATTATTTTACTTATTTCACTTTACTTAAGCTTACTTAGGGAATGCATATCATTATAGGTTGCACTTGTGACACCTAGTTATTTGCATCTTGCATCTAGGTTTGTGCATACATTGAGAGATATGAGTTGGACACTTCCAGGGACTTTAGTGTAATCCACCTTTCATGGAATTATCTAATATTTCTTTCTACCTACCTTGCATATGATTGGGACACTTGTCTTATTCATGTCCCTTCATTGTGTCCTAGCTTGTATTTATAAGCAAGCCTTGTACATGCTTGTAATTTTCTATCTTCATTGTCCATCTTCATGAACATCTTCATGCACATTGAGAATACAGTCATCATATTCTCTCATCTTGTCTCTCTTTTGTGCTATGTTTAGTCTCTTGATCTTGTTGTTGTTTTATTGAGAATACAATATTCATATTCTCTCATCTTGTCTCTCTTTTGTGCTATGTTTAGTCTCTTGATCTTGTTGTTTCTTTTCATAAGTTCTTACAACTCTATTAGGACATCTTTGAAGCATAGTGACCAATATTTCTACAATCGAACATTTAAAAGGTAACATACCTTTGTACTTGCTAGTACCTTTATTCAACTTCCTTGTAAAATTTGCTTCCAACTCCTCTGAACTATCACCATCTAGATTATCTTTTGTCTTTTTAGCTTTGAAGGTTGTTCTTTTTTCTCCTTTTCTTTTCCAAATTTCCTCATTTCAAATGCATTCAAGGTGCCAAACAACTATTCTTTAGTGAATTTATTTGGATCATAAATTTCCTCAATGGTTGAGACCTTGTCACTGTAACTCTCTAGTAGAGTCATAAAAATATTCTCTGTTACATCTTCATCTTTCAGAGTGTTGGTGATTTTTCTAGTAGAACCTTAGAGTTCTCTAAAGAGTATCCAACTCCTATAATGAAGAAACTTCAAGGCTAGTGGAAAATAGAATGAGTAAAGGATTTTGAGGTCTTTACTCCTACACTTTAGGCTCTATAGGACCTAGGAGGGTGTTCCATATTTTTTTTATGCGAGGTGTATCTAGTTGATAGCACACTTATACACAAATTTATTCCTACATATTGCAAATAGTGTACTTCATTGAAGGTTGTGCAGGCCTTTAAGCAGATAATTACCTATTTTCTAGGAAATAGGGTAGCTCAAACCCATACCATACTTGAAAATATTTTAAATGAATGTTCTCTTTTATTTTAAGTGTGTGGCCCAGTATGCTAACTACTCATTTTTATGCAAGTTTCTCTAACAAATAGACCGGTGTTTGACCAATTGGAGCAACATAGTCAAATATATAAGAACCAGTAATATATATATATATATATATATACTACTTAATTCAAAGACTGGTAGACTATTTTCATAGTGGTTTTCAATTATGAAAACTTGCAATGTCTAAAAACACTCACTCCTTACAAATCCTATGCAATTCCTTACAAAATCTATAAGCCCCCTTAAGCGTTTTAATCAACTCTTTGAGTTAAATATAAAATAGAATCATACATTCAATGGAACAATTGAAGATAAATGATAACACCATTAGTATTTTCATTCATAACTTGTGAGAAAGATACATAGGAGAGTGTTTGTTTCTAGACTAATATTTGTTTTGATATTAGTAGTCTTTATAAAACTATTTTAAGACTATTACATACAGGACTCCTACCCAAGAAAACCTATTGTTCTATTCATCCATATTCTTCATAAATTTTCTTTCTTGAGCTTAGCTTTCACCTAAAACCCTTTTGAGACTTAAAA
>VDFB02000017.1:410429100-410537887 GCA_007258455.2 Sequoia sempervirens
AACCTACTACCATGTTGGGACTGAGAGTTCCCAGGTCTCAATTAGGAGTGCTACTACTGCTGCTCACACTTAGTGGGTGCTTGATGACCCTTAGAGGACACTGCAGCCAGAGACTAACCATCTTGAGACCTAGAGCCTAGTGGGGGTGCACTACCAATCTGCACACCTATATGACCTCCTAGCACCATGGACACATTCTCCTCTACTAAATGAGCCTTTTATATTGCCACCTCCATGGTCTTCGGCTCGAAGAATGGAATCCTCCACTGATATGGGCATTCAAGCCCCTGATAAAGTGTTGCACCAACATACCCTTGTCATCACCAATGCCATCATACTACTTAAGCTCATAAAATTTGTTCTCATATTGTTCCACTAACATGGTCATCTGTCTTAGCTTGTGGAACTCGTTAGCATAGTGTTGTCTCCAATGTTCTCACAAGAAATGGGCTCTAAACCTCTCCATGAATAACTCCCAAGTCACTGAACCAATGTCTAAGTGCAATTTTTGCTCATCTAATGGCCACCATGTAGATGCAAAACCTCTAAGATGCATGATGGTGCACCTCGCTTTGGTGTTACTTCCATTGGGTGCATGAAAAAATTCCTATCTAGATCAATCAACCAAGTCTTTGCCTCCAATCCTCCATTAGAACCATCAATAGTGGGAGGATGTTCCCTCAAAAGGTCTCTCATGTAACCTGCTACAATGGCATCTTGATCCTCTAATATATCTTTACTCCTAGGTGACCTTCCCCTTTTCCCTGACCACGTGCTACTCCTCTGCTTGCCTAGGGCCTAAGCATCCAAGAACCTCCTCCAACAATTGACGTAATTGAACTCCCTCTAACCCTAGCTAACCTGGGTTTTGACCTCTACCTCTTGGGTTATTCTATGAACCATATTATTTCTCACGTTCAAACTTGTGGGAACTCTGAGAAGTGCTCTAGTAGTTATCCCTACGGCCACCACCATGACCTCTACCTTGACCCCTACCTTGACCTCTAGCCATCTTCCTACACATCAACACCAAAAGACCAATCACAAATATTAGGTGAGGATTACTAAGGGGGAAAAACATAAGCTCAAGAATCTAAGCAATAAGAAAACATAATGGGCTCAATTAAACCAGAGTACCCAGTATTAGAACTTGAGCTCTGATACCAAGTGTAATGCCCTGCCATGAAACCACAAAGGACAACACATCAACTAACAATTATGACACAATTTTTTTTAAGCGAATCCAACATATAGATCATACTATCAATTAACATAGGATGTAAACTACATGTAAACATGCTCTTACTATGTCCTTTAGGGTATCATGATTGCATTACATACATACATTCCTAACATGTTCCAATCTATCATCAAAGATTAACCAACCCACCAAAGGTTAATTATAAATCTACTGCAATAAGTAAATGAATATCAAAGTTCCATACATCATTATGATTAAATAACCATCAATGATCAATGTTAAACCCAAGGACTACATACATTGCTTATATTACATAAAGGTACATTGTTTCATGATTACATAATTACATCAATACTTCCCAGCAAACAATGGGAAGGATACATCAGATACATGTAAGATACCACTGAAATGATTACATTACATAGTTCATCAAATTCTCTTTCAAGTTTGGCACAAGATCTGGAATCTCTCCATAAGGTACCGCATCCATTCTCATGAACATCAACTGGGAACCCAGTGGAGTGCATAGCACGTTCCACCTGATCATGTGGAGCTCTAAGCTCCACCCCATGTGTTAGGAGATGACAATAAGGACCCACTAGGGTATGTGCAGGATCATCATGGAAAAAATAGGCCCTTAAGTGGCAAAAAATTTAGAAAAATCAGAGTTAGGAATCTTGGCGTAAAAATTTGAATAAGTTATCTATATTATTTCAAAAATATGTAAGAATAGAATCTGTAGAAAATTGAATGTAGTTTCTAAACTACTAGGCTTATTTAAAAATTAAAAAAATCTATTTGGTGAAAATTTGAAATTTCAATGCAGTAGTACTTAAATTTCAGGGAAAAAATAGGAAGTAGGTGTTTGTCTGACCACCCTAACCACAATAAAAAGATAATATTTTTTTATAAGATTTTAGATATAAGTAGAGGACTCATGTCCCGATGTGATGCATATTTTTTTGTAATTTTTTTCCAAGTAAATAATTAATTATGAATTTTTTATTACAAATTTTAAAAAATATAAAAACTTGTATGTCTGACCACCTTAACTTGGTCGAAACTTCATGAAATTCAATTTTTTTTTTTAATCCTATAGTATATGAAGCATAGAATGTGACGCATGTTTCAGAAATGTGATACCGTTTGAAAGCTATAGATGTTTTTCAATCGGGACTTTAGTCATAATTTAAATAGAAAATTAATAATAATTATTTATTAAATTCAAAGTAAAGCATAATTTATATTGCTGGAAAGCTAAGAATCTCCTTTAAAAACCCTTTTCGTTTCATCAATTTTGGGTAAAAAAAAGTCGTCAGCCACATACCCATCATATTGCCACTTTTTGGCCTATCATGATCCTGTACATACCCACTACACAAGTAATCAAGAAGACAAGACTAACATGATCCAACATACAAGGTGCAACAAGACGAAACATAAAGAGACAACTGCTTCTAGAGGTATACAAACAACAAGAGTAACCACAAACAAGGGAATGCTAAGATGTTATAGGGAAGAGTGTCATCACATGGTCTTGACATGGGTTATCTTAACAGTCTCTCACTAGATGTTGGCCCCCATCTATGGTTATCCCGACAATCTCTCACTAGACGTCGGCCCCATAGGATGATACATGTGAAACCAACCTTCCTTTTGTGAGGACAAGGAAGTTGGTGTTTCCAACCAGGCCTTCTCAACCCATCCTTAGCCTAAATGAGCACTATAGGCATGGGTGAGGAATCCACTTATTTTTATTAATGTGAACCTACTCAACCCAGTAATTCATTAATTATATTATCACTTGATTATGAAACCCTCACATGGGTTATCCTAGATGCCACTTTGTGCGCTAACCCCCATTAAGAGCCACTCTCCCTACCAACATCTACAAGACCCACATAATATCTAGAGTAATGCCACTTGTAGAAAGTACAAAAGGATCACACGAACAATAACATAAGTGAGGCATGAACCATCTCGCACAAAGTTCACATCATAGAAGCAATATAATAGTGCAAGGCTAAAACCCACATAAGCATAATACATGAAGATAAGATCAATGGTTTCACATAAAAATACATGTAATAGATTTTGCTTAGTCTCTAGAAGCAACCTAATGACCACTTACACAAAAATATTCTACTTTCGAACATTAACAAAATTACTCCAATACTCCAATAATTTTACATAATACATCATCCAAACTAACAAACCAAATAATATAATTATGAAATTCATGATGGATTAACTCTTCATCTATTAAGTAATCTCAAGAGAAATCAAGCTCATTGCTATCAAGGTAAATACTCTAAATTTTCTTATTTATAAAATTCATCCGATTATAAATCGAGCAATTTCTTCTCTTACAAAACTTCAAATTCACTTTCCTATAAAACACTTATTCAGAGGACATAATTATTCTTTTAGTTACAACCTTACTAGATATTTGAAAACCAAACATTAATAACTACATCGATTCCCTTATATTTGAATGCCAAATAATTGATATCTATCTATACAAAAATTTTCATAAAAATCTTGTCATAACAAAGCATTCAACCTATCGAATCATTAACTTAACAATATTGAAAGCTTTAGAATAAAGTTGAACACCATCCAAAAGAGAAAACAAAATGAATGGTATGAATCTATTATCAATGCTATGAAAAGTGTTCATTCAAGCACGTCAAGAATACATATTTGTTCCCTACCAAGGAGATGAATAGAAAATTGTTTATAGACAAAACAACAAGTTCCAAGTACAACTCAAACTGCCAAGCATTTAATAGGGCATCAATAATTTCTAAAGTTTGGCCTTCTGTTGTTCTTTTTTAATGGGCTATAATATTGAAATATAAAAAAAATAAGAGATACACAGCATAGCAACAAGGTAAATCACATGCCAAAGGGGATACCATCACATGAACTTGAACATATTCTTTTTTGAATATTACATAGCAATGAATGTATAGGAAAGTACAAAAGCGCCCCACATAATAGAGCATAAAATCTGACATCAAATCTCACAGTGAATAAAATCTAAAAAAAACTAGTGTTGGATAGGACGCAAGGGACAACATCTCACAATCAATGAACTTCTAATAGAATGTGATAGTAAGAAACAACAAACTCTTCAATATGTTAATACAATGATACCTACACTAGTAAATATATTTTGATGCATGGGTATTAAATGTTAAGAGCTTCAAATTACCCCAGCTGCATAATTTCACCCCAATGCCAAGTAGATTGCATGATAACCACATCGACGACAATACATAGGGGAAAGATTAACATGGGTGTCACTTCTGAAAGAGGGAAGACTAACTTGATGCCTAGATGATTTGCACAAAGTCACTGCCAACGCATCCACTAAGACAAAAATACATATTTTTCAAATCTTTCATTGCTACATAGACTTCACACAACATCAAATTCAAGACATGTGAATTCACCAACTCATTATTTATCGCCTATGAACTATACTCATAAGGTTTGTCCCTAATAAAATGCTACACTTATTGTAAGGACACCGTGCATAGAAAGGGGATGCCAACCATGAGAGTTGAAGGTTATGCAAACAATAGGGAAGGATGCCAAACAAAAAAATTGACCCCCACATGGAAATCAAATTCATTGAATTCAAATCACATAGCAGAGACATTGGAATAAACTTGCAGAGAAAGGATACATGGATACACACTGATAACCAAACTAATCCAACAGACAAGAGAAAAAGAGGTCATTCGTAATAACGGAAAAATAAAACAAGAGTAAAGATGATGCCAACCTAAGATCCAACACTTAAGAAATGGAAAAGAAGTACTGAAGCCAAATGCTATCTAGTAATAATTTTTCTTCTCTCAAGCTTTGATCAACCTTCAGAGAATCCATTCAGTTTGAAAAACAAAAACAGCTGCAAACATGCATTTTTTTTTGATAAATATTGTTGGAGATAGAATTTTCATTCGAAAACCAAAAATCAATTGATTAACATCTTCTAAAATTGATCATTATTAAAACCAAGAAAATGATTCAATTTTCGAAAAGAAAAATAAGCAATAATCACTTAATAAGACAAGTTTCTATTTCACAACTAGTTGAGAGCCATGCATGGGCTCGAACTCACTTTTTCCATCTTTTAATTTTCTTTAACAACTTGTTCGAAAATCTCCTTCAATTTATTTATTTAAAATTATATTATTTTCACATTTGAATAATTAATTTCCAATGATAATAAAATTAACAATTATCATTAAATTTAATTATAATAATACTTTATACAAAACAATTTAATTTAGTTAATCATCAATAAACCATATACTATCTATTTTTGACATTGATTTATTGAATTATTTATTTTAATTTCCAAATTAATTTAAACAACCTTATAACCAATTTAATTTAATTTAATTGATTAAACAAGGAAACACTAATAATTTCACCTCAAGATTACCATTAATAACAAATTTAAACTCAATCAATAATTTAAACAACACAATTAACGAACAACTACGTAACATCAAAAATCATCCAAACAACAATAAACACACAATGAAACAATTGACCAAGAGTGCAAACCAGACTGATGGGGTAAAAAAACAAGTACTCATCCTCGTCGAGGATGATGGAAAGGATAGGGGACCTTTCATCATCTCCATTTTCAACATCATTTCTATTGGGTTTTAAGGCACACTCAAACCTGACAGTTCAGGTGGAGTCGATGCCTAAAACCTACAACCTACCTCAAACAAACTATCAAACAACATATATATATATCAAACAATTAAACACACCATGAGAGAGGAAATCACAGCTTAGCAGGGTACTCATGAACGAGTAATGCTACACTATCCCTCCCACCAAGACACTTCAAACAATAATCCACATCAATGAATGACAATGATTACATCATAAAAAACATAGATTAATCATGAATTAAATCTACAATAAACATAATCATATAACTACATGATACTCATAACTAAATTAATCTGAACACACAAATACATCAATATAACCATCATAGCATATGCATAAGTCAGTAATATCATGAACATCAAAGTATGATCATCTGTCATCCAAAACCAATCCAAAACAATAAAACTAGTATCAACAAGGTATCATAGTATATATCCTAACATAATGAATCTTAGTCTACTGAAGGCAACATGGAAGGCACTACAAATATTATTATATAATATTAAATATATTATAATATAATATAATATTATATCAAATAATTATAAAATAATATTATATAATAAGATAATATTAAATTATAATATAATATTATAGTATTATATATTATAATATATATTATATATTATATATAATATATATAAAATGATATACATTTCAAAAAAATGTCACCAATAAATATATGGTCGGGTCTCGGACCCAACCATATATTAAAAAAAAGTATAAAACAGGAAACAAATATCTATTTCCTATTTTATAAAATAAAAAACAAAAACACGAGAGCTCATTTTTAGCTGACTACACGTAGGTTTCTCTACTTCCCAACTCGGATATCTTTTCCCAGATGAATCATTTTTCTCAAATCAATCGAATTTGAAAGGTATGTTTGGATTTTTATGTTTTTATTCAATTTATATTGTTTTTGCATTTTTTTTTAATTTTAGTCAAAATAGGGTATTTGATAGGTTTTTTATTGCATTAAAATTATTGTTAATTTTGAAATTTTTTATCAATTAACAGGCTTAAAATGTCTTAACATGAAAACCCTAACCCCATACAAGATGAAAACCCTCCAAATCCTCCTTCACCATGACCATTGTTTCCAAACCAAAATGTGCCAACAATACATGAATCTATTTATAGAAATTTAGATCAATTAAAAAATATATGTTGAATCTATGAGACACTCACTAAGCTATCAAACATGAAAAACACTTTGGAAACAATCATTTCAAATGTTGAAACTTTGGAAAATCAACACAATAGATTTGCACAGTGGAAAGAGGAATAAAGGCAATTTAATGCCGATGGGTTATCATATGATGAGGTGAGGGAACTTGATATTGACAAGGCCCAATTTTCCCAATAATTCATTGATCACAGAACATGACAAACCATTAATGTGCGGAAGCCAAATTTTTCAATTAAATGGAGCACCCATAGAGGCATATTAGATAATTTATGGAGACGTTGGTGGATGGTTTTTGATAAACCACTCAACAACAATCTTGATGTCCCTTAGTATTTTCTCCAAAAATTATATGTCGAGTTTGTCCTTGAGAGGCATGCCAATTACTTTGACATGTGAGATTTCTAGGGTGTTGGTAGAGGGATGCCACAAGATAGACCTAGAGCATGTTGAGTCACCCTAGTTTGTCCTCCTCCATCTATTCTTGACCTGACTCCACTACCGTACCTTGATATTGCTTTAGATGTAGGGACTCAGAGCATTTATGCCTTACATTCATTGAGTGATCATTTGGTCATGTAGAGCCATCATGTTGTGCAACCATTTGATGGTGCATCCCATCATGATGGTGATGCACCTGATACATCCTAGCAAGATGGTGGTGCACCTCATGCATTAGCTCCCACTGGTACACCTTCATCAACTCCCACTGCTACACCATCCTCTTCAAGACATATTTGTGTGCCTCATTATTGCATGAAATACAACAATTTATGTTTGGGTTTGTTGGTGTAAATAAGTATTTTACTTATTACACTTTACTTAAGCTTACTTAGGGAATGCACATCATTATAGGTTGCACTTGTGAGACCTAGTTATTTGCATCTTGCATCTAGGTTTGTGCATACATTGAGAGATATGAGTTGGACACTTAGGGAAGTGTGTGCAGGAGAAATTCCACTCTTTGTGGTGTGATCTAGTTATCACCTTTTTACCTCCACTTTTCGTGGCATGATAATTCCACTTTAGGTGGGTAATCCACCTTTCATGGAATTATCTAATATTTCTTTCTACCTACGTTGCATATGATTGGGACACTTGTCTCATTCATGTCCCTTCATTATGTCCTAGCTTTTCTTTATAAGCAAGCCTTGTACATGCTTGTAATTGTCTATCTTCATTGTCCATCTTCATGAACATCTTCATGCATATTGAGAATACGGTCATCATATTCTCTCATCTTGTCTCTCTTTTTTGCTATGCTTAGTCTCTTGATCTTGTTGTTGTTTTTCATAAGTTCTTACATGGTATTCAAGTGGTTGGAGGTTCTTTGCATAGCCATTGGTGGGAGATCTTAGTTCGTGTGAAGGTGGTCAAGAGAAAAATCTGAGGAACAAAAAAATTTGATGCGTCCTAGACTAGATCTAACCTCAAATTTGAATTCAGAAGGCTGTTTTCAATCAAGATAGCCTTTCATTTTGTCTAAATCGGACACCGGGAGCTCCAGATCGGAAAAAATTGCCAATTTGGGTATTTTTCTCAATTTTCTGAATTTTTCTATAGTTTTGAAAAATTATTCCTCGTAAAATTTCCAGCTTCTAATATTCTCTGCAAAAAAAAGGATTCATGAATTTTTTTTTTGAAATTTTGTTTGAAAAATTAAAACCCTCTAAAAAATTTATTCTAGGCTTTTATTTTTCAAAAAATAAAAATTGTATTTGTTTTTTATTTTGTAAATCAAAAAAATCAAAAAAAAAATTCGAGATTATTTTTCCATTGTATAAAGTTTTTTTTAAAAAATAAAAATATATATATATATATAGCGGAGTACACAGTCTGCAGATTGTTGTACCCCACCGTACTTTGTACCTACACAATGCAGGAACTAGGCGTGGGTTATATCTGCAGGCCCCATCAAACACATGGCGGGCTCTTATTTGCCACCCATGACCCACCTCCCACCATCGGCATTGGTATTCTCCCTCAGCAAGCGATCGGGGTTTTCCATCGACTGGTCTACACAACCGACAACCCACATTTTAATTCGACAGTCTGTAATCAAATATCGGGCTCCATCTTCAAGCACGACAACACATTCAACTGGCCAGTCAAACTCTAGTAGCAGGTACATAGGCCCCCTCCTAACCCACCATCAGCAGTGGCTTCTATTTTATCCGGCAGCGAATTCTTCATACATCCGGCGATCTGCAGGCTCCACAGGCTCCTACAAATATTCCAACAAGATTTTGTTCAACCAGCGGCAAAAATTCTTAACTCCAGAAATCTCCAGTAAAACTCAATGCATATTTTTATCTGGCAAGCATTTCTCAGGCTGACCTAAGACGTCCTCATAGACATCAACTTTAAGCCCATGTTCATAGAATATTCCAGAATCTTGGTAGAAGATTCCGAACACCGGCAATCGGAAGAATATTCCGTCACTTAGAATATACCGACGAGGTGAATTTTTTTTAGTGACATGTAGGATGCCATCAAATTTATGCTCGTAAGTTTCTGATGTCAGAAATATGTCAGCATTCTAAAAAAAAAATTCCCCCCTCACCAATGGAGTTTTTGATTTCACAGTCCGACTTTGAAGGCTCATAACTTGCTCATTTTGAGGCATTTTTTCGAGCATGTTTTTTTAATTTGGTCTAATTTTTCATGTACTTTGTAGCCATGTATTTAGTTTCTGATTTTGGTGGACATATTTTCTAGAATTTGTAGTTTTTCAACACTGTACCTGTCCAATCCTCATTTCTGCAACTTCTAGGGCTCCGTTCAGGCACATATGAACTCCTTTTTAGGTGCTGTTTTTTTTTAAAGTGCATGATTTTTTGTCTACTTCTTCAATCTACAATCATTTTGAAGCAATCTTGGGTGGATTTTGTACTTTCAACATATGGTCTTTTTTGGCCTATTTGGCACTTGTATTGCATAGATCTCAATTCAGGTCTTTGCTTCTTTGTTCTAGTCTATTCTAAGCCTATTTGTGGCAAGTTGTAAATCAGAAATCATAAGTCCACTTAGCCAAGTTGCAAGTGGCCTATTGTACATGCACTGCATTATAAAGTGCCAAAATCATCTTTTTTGGGGGGGTACTTTGATTGAGTGAATTTAGGGGGGTGTCTCTTATGTGATTGTTCCTAGTTTCTCTCTTGTGCTCTTGTATTCCATCATGGGTTCATCTAAAGTTCCACTCTTAACTATGCTAAATGGAAAGTACGTGCATGGAGTAAGCTAATGGAAAAAGGTTTAATTTACTACATTGATGGAACCATAACTGCACCTTCAGATCCTAAGGCAGATCCAACTGCATATATGGATTGGCTCACTAAAAATTCTATGGCATTGGGTACACTAAGAAAGTTCATTTTAGATGATCTCATTTTCCATGTTGATAAATTTACTACAGCCAAGGAAGCTTGGGATAAGCTTGCTACTTTGTATGGAAAGGTTGATCAGGTTAAGGGGTATAAGCTTGAACATGATCTCCTAAGCCTTAATCCCAAGGATTTTGACACAATTCAGGATTATGTCACTAAGGAAAATGAGCTAAGAGCACAACTAAAGGATTGTTGTATTGAAAAAGAGGATGATCAATTGGTCTTCAACTTGTTGGACAAGCTTCCAATTGAGTATGTAGCCTTTGTTTCAAGTTTTCAGACTCAAAGATTGATAATAAGCAACTTCAAATCACCATCTTTTGAGGCTCTCACAGATCTTTTGATTCTTGAGCAAAATATGTTGATGAAAATGGGAATTCTCAAGTCTTCAACTTCAAAACATTGGTGGACAATCATGGAAACAACAAGAAAGGCAAAGGGAAAGACCAAAAGAAATCTTCACCAAAGCCACAAGGAGAGAACAAACCATCCACTCCTCCACAAAAAATCTCAACTTCATCTTCTTCAAAGAAGTACAACTATTCAAACAAGAGGGAGCAACCAAAATGTGCATATTGCAAAAAGTTTGGTCATGAGGAGCATCGTTGTCACGTTAATAAAATTGATGAGTTGATAAACATCCTCAAGAAGAACAACATCAACTTTCCAGTTGCATATCAGGAGAAGAACTCATATTCTTCCATTCTACTTCTAAGGGAAAAGGCACAACTCTCATGGCTACAACATCAAGCTCATCTCCTTCATCTACATCATCTCAATATGAGAAACATAAGGGGCAAGCATTTCTTGCAACTGTAGATTCCAATTCAGATAAGTGAATCCTTGATTCAGGAGCTTCACATCATATGACTTCTTCCAAGGATATGTACTCTTCATTTGATTCTTGTTCATCACTGCCCATTTTGATGGCCAGCAACACTTCTTTGGCAGTTTGTGGGAAGGGGTCTATTGACATTGAAGGTGGAGCATTTAATGATGTTCTATGTGTGCCTACTTTGTCAAGGAACATCCTTTCCATCCATCAAATTACACATAGTTGTAAAGGAAAGAGTGTAGAGTTCACACCATATTTTGTCATTGTTTGAGATTTGCATAGTAAGGCTCTTGTTGCAGTTGGGGAGGTTTACCATCGTTCTTGGTTCTACACTTCATATTTTTCTCCTACTGATGATTCAGTTCACCCTAGTGTGGACACACTTGAGGAGAATGAGTATGGTTACTTGAATCTTGGAGTGCTTACTACTCCTGAGGTTCTTGAGCCTATTGTTGATATTCCATCTCCTACATTGATTGATGTACTTGATGATACATGTGTTCCGACAGTTTCAGTTCCTTGTGATTCAGTGCAACAGTGCATACCTTGTCTTCTAGCAGCAATTTCATGGGATGACTACTTGACAAATATTGGCAGCATGTTTGTGGAGTCCTACATTGTAGATTTGGGACACATTTGATTACTTATATCTTCTCTTTGATGAAGGTGATTCTTCTTCAATTGTTCTGAGGGAACACTATGACCCTCCTCTACATGATCAGTCTTTCAAGGTTGATGTGATTGTGGATGCATATGTACAACAATTGGAGGAGGCCACTTTCTCTTCTGAGGAGACACTTGCGTCTTTGGAGTATGTTCTACCTTCATCCTTGTTAGTTCCTGAGTTGTCTTTTGCAGCAGATGAGAGTGTTGTTGCAAAGGGGTTCTCATAGGTTCCAGGAAGTGACTACACTGCAACCATTGCACTTGCCATTGCCACTTCACATGGTTTGGGAAAGGCGTCTTTCAGCATCAACACAAGGAAATTTGAGTAGATTTCAGAGACTCCTTACATTTTGAGGGTTCTTCCTTCTTCACTTGTCGATTGGGGAGACTTCATTCATGCACTTTTGATATTGTTTCTTCCTAAGGGGAGGAACGTTGTTTGACACTTTTGGAGCAGCTTCTTCATTCCTTCTCGAGCATCTTCCATGGGTGCACATTGTACATTGAGGGGGGGCTAGCTTGTCTCGCTTCTTCTTCTCTTGTATGGGGGGATTTTTTCCTCACATGGGGTTTTATCCTTCTCATACCATGTTCATAAGATTTTGTATCTCATCTCTCTTTTGGGGGGTATTTTTTCCCACTGGGTTTTTCTATCTTTACTCTGCTTGTGAGAGATTGCATTGCATTTGTACATGGGTACCTAACATGGCTCAGTTGTTGGGACCCATCTTGCATCTTATCTTGCATGGTTAGCTTGAGTCTTCATTCCCTCAGTTGCACTTAAGGGGGGGTGTTGGTGTAAATAATTATTTTACTTATTTCACTTTACTTAAGCTTACTTAGGGAATGCATATCATTATAGGTTGCACTTGTGACACCTAGTTATTTGCATCTTGCATCTAGGTTTGTGCATACATTGAGAGATATGAGTTGGACACTTAGGGAAGTGTGTGTAGGAGAAATTCCACTCTTTGTGGTGTGATCTAGTTATCACCTTTTTACCTCCACTTTTTGTGGCATGATAATTCCACTTTAGGTGGGTAATCCACCTTTCATGGAATTATCTAATATTTCTTTCTACCTACCTTGCATATGATTGGGACACTTGTCTTATTCATGTCCCTTCATTGTGTCCTAGCTTGTATTTATAAGCAAGCCTTGTACATGCTTGTAATTTTCTATCTTCATTGTCCATCTTCATGAACATCTTCATGCACATTGAGAATACAGTCATCATATTCTCTCATCTTGTCTCTCTTTTGTGCTATGTTTAGTCTCTTGATCTTGTTGTTGTTTTTCATAAGTTCTTACAGGGTCCTCTTTAACGGTCCACTGAGGCTCCCATAGACACATCCAACTATGAGGTTCATGATATATCGAATGGAGGAGTTGATAGAGCACAAAGTGCACCATTTGCAAGAGATTCATCGACTGCCAGGGACGATATGGGAGCACCAATAAGACTTAAAGTAATTTCATAGTGTGTTTTATCTAAATTCTTTCATATTTTATGAGAGATATTTTTACTAATATATGTTGTGTGCTGGAATCTTTAATAGGTGCTGATAGAGGAGTAATTTTCACAAGTGCAGGAGGCTACGTAGACAACCATTTCATTTTCCCTAGAGAATCAGTATACAGTATTATTTAAATTGTTATTTTAGATGCTAATATTTGAAATCTATTATGTTTAAATACATGTACTACATAGATTGATAATCTAATGAAATCTTGTCTTTTTATGCAGCAACCTAGTTCTTATACAACCTTGTTGACTAGGTCTGACCCATTGGATGAAGCTGGACAATAGGTATATATATTTTTTTATTCTCGACATTATGATTATGTGTGCATGTGCATTTAAATTGTGTTACATTCTTGTCATTTTTTATATGGGAAACCATCTTAGCTGCTTCATCCACTTGTTGGAAGATGGTCAGTGCTCCCCTTAGGATTTGTGACATGGCTTAACTACCTCCTATAGATCCGTTAACTCTCATAGTTGTATCGGGAATTAATAGGTCAATATTTTGGTGCAACAACTATGTTTCCAACAATTGGTATCAAAGCCAAAGGTTACAGGTTTGAATCCCCTCTGGTAACACTGAGGAGGAGATTGTTGGAGGATGGTTAGCGCTCCCCTCGGGATTCGTGACATGGCTTAACCACCTCCTATGGATCCGTTAACTCTCATAGTTGTATCGGGCATTAACAGGTCGATCTTTTGGTGCAACATAAAACTATGTTTTCAACACCACTATGATCCCATCTAGTGTCGTAGCATCATAGCAAGTATGTGTTTATTTTATATTGCATATATTTATGTTTAGATATGAGTAGATATATGTTTAGTAAATATGATTAAATTTTTCAAAAATTATATGTTTATTTGTATCATTTTTATTTTACCGAGGCTATAGTCCTCTTTCCAACTCAGCACTATGACTAATGTGGGACCATCATATGTAGACCGCCTTGTAAAATTGAGAGCAAGAATTGAGGTAAACAAAAATTTCATTATTGATATAATATAGTGCACGTATAGTGATTTTGATGTTAAATTCATAATTTATAAATGATAGTATATAAGTTTATATTTACTAGTCTATCTTGTCAACCATTCACATAATTAATATAATTTGTGGTTTGAATTGTTATTATTCAGGAAGCTTCAAAGCAATTAAGTTCTTTGAGGAGGCTCGATTTTGATGGTCCAATGTAGGATTATAATATTATATAGATTTATATGTACTTAGGGTTTGATAGATCTTGAGATGGAATATATGCCACAATTTGTAAAACTTGTTTTGAGTAGGAATATATATGCCAAATTTGTATATGCACAAACACAATTATTCTACATTTTGATATATAAGAATTGATATTCAATCTAATTTTTTCCTCATGTGCATTTCTTTCTATTTTGAATTTTCAAAATGGAATGTATAATTATCTTAGAATGGTTTAAAGTTATGATCGATAATGTATGCTATAGATTACCGAAACTGCATTTTAATAGAAGTTATGAATTACAATTGGTAATCCATCTATGTTAGAGTTCATTCATATTAAGGTTCACATACATTACATTCCATGAGACCACATTTCTTTGAGGATTGTTTTTCAAACAATTCACTAACTTTTCTATTGTACCACATTTTTTATACATGTCTACCAAAATTTTTTTATCAAACACTCAATTTAAGAATATACATGATTTCAAGCTTTGTTGAATGAATTTACATTTGACATTATTTTGTTTTTTTCAACACCTGTAATGAAGTGGGCAACTGATTTTTATTTCAAAAGAAATTAAATTAATGAAAAAAGGTATGAGAAGAACTATATAATATTTGTGGAGAAGAATTGTTTAAAAATATGCCTCAAAGAATTTTGGTCTCATAGAGAAGGAAAAAAGATGAAAAGAGCAGCTTGTGATAGTCTCATGGCACTGATTCTTTTGATTGATTAAAAACTTCAAACAAATGGATACAACTTAATGTAATATATGTCATCTTATAGTGTTCATTCAAAAGTAATATAATCATATTGATGAAAATCAATGTCACTCAATGTGCATTCAATATTAATAACATGTAAATGTATAAAATCATCTTGAATAAGAATCACTATCTTTCAACTATAGGGGTTTGATGCAACCTTCAAACAAAGTCCTTACAAATGAACAACATACATGTTCATTAGATTGTTCATGTGAAATCTATACAATAATCATGATCAACAATTAAGACATCACTCAACCATGACGCAACCATTAAAAAAACCAAATGAGTGTGATACTACCATTAAAAAAACCAAATACAACTCCATGACATCCATGTTATTTGACCTTTGGCATGTAATCTTTATTATCGTAATGCACAACAATGAATGTTGCTAACCATAATGCATCAATAAGAAAACTAGGCATACTATATGGGCTTGATGTACACTAGTCATAATGCACACTTCACATAAAAACAATAACACTGATATGATACTTTCATATATGTCAATCAACCTTGACCCAAAACAAACTTGTTATATCACAATTGTTGTCATATATGCCATTCAACCTAACGCAATTGAGGTTTTGTATTTAGTAAGAATTTTTGCAAAGAAAGTGAGAGATGATAGTTAAGGTGGATTTGAACAAATGAAGTTGTTGTCCCAAGCATTCAAAACTCTATCAAACAAAGGGATCTTGTTTTCCTAAGCATTGAAATTGAAGCAAAACAACTAAAGACTAAAATTAACCACTTACAAAAGGAATGAAAAGATAAGAAGAAGATTTTATCATCAATGAAAGGGAGGTTAGTATGCTTTAAAAATAGTTCCAAAATGTGTGGATGGGTACATTTAGGCTAGGAATGGTCATGTTTCAAACCCAAACATGCCGAAACAGTTAGGGCTACATTGGACTAACGATATCCTTTAAGAGTTCAAAGTGCAAAAAGACAACAATCTTTGATGGGCTATTACTCAAAGACCGTGATACTTAAAAAATCTTCTTCTGAGGGTACAGGATCATGTTGGGACCCTCTTCAATAACCTCTCTCGGTTTTTGCTATCTCAGAGGAATTTTTTTGTGGTCACGAGTTTTCAATTGAAAAAAAAGTTGTTAGATGCAAGTAGTGTAAAGTTGCAAAGCGGTGCAACTTTCATTCTACAACTCATACAAAAAAATGGATTGTTCCAACACATTTGGATGGGTATTTTTGCACTAGGAATGGTCCTCTTTTGCACCCAAAAAATCAAAATCACTCTGAGCTACATTAGATTGACAATTTCCCTTAAGAGTCCAAAGTGCTAAAAGGAAACAATCTTTGATGGGCTATTACTCAGAAACTGTGATGCTTATAGACTCTTCATCTAAGACTACAATATTATGTTGGGAACCTCTTCAATAACCTCTCTTAGTTTTTTGTATCTCGAAGGATTTTTCCTGTGGTGATGAGTTTTCAATTGAGGAAAAAGTTGTCAAATGCAAAGTGTAAAGTTGCAAAGTGGTGCAACTTTGGTTCTTTAACTCATACAACCAAACAGATAGTTCCAACATGTCCAAATGGATACGTTTATGCTAGGAATGGTCCTTTTTTGCACCCAAACACACTGAATCACTCTGAGCTACATTGGATCAGAAATTTCCCTTAAGAGTCCAAAGTGCTAAAAGACAACAATCCCTGACAAACTATTTCTTGAAAACCATGATACTTACAAACTCTCCATCTAAGGCTATGGGACTATGTTGGGACCCTCTACAATAACCTCTCTCATTTTTTTCTATCTCGAAGGAATTTTCTCGCGGTGACGAGCTTTTAGTTGAGGAAAAAGTCAAATGAAGGTAGTGTAAAGTTGCAAAGTGGTGCAACTTTCATTTTGTAACTCGTACAACCAAACAGACTGTTCCAACACGTCTGAATGGGTACGTTTACACTAGGCATGGTCCTTTTTTTCACCCAAAAATGCCAAATCACTTTGAGCTAAATTGGACCGACAATTTCCCTTAAGAGTCCAACGTGCTAAAAGACAACAATCTTTGACAGACTATTTATCAGAAACCGTGATGCTTAAAGACTCTATGTTTGAGGCTACGGAATCAAATTGGGACTCTCTTCAATAACCTCTCTCAGTTTTTTCTATCTTGGATTTTTTTTCCCGTGGTGACGAGTTTTCAGTTGAGGAAAAAGTTGTCAAATGCAAGCAGTGTAAAGTTGTAAAGTGGTGCAACTTTTGTTTTGCAACTCGTATGACTAGAAGGACTGTTCCAACATTTCCTAATTGGTATGTTCATGCTAGGAATGGTCCTATTTTGTACCAAAACACACTAAACCACTCTAAGATACACTAGACCAACGATTTCCCTTAAGAGTCTAAAGTGCTAAAATGCAGCAATCTTTGATGGGCTATTACTTGAAAATTGTGATTCTTATAGACTCTTCGTCTAAGGCTATGGGATCATGTTGGGACCCTATTCAATAACCTCTCTCAATTTTTTCTACCTCAGAGGTGTTTTCCCATGTTGACAAGTTTTTAGTTGAGGAAAAAATTATCAGATGCAAGTAGTGTAAAGTTGAAAGTGGTGCAACTTTCATTTTGCAACTCGTACAACCAAACAAACTGTTCCAACAAATCTAGATGGGTACATTTATGCTAGGCATGGTTCTCTTTTTCACCCAAACACGCTAAATCATTCTGAGCTACATTGGACTAACGATTTCCCTTAAGAGTCCAAAGTGCTAAAAGGAAGCAATCTTTGACTAGCTATTACTCATAAACCATGTCAACTAGAAATAATCTATCTGAGTCTATGAGATCATGTGGGGCCCCTCTACAATAATCTCTCTCATTTGTTGATATCTCTAAGGGGTTTGCCTATGGTGTTGAGCTTTCAGTTGATGGAAAAAGAGTCAGATGGAAGTGATGTAAAGGGGTTTAGGGTGCATTCTACTCCTTGTGAGTAAGTGAATAAGTGAATCATTTACTCAAATACACTTAATTCATGAACTACACACATGAATGCAAAGTATACGCATGAAAACACATAGGTTGTAAAGTATACATTGAAATACTCATAAGTGACAAATTATACACATAAGTTGTAAAGTATACACAATACACATGCTATTATCATTCAAGAATTGTTATCAAATATAGGATTTACAAAATTCCATGTAGACATACAACAAATGACCCTAATTATACATAGTCATTTCCCAATAGGGGAAGGAAATAGATCACGTGTTGCCTTCGCGGTCAGCACACTCTTCCACAACAATAGCACGTTGATGTTCTAGAGTGACAAACACCTTTACAAACCATCAAGGTAGTTGTTAAATTACATACAATAGAAAATATGTTTAGAATAAAAAATCTATATTATTCTAATCTGTCGCTTACCTCTACCAAAGGATCAGAGTTGGATATTGTTACAATAGGTCCATGATCAATCATGCTAGGAAAATCACAATATACTTTGAATGAAAAATCTATATCTAGAAAAGATGATTAGACTAACAAATCTATATTATTCTAAACAACCTAAATGATGATGAATTGGTAATGCAAACTAGAAAAGATGCTTAAAATAACAAATTTATATTATTCTAATATGTCATATGCCTCTTCCAGAGGATCATAGTTGGCTATTGTTGCAGCAGCTTCATGATCAATTGTGCCAGGAACATTGTAATATACTTTGAATGACAAATCTATTTGGTCACAATATAAAAGAATATTAGACCAGAAAATCTATATTATTCTAAACAACCTAAATGATGATGAAATGGTAATACAAACTAGAAAAGATGCTTAGAATAACAAATCTATATTATTCTAATCAACCTAAATAATGATGAAATAGTAATGCAAACTAGAAAAAATGCTTAGGATAACAAATCTATATTATTATAATCAACCTAAATGATGAAATGGTAATAGAAAATATGATTAGAATAACAAATCTATATTATTCTAATATGTCGCATACCTCTGCCAAAGGATCAACGCTAACTATTGTTGCAACAAATCCATGATCAATCATCCAAGGAACATCACAATATACTTTGAATGAAAAATACATATGGTCACAATGGAAAAGATGCTTAGAATAATGAATCTATATTATTCTAAACAACCCAAATGATGATGAATTGGTAATGCAAACTAGAAAAGATGCTTAGAATAACAAATCTATATATTATTCTAAACAACCTAAATAATGAACCTTAGCAGATAAACAATATCAAAATGTGATGAAGAATATCATGCATGTCCCATGCAACAAATGATTTGCTACTCAAGTGTGCCTAAAGGGTCATCTCTTACCTTTAGAGTTTCTAGTAATGCTTCATGATCAACACTACTAATTGTCCATAGTTCCTTTGTTTTTGGTCTAGCATGATGCCTCAATAACTTAACATTTGTTGCTATAACAAGGTGTGAATACATGAGAATGGTTTTGTGTTTCTTATAGTCTTCAAATGTAGGTATGCCATTCTTTCTAATCATATATGTTCACAACCAAGTCTCAGAAACAACAACTGAACTTGTAAGATCATAATTTTTTTATCAACATCTAAATATACTTAGAATAATAAATCTATATTACATCTAAACAACCTAAATGATGATGAAATAGTAATGCAAACTAGAAAATATGCTTAGAATTAAAAATCTATATTATTCTAAATAACCCGAACAATGATGAAATGGTAATGAAACCAGGTTTGAGAAACAACTGAATCTGTAGGATACATGAACCCATCATCATCTATCATCGGTTGTGTTAGATTTTTATTTCCCTGTACACATAGTGCCAACCAATAGTTAGATCCCTCTTCATTCCTCTACAGTGCTAAAACTGCATAGACATGTCTTGGTTGTACAAGATCTAAAAGATGGTCATAGTCAAGTGAAATTTCTATTACATCTTCTAATGAGGATTGTGCTACAGATAAAGGGGTTAGGTACTATGGAATCCATGTATCTACCCACTCACTTGACTCACACCGATCCCAATCACATTGAATACAATTTTGACAAAAACAAGCCATCTCTCATGTCCATATGGTCCATCCACCCACATCTGAGCTTCGAAATGAATGCATCTTTGAAGAATCTCTAATTATTTTCATTCCATTTTGTCTCCCATTGTTCCCTCCTCAACCAACAAAATAACCTACACACTTGTGAATCAAGTGTCCCTCCTCGTGATAGTGCATAATTACACGAATCAACAATATAATGTACATCATTGAATGTTGCACCACCTCCGATCTTCATTTGTTCCTTAACCAAAGCTCTCTTCACACATGTACCTACGCCATCATTCTCACCTTTTCCATGCCCAGCTTCAAAAAAACTAAAAATATGTGGTACACCCCTCTCTATATGCATCATTCTCAATGAATAAAACATGCTAACATTCTTGAATTTCCCTGTGCAGCTATCTGACCAAATCATATGTTGACCCATTGCAATTCCTTTTTCCTACAAGAACTCAAAAAAGTTTTCAAAACAATGTTGTGCAAACTCAGATGAATGAGATATATCATCAGTTATGTCAAAATGGTACTCCCTGATTATCTTGCTATCCTCTTTTCTACTATCAGGGGCATGCCTATATGTTATGTGGACAAAATAGCAATTTGAATAGAATTATAATATTTTGATTGAACTTCATTTTTTGGTTGCAATGTGTAATTTTTAGCAAAATCAACTACAAATACAACAGTTTTGATGGGGAAAGAGTCCTTACACATCCTGAATTGTCAATCCAACTACTACGAACTGTGGCTATGCCTTGCATACTTATAGAAAAGGTTTTTCTTCAAATCATAAATAAAATCAATAATACTTACCTCTCTTGCAACCAACTCACATCTATAACCCTCGCCTCCACTCTTCAATGTGTATTTGATTGTCTCAAACCTTTTTTTCTCAAAAATCTTGTTACCAAAATCATGATCATTGCACTCATGAAAGAATGTTACAAACTTTGATAAACCACCACATTGCAAAAAACTTTCCTTTAAACAATCAGTTTTATAAAATAAGAAACCATCACCTCTAATGCATAAAATTGAATCCAACAACTCCCTGGATGACTTGGGAAGTTGTACTGCATTACACTCCTACAAAATTCTGTCAGTATGCATAGTAGAATGAATATGGCATAATAATTCATGATACATTAAAAAATCAACAAGGTATTTACAACATGCATTATGAACATTAATAAGTACACAATAAAATTTCTTGCAAGACTCAAAAGCCCTTTGTGAGATTTGCAAATTTGGATGTTCTTGAAAAAATTGTTTGGTTACATTCCAAAAAATGTTTAGGATGTGGTGTTTGATCTCCCCCTCTCTCTCTCTCTCTCCTTGTCTCTCTCCCACTCTCTCTCTCCCTCTCTCTCTCCCACTCTCCCCTCTCTCTCTATATATATATCTCTCTCTATCCCTATGTCCCTTTCTCCCTCTATCTCTCTCTCTAGGCTTTATCCCACTCTCCCTCTCCCTCTCTCTCTCTCTCTCTCTCTCTCTCTCTCTCTCTCTCTCTCTCTCTCTCTCTCCCCCCACTCTGAAGCCCCCAACCCCCCGTCTCTCTCTCTCTCTCCATCTCTCCCTCTCTCCTCTCCTCCACTCTCCCTCCTATTCCCTCTCCTCTCTCCTATCTCCACTCCTAGGCCTAAAAGCTAAACCACTCCATATATATATATACATATAACCATATATCCGTTTCTCTGTCTCCTGATAATGTCATCTTTGCGGTCAATAATAGCGGTGCGATCGTAATAATAATGAGCGATCGTTTTGCGTCATGTCATCGCGCGTATGAAGTAAATAAAATATGCAGATGCATAATAAAATATGCGTAAAAATGCATGTCATGCGTAAAAAACGGTAAATAATAATAATAAATCATGCATAATAATGATAAAAATAATAATATGTCGGCGCGCGCTGTCTTGCGTCATCGCGCGGATCATAATAATAAATCCCTCTCAGGTCTTTCCCTCTCTCCCTCTCTCTCTCCCACTCTCCCTCTCTCCCTCTTAGGTATCTTTCTCTCTCCCACTCTTCCTCTCTCTCTCTCTCCCTCTCTCTCTCTCCCACTCTCCCTCTCTCTCCCTCTCTCCCTCTCAGGTCTTTCTCTCTCTCCCTCTCTCTCTTTCAGGTCTTTCTCTCTCTCTCCCTCTCTTTAATATATAGTGATTAGATATATATATTAAAGATCTAAGAGGGAGATGGAGACTTCAAATGGAGACTATGTATTAAATATATTTTATAATATATAATATATTTAATATATATACAATATATAGAATATAAATTATATATATTATAGTATATATTGTATATAATATATACTATAATATGTTCAATATATAATATATATTATATATGAAATATATTATGATATATTTATATAATAAATTTATTATATATTTAGAATACATAGCAAATGGATATATGTTTCATTGAGGACTTTATAACCTGAGCCCTACCTCATTTTCATGACACTATCAATTGAGCAACAACCTCCATCATTTGCAACAACCTTCGATGTGTTCCAGGTACTTTGCATTTTTTTTCTTTTTTTTTTGCTAATTAGTGATTAATTTAGGTTTTTTTTTGCATTCTTTCTAGGTTTGTTGAATTTTTTCATTTCAATCTAAACCTACAAAAAAATTTGAAACCCTAGTTAGTGGAAAACAAAAAAAAACATCAAACAAAAAAATTGAACCTTCATTACTAGAAAAAAAACACAAAATTGAACCTAGTATCGTAAAAAAACATAAAATTGAACCTTCATTACCCCTTTCTGCATTTATTTAAATTGTTTTACATTCTTGTCTATTTTTCCTTCTTCTTTATCACTTATTCTTGTGTTTCTTAAATTCTTGCTTTGTTGATTATTCTTAAGTTAGTATTTCTTTGCTAAACAATTTGTTTTTTTAATTTTTTAATTCTTTTGACTCTCCTCGGCTCTCAAAATAGAAGGGACCCTTGTTAAAAGTATTGTGCTCTGAATTTCCAATACTTAGTGAATCTAAATCCATAGTTAGTACTGGCCAAATAAAACTTGTCCTAGTAAGCATAAGGAAATGGGTGATGTTAATGGATAATAATCAACGGGCTATGCATGAGGCAATCATATTGTATGATAGCCTCTTGCATAGCCCATCAACTATTACCCATTAACTTTTCCCATTTCCCTATGTATGTTGGGACAAGTCTTATGAAATGGGAAATTTTTTATTTAACCATTACTATGTATCCTAATTTTCTAAGTATTGGCAATTTGGAGCTTAACACTTCCACATTGCAGTGAGGTAAAAATTTAATGTATTTTTAAATGAGATTTCACATCACTTTAACAAAAAAAATTCATTTACATGCCTTAGACATAAATGAGCTTTACACATTTTTTCATTTGTATTCAATTAAGTCATTTATATTGAATGGTTTAATGGGATTTTTTAAACATGTATTTTACACTTTGAAATGACAAATTTAATGTAGATTCACTTAAGTATAAATCATGGATCCATGCCCTCCACCTCCACCCACTCCACCTCATATCCCCCCACCTCCACCACCTGCATCCAATGGTGCTCGATTTTGAGAACAAGTTGATGTGAATTTTAGGACCATTCAAGATCAAGTTAATGCTATTCAGAATGAAGAATGTGTTCACCCATATTTGAGGCGTTTTGCATAAAATATGCAAAAAAAATTTGATGTTGTTAGGTCCATGGAAGTGGACTTAGATGAGAATAAATAATGGCTAGAGGAGAGGAGACAGTCCCATTCTAAAAAGGAAAACACAAAGAAATGAAGAAATGCAACAGAGAGTTGCAAAAATTTATTAAGACAATGATCATATTTTTATAAAGATTTGACCTTGGATGGATAATTTATAAATAATTTGGTAGGATGGGTATTTTTAGTGTTGAATTTATTAAGATAATATTATAATGATGAGATAAAAATTTAGTAATAAATATTAAATAATCTAATAATTTAGTGTTTGTTAATATATGGTTTTTATTCATGCATCATGGTTGAGTGATGTCTTATTTGTTGATCATGATTATTGTATAGATTTCACATGAAAAATCTAATGAACATGTATCTTGTTGTCTTGTAATGATTTTGTTTGAAGGTTGCATCAAACCCTTATGGTGAACATAATTTTCTTGTTTATGTATCATGGATGAAAGATAATGATTCTTATTCATGATGATTTTATACCTTTTACATGAAGGATCTAATGACATGTTATTAATCTTGAAGGTTTTAATGGAATGAATGTTGAATTGAGTTGTAATGGTTTTGTTTGATGGCTACATCACTACTTATTCTAAAGGGTCCCAACATGGGAAAACACTCTTCCTCTCAACTCTCTCTCTCCCTCTCTCTTAGGTCTCTCTCTCTCTCATGACATGTTATTAATCTTGAAGGTTTTAATGGCATGAATGTTGAATTGAGTTGTAATGGTTTCGTTTGATGGTTGCATCACTTCTTATTCTAGAGGGTCCCAACATGGGAAAACACTCTTCCCTCAACTCTCTCTCTCCCTCTCTAGCTACTCTCTCTCTCTCTCTCTCTCTCTCTCTCTCTCTCTCTCTCTCTCTCTCTCTCTCTCTCTCTCTCTCTCTCTCTCTCTCTCTCTCTCTCTCTCTCTCTGTCTCAACTCTCTCCCTCTCTCCCTATCACTCTCAGATCCCTCCCTCCCTCTCTCTCTCTCTCAAGTCTCTTAGAGATTCCTCTCTCCCTCTCAAGTGTCTCTCTCTCCCTCCATCTTAGATCTCTCTCTCTCTCTCAGCACTCTCCCTCTCCCTCTCAAGTCTCTCTCTCTCTCACTCTCTCTCTCCCCCTCTCAAGTCTCTCTCTCCTTCTCTACATCCCAATCTCCCTTTTGACTCTCTATCTCTCCCTCTCAGGTCTTTCTCTTTCTCTCTCTCTCCCTCTCACTCTTAGGCCCCCATCTCTCTCTCTCTCTCTCTCTCTCCATCTCATGCCTCTCTCTCCTCTCTCCCTCTCCCTCTCAAGACTCTCTCTCTCTCTCCTCTCTCTCTCTCTCTCTCTCTCTCTCTCTCTCTCTCTCTCTCTCTCTCCCTCCCTCTCTCCATCTCAACTATATTTCTCCCTCTCAACTCTCTCTATCCCTCCCTCTCAACTCTCTCTCCCCATCCCTCATAGGTCTCTCACTCCCTCTTAGGTCTTTCTCTCTCTCCCTCTCTCTCTCTCTCTTGTGAATTAGTCGTACATCAATAAATGTAAAATATACTATACAAAATATATGTAGTATATAGTATATAATATAATAATATATAATATATAATATAATAATATAATAATACATAATATATAATATAACATATAATATAATACATAATATATAATATATTATATATAATACATATTATATAATACATAATATTAAATATTAAGTATTATAAATAATACAAGTAACATATATCTATTTATAAATGGATATCTGTTCTGAACAAATATTTATTTTTTTCTGACAAAATCAATAGGCTCAGGATTTTGCTCAAGATTTGGTTTGGGATTTCCTAACCCAAAAATTCAACCCAAAATTTGTGTTTAGAAAATTTGTTTTGTTTTCTTAAGTTCGCCCTTGTGGCTAACAAATTTTTTTATCTGAATTTCATGAAATGAAAAAGGTTTATAGAAAAAATTGTTAGATTTCTACCAATATAAGTTATTCCTTATTTTGAATTTAATAAATAATTATTATTGATTTTCTGCATACATTATGACTAAAGTCCGGATTGATAGGCCGATTGAAAAACTTTTATAACTTTCAAACTACTTAACATTTTTCAAACCTACAAGATGCATCACATTCTATGCTTCACATACTATAGGATTAAAAAAAATGAATTTCATAAATTTTTGACCAAGTGATGGTGGTTAGACACAAATTTTAATAATTTTCTAAAAAATTTCTAATAAAAAAATCATAACTAATTATTTACATGGAAAAAAATTACAAAAAAATTCTAGCACATCCAGGTATGTGTCCTCTACTTATATTGAAAGATTCAGAATTTTTCTTTTCTTGTACTTAGAATGGTCATACATACACCTGCTTCTTATCTTTTACTTTAAAATTTAGTACCACTACATTGAAATATCATTTTTTTTGCAAAACAATTTTACTCTTTTTTTTAAAAAGGACTAGTAGCCTAGAAACTACATTCAATTTTCTACAAATTTTGTTCTTACATATTTTTCAAATTATGTTAATAACCTATTGAAATTTTTATGTCAAGTTTCCTAACTCTGATTTTCCAAATTTTCACCACTACTTAGAGGCCTAGTTTGGATCCCCATGATCCTGCACTGACCCATGAAGTTTCCACATAAGAAGAGCAATCAAACTCATCAAAGTCTCAGCCAACTCCTTGGAGAATTGCTATCCATAATCGAAACCCTATGGCACCCTATAGGAGAAGTTGAGAAAGTTAATGAAAACTTCCTCATTCTCATCTCAGCTTCCTACACTTCATCATCAAAGAGATAAATAAAAATTAATCTAATGTCTGAATCATAAGCATAGGTGAATGTATTATAATAGCAACTTATTGGTGCTTCTACACTCCACCCACACATATTTTGATTGGAAAAACTCAACATTCCCCTCATCCAAGACCACAAGTCAATCCTGCTAGGGGACTAAATGGACTGAAAACAACCATATTTTCAGCTCTCAAAGTTTGAAATGGTCAACTTCAGGTCTAATTCTTGAAAAATCAACACCCAAGAAGAAGAATAGCTACTGCAATTCTGAAAAAAATCAGCCAAAATGACACCTCTGCTCATGTCCATGGCTACAAAAGTCCTCTCAAGTTTCACCAACTCACGATAGAGCCAACCTTTTCTAAAAATGTCTCTCCAATCCATTGGTGGGGACATTAATGGACTCATAAGATGGCTCCAAAGAAAGGTAATAACAACAATTTGTGCATGCATACAATCCTAGGAATGGAAAACCTCCCCCCTAGTGACTCCATCATCATGGAGCTACCAACTATCAAGCAACTTGTGTGAAAGAACCAAAGGAAATTTGTGGACATTTGACACATCCACACAAGGGCTCACCACACCAACATTATTAGATTCAAGATGACACTCCATTCCTTGTAGTGAATCCATAATCCCAACCTATTTATCGCAAGGATCCAATCCATCACACCTTATCATAGGAAGCAAACCAATTAGAGATAATGGTTCTTCAATCACCTTGTCTTCCTGCATCTCAAACAAAGGATTAGGAAATGTGAGCTCTGCTTCCACATCATATATGGGACTTTCATGAGTTTGGAAACTATTTTCATCTTCTTTCTTAGATTCTATCCCTTGCATCATCTTACTCATGAAAGTGCTCGATCCCCCATTATTCATTCCTTTCAATACCACCTTCCTATCACCATCCTGAAATTTTAGTTTCATGGATTTCAATTTCAAGGTGATTTCCCCTAAAGAACGAAGCCATTGTATACCCAAAAAAACATTTTTGTCGAAGTTGATGATTGAACTCCATAACACCAAAAAATCACCTGCAAGCAATTATCCTATCACAAAAGAAAGATCGAATAAACTAATTTGCTATGCAACCAAGAGAGAAAAGATTAAATACAAAAAAGCACTAATGTGTGCAATGTATTAACCTAAATGGTTATGAATTAATTTATTATTGCAATGAATGTGCAAGCTTTATAAAATAATGCAAATGAAAACCCTAGATGATGATTACATTAGATAGTGGCAAGTTTTCTAATCTCATGAAATGAGACAACTTTTCCTATATTTAGTTAAAACTAATAATAAAAAAGAGCTCATAAGTTTAGCTTAAGTGAACTAAAGTAATAAGGGATTTAATAATTAATTATCAAGTGATAATCCTAATTACTCCAACATCACCCCTTAAGATTAACTTAGGGAGAAGCTAAAAACCCTGATGTAGAATGCAATAATGGTTTCATGAATGGGTCCTGAATACAAGTCTTGATGAGGTACCCATGTACAAAATAAATGAATCTCTCATAACTAGAGAAAAGGAGAAACCCACATGTGAAAAAATCCTCTCCAAAAGAGAGAAAATGAAATGACTGCACTAGTGAAAGAAGGATAGAATGAGGACTCAATGTGACCCCCAAAGGACTTCTTCTATCATGCAAGTAAAATAGATACCCCCAATAGGAGAGAGAAAATGAGGATATGAATCCCCCCACAAAGAAATATCTCTCGTGCTAATGGTGAACACTCGAAGACAAAATATGATCCACTACCTACAAACAACATTTCTCCCCTTAGGAAGAAACAGATCCATTGGTGATTGGAGAATCCAATCCAAAGAAATGGGTGAATCAAGAATCTAAATCCAAATGATTTGTGCCTCTGAAAACTACTCATGTATCCATATATTGGAAAGCAATGACATAAATCCAAAATCCTATGAAGACTGATGTAGAACAAGCTGCAAAGGTGATGAAGATGGTGGGCCAAAAACATTGATGCGGTTGTCAACAAAGAGGAGATGAATTTCCTCAATGTAATCCTCCAAATCTGCAATATAGGACTCCACAAACAAGGATGATATGTCTGTTAGATATGAATCCCAAGTAGCTATGTTTGGAAGATGTATGATTTCATGTTGCACTAAATCAATAGGGGCCAAGGATGTGGTGATGCCAAAATAATTAGGAACAACAATGGAGGATGATGTAGTCTCACTCTGAAGAGTGGAATTATGAAGACAAGTCTTTGAACCATCAGAACATGCAAAACTTGTGATATACTCAAGCTCCTCTAAAGTATCATCATCAAAGGGTATGGAATCTGCATCTACAAGAGGGATGAAACAATCTACAACAAGATCCTCTGGGTATGGAAAGATATGAGGGTCTCCACCGATCTCCCAAAGTTGTGTCCAAAGTGTGGGGAAATTCAATGTCCGATACAACACACATAGTGTCATGATCAACAATAGAACATATAACCCCTACAATATGATCTTTGATGATACCCCATACTAATAAACTCCCTGGTGTATCTGGTGTAGGTATGAGTCCATACAAATAAGGAAAAATATCAAGCCACATGAGATGTGTCAGGATACCCTTTTGCCAAGAATCATAATTATCCTTATCCAAGTTGATCACAGAAGGATGAACACAAAAACTCATGATACTCACTCAAAGGAAAAAATCAAAGACTAAAAACCTTAGTATGGATAAAGCAGATAAAATGGTGGCATCTCACGTAAAAATATTCTTTATAGGTGCCAAGACATCTAAGTAATTAAGCAGAATGTGAGAAATCAGAGGCTAGAAACCTCTATACAGATAAATCAGATCAAATGATGGTATTCACGTAGACATATCCTTTCCAAGTGCCAAGACATCCAAGTAATTAAGTAGAATGTGAAAACAAAAAGTATTGAATAAAATGTACTTGGGGAAAATTTTAGAAAAAGTGCATGGCTAGATTTGAAGAGCTCTGAAATACCTTTCCAATGCCACTTGAATCGTGAAAATTAGAGATACAAGAAAAAAATTGTGAGCTCAGAAGCACAAAATGAAGATCTGACTTTGACTGAGAATAATATGAACCAACAACAAAATATGATAATGAGACCTACTCCACTAAAAAATTCTTGGAACCAACTTTCTAATGATATCTCATTTTCCCAATTTTGACATCATATGCAAAAGTTATAGTTGATTTATGAAAATAGGTCAAAAAAGGAAAAAGACCTTGGCTAGTGGCTAGTGGGTGGCAAATTTCTTTTAAAAGCTTTTTTTTTTTTCTTTTTTTTTTTACCTTTTGTTTTTCTTCTTTTTTGCTTTTTTTTGTAAAAAATGTTGAAAAGCAAAATTGATGATGTTTTTTTTTCTAAAAATAAAGATTAAAAAACCAAAATATTTTTTTCTCAAGATAGGATCTCTCAAAATTCGAATGGGGAGCTATAGATCTAGAGCTTTGATACAATGTTGAAGTTGATGATTGAACTCCACAGCACCGAGAAATCACCTGCAAGCAATTATCCTATCACAAATGAAAGATCAAAGAAATCTATTTGCTATGCAATCAAAAGAGAAGATTAAATACAGAAAAGCATTGATATGTGCAATATATTAACCTGAATGGTTCTGAATTAATTATTACAATGAATGTGGAAGATTTATAAAAGCATGCAAAAGCAAACCCTATATGATGATTGCATTATATAGTGACAAGTTTTCTAATCTCAAGCAATGAGATAACCCGTCCTATATTTAGTTCAAACTAATGATAAAAAATACTCCTAAGTTTAGCTTAAGTGAACTAGAGTAATAAGGGACTTAATAATTAATTAATGAATAATTAATTATCAAGTGATTATCCTAATTATCATTGACTTCATAGTGGTTTAATAGGATCCTCAAATGTGGTATCATCCTAACACAAGACATTATATTACCATTTACAACTATTACACTGAAACCTCCAAATTTTCTAGTCTTGAGCTCACGTTGTGCCACAATATCCTTGTCAATGAAATTATGTGTAGCACTAGTATCAATTAGAACAACTTTTTTCCCTTTTAACAACCCTCTAAGCTTGAAAGTGTAGAATAGGGAAAAATCAAGGTTAAGGTCATTAATCACCAAAACTAAAACCCTAGAGCCCTAAACCAACAATGAAGCACAATCCAACATAGAAACACAAAACATAAAGCAATATTACCTATATGATGGTTGATTCACCTCCATTGTCCTTCTACATTTTGTTGTATATGCTTGATTTCCTTGAAATTTGAGTATGCAATAATAAGCCTAATGAGAATGATAGCAAACTATTGAAGAGTGTACTTGTCTCCTTTATAGAAAGTCAAATGTGAATGAAGGGTTAGGATTAAAATCCAATAAGATATGTCAATCAATGGACAAGATTGAAAGATGTAGTATGAAATAGGGTTAGGGATAACTTAGGGAAAAGATGAGGATGAATGGCTGAGATTGAACTATAAAATAATTCAATCAAGGGTGGAAATTGAATGAGATATGAAGAGATAAAAATGACACAGATAAAGAGGTTGATGGAAGAATTTAAATAATTATTTAATTATTTAATTGAGGAGGGAAAGTGAATAATTATATAATTAAAGCAATTATTTAATTATAAAGGACATGTGATAGGTTGACTTTTTTATTAAATAATGATTTAATTTAAAAGTGGGAGAAAAGGACAAATTAGTAAGCAATTTATGGAAGAAGAGGATAATGAATAATTAAATAATTGCAATAATTATTTAATTATATTAGAAAATGCCAATAACTAAATAAATAAGAATTTATTTAATTATAGAAGGAAAGGGGACATTAGTGATGTAATTAAATAAATAAAATTTATTTATTTAACCAAAAAGAAGAATAAAAGGAAAGCCATGAATTAATTAAATAATTAATATTATTTAATTAATAGAAGAAGTATGAATTTAGACAATAAATAATTAAAATTATTTAGTTATTTAGGGAAGAATGGGAATTGATAGAGAAAATAGCATTCACAAGCCTAGGACAATTTTTAGTGTCTACAAAAAGAATTGCATCTTTGAAGGCTTGAGATCCTGGTAAGAGTCCCTTTCTGATGTAAACAACTAAACAAGTAAACCTCCACTTTCTGATCACCCAGATCTCAATGTGAGCAAGGTGAGAGGATAATATGAAAAGGGGATCTCGCAATTACTAGAAAGACAAGCTAATTGGAAATAAACACCTTTCACTTTCTCATCACCCAGATCTCAATATGGGCAAGGTGAGAGAATACAGTGGTTGGATTACAATATTTGGAAATCCTCTATGCTACTACTTCTTTAGTGGAGTGAGTAATCAAAACCAAGTGCGTGAAAGTAAACATCTACTTATTCAGTGGGAAGTACAAGAAAGGAAAATAACACTTGACGACAAGCTAACCAATCACACAAGTGTTCAACGGGCATAACAAGAAAGGAAATATAAGAACTCGATTGCTTCTTCAGTGAGAGGAATAAGTAATAAAAGTAAATCTCAACCACTTATTCAATGGGAGCAACCACTTGTTCAATGGGGTAAGTATTAAATGAAAATATGAGAATTCGCCAATGATACTATCAATGGTGTTAGAATGAGCTCAACCTAATCATATCAGACCATTACATACTGCTATTATGAGAGGTAAACATTTGATAGAAATGTGAAGTATAACATCCTCCAAAGATGATATAATGAATAATGAGAATACCCCCTTCAAACTAGAACAAGTATACCTCAAGATAGGGCCACTAGAGGTCAGTAGAAGGTCAAGTAAGTTGCTACAAGTCTCATAAATTAAATAGTAGTCTGATATGCATGAACAAAAAGTCTAAAACCCCAACTAGCAACCTTGAAATGAGCATAACTCCTCCAATACTCAATGGAATCTCACCAAACCACTTGAAAATGATGAAACAAGCCTAAGCATCTAATGTAAGCTAGTAATTCATCACCAACAAGACTGAACATCAATATCACAACCTCCCAACTAGGCATACAACCTCCTAGGTAGGTTTAACAACTCTTAAAAATTACATACTCCTAAAATCACCAAAACTTAGGCATAGGGGCGTCTAAGCATGAGAAATATAATGAACCAACACCCACAAAATAGTTTCAACTACTCTGATTAGTGTGAGAAAAAAGGTGGATCATCTAAACACAAACCAACAACACCGAAGTCTGACAAAACACTCCAAAATTCCTACAAAGTTGTAAAGCATTACACAAAAATATATATATATCTAGAAGACATTGAAACTAGCAAGAATTGAAATAAATGAGATAGCCATCAACAAATAAGCCCAATTGCAACCCCTGAAATGGAGCTACAACACTATTTAGCTCGTAGATATCTTTCAATCTCGAAACTAAAGTTGAATTAGAGGGATTTCTTCCTCAAATCCCAAGGAGGTCATTCTATATTTCGGCAACAACCCATTACATCAAAATCAACATATGAAAACAAGAGCAGTGAGGGTGTATATAAAGACTCTAAGGCCCGAAAGTTTCAATTGCACTTTCCCTCTCAAAATGGGATGCCACATTTGGAGAATATAATATTTTATTAAAATCACTTAAGTTGTTCACTTTTGGCGTCCACCTTAGCTTATGCATAAAATTAACTTTTAAACACTTAAGTCTCCCATCTTGGCATCCAATCTAAAGCCCACCTTTTAAAAACAACTTAAAAGTCATGCATCCTGAGTGTGGGGGGGGGAAAAGTGACTTTGATAATGTAAAATAAACTTAAGTTGCCAACCTTTCCATTTTCGAACTCCAAGAATGGTGGAAAGGCCAACTACTAAAAATAACCAAATGCTAACCACTGCAAGTGCCACCATTGTCAAAAATAGTAACCCTATACTGAACTACTAGTAAGACCACTGCCAAAAATAGTACTTACTAAAAATAGCATAATGCTAAAAATAGTAAGTGTGTCCAAAGTCAAAATAAGCACATTTTGAGATGCAATTGTGACTTACTAAAAATAAATAGTACTAAAAATAGCAGTGACTACTCAACAAGGATCTCACAAAACGTAGAAACACCCCAAAAAAATCTAGAAAAATCTTGCAACAACCTCCTGAAAAGATAATGAGAAACCTCCAAGAAACTTGGAAACCCTACAAACACCTCTAAGTAGCCTACGGGTCTCCAAAAATAGGCTAATGGTCATAGAAAAACATAAGGCTAAAAATGGGACATTACATGTCACTCCATGTTTAGAATTTTACCCATTAGACAATGAAGGTAAGTTAATCCTGGAACTCGAGATCATTTTTAAAACGTGGAAGAAGAAATTAAGAAACAAAAGTACCCATGAGTATCTCATTAAGTGGAAAAGGATTCTAGCAGAAGACACAATTTGGGAGGGTGCCAAGATTTTTGATCATCCAAATTTGAAATTGATGAGGATAAGAAATCATAGGTGGGGAGGATTGTTATGCCCCCAATTATGAATTAATTCATTATGAAGTGGTGATTCCTTAACTCCATGATTATAATTTATGATAACAAATTAATAAAGGAATTTATATGTATCAAATAGGAGACAACAGTTACATAAGAAAGGTGGCATCAATTAAGTTATACTAAGGGACACATCCCTTCATAAGGACATCTCTCCCCATATATTCCCCCCTCTTGGGGATTTACAAGGTATAAATGTGGAGATCGAACAAGGGGAAGAAGCATAATTTTGAAGAAAATATATCTACACATAGAAAACAATTAGATCATATCAGAATCAATTATTTGCACTTAACAAACAAGGGCATAATCAACAATTAATACATTTGCTTCTAAGAATATAGTAGTCTTATGTTTTAATAAATATTGTGGTATGCTCTATCATGATTATTGTGTATAATGATATGTTTATTGTTGTATAATATCTATGAATATGGATATAGTTAGTGTTTGTAATTCTCAACAAGCAACCATGAGGAGTAGGGGAAATACCAGTAGGGTGAGCAAATACTAGATTTATTTCTAAGTATGCCAATCAATGTTGGATGCTCGTGTGTCTACCACTTGGGGAAAAAGGGGTGAGTATCCACCCTTGGGCTTAGAAAGGGGAATCTACAGGCCTCCTATTGTAGCTTTCCCCCCAATTTCTACATGGGTGGGTTGTTGGGATGGATTCAAGGAGTCTCAATCATAAGAAGGATGGATAAGGCAACATGGATAGGGAAGACATATACAAGTTTATCCACTAAGTATGCCACCCCATGTTGGATGCCTTTGTTCTTACCACTTGGGGACAAGAGGGATGGTATATCCACTCTTGGGCTTAGCATGGAATTTGGATTTCTTCTTGAGTTGTTTCCATGGGTTTGGGTGGTGTTGGTTTGTTCATTTCTTCTAATTGGCGAGAAAAAGAATGATGTCTACGCCTACGCTCTTCAACATTTTAGTTTCTTTTGGCATGATTTTTAAGTTGTGATGGTGTAGGAGTGGACTTATCAACCATTAGTTTATTTTCTTCCCTTAATGGAGGAACTAAAGGAACCACCACGAGTTCAGAAACCATTGTCTCTTTAGGTTATAGACTTGTTTTTTTTTGGAGGCACAAAAGGGATCATCTTATAAATTTTCTCTTCATCTTTTGTAGGAGATGGGCGGAGGAATTGCAGTGAATTTATTTTGGTTACTTGGAAGAGATTGTGGCTCAATCATAGGTTCATAAATGGTAGGTTGGGGAGAAGGAACAACCATGGACTTATCAAACTCAGGAATACTGCTAAGAGATAATTATGCTATATGCTTGGCTTTTGAATTTTTGATATGATTTGAAAAAGAAATCTTCAAGAGGATTTATAGGTTCCATAGGACTAGGCCAAAAGAAATCCAATAAAAATTTTCTATGAGAATAAAAAGGATTAAATCCACTATGGTGTACTATAAATATCTCATTCCCCACAAGAAACTTTATGTAATTATCAATAACCGATGGGATTAAATTCATGAAGTGTAACATGAAAATCATAGCTTGACATGGAATTGGTTCGGCATCAAGATGATAGAGAATGACACGTCTAGGTTTTTAGGTAAAAATTTTAATGGAAGAGTGATAAAACATATCATAGGGCAAGCAAAACCATTATGTGTTTTAATCCATGCTTTCGGTTGTTTATAAGTATCTTGATAAAGCTCTAGCACAAATGATAATTCCTTGGTGATCACATTCTCTACACATGTGGGATCAATAAGTATTTCTTATGCAGGTATGTTATTGATGCAAATAGAAATGTAGAGAGGACCATCAGGAAATTTTTTAAGTTTGTCATAATTAGTGAAGGCAATGTTAGGTAGCAAAGTGGTTTGTCCCTAATGAGGTTGAACATCAATGAGACCAATCATGCCTTGTAGAGCATCATCCTCATTATCACTCTTATCATCATCAATCATGTCTTCTATCTTATCAACATTCATCATATCATTCTTATCCTCACTAGATTTTACAAAGTTGATTGAATGATTTGGCTTTGGGTTCATGAAGATTTGAAAATTTTGGTTGGGTGGGGCAACAAACGTATTCCTTTGGTCATTAACAATACCCAATCAGCTATGATTGGAATCAATGAGGCCTTGCACTTGATGTTTAAGATGCATGCATCATTCCATATCATGTCTAAAGTTTTGATGATAGTGACAAAATGAATTTAGGTTATGGTTTGGAAATAAAGGCTTAGTTGTATCAATAGGTCAAACTAGAGGTAAAGTGATTAAGTTCTTTTTCAAGGGTTGCATCCTAATCCAATTAAGGGAATCAGGAAGTAGGGTGAATTGCCTACCCTTAGGCTAAATTTGGTATGGGGTTATCTTAATGGAAAAAACTTGAGGTTCAACATATATAGTTGATTGAGGTGGATTAATAAAAACTTTGTTTGGATTCTTGAATGATTGAAATTTATTGTGAGGCATAGATTCATATTTTTCATCACGGTTCAAGGAATTTTTCACTTCATATTGATTAGCTGAATTCTAATGATCACAGAGATCCACACACAAATGTGTATTGGATGGAAACTTCATCATCCCAAGATTATCTCTTATGTTATTTTGTAAATTTTCAATGAGCATTATTTGAAGATCCACATCAGGGAGATTAATATTTATTTTGAGTAGAGCAATTGATAACATGCTATAAAATCTATTTATTTTTCTCCTTGTTGTTACTTACACCTCATTAAGTCAGGTAGATCCATCTTAGGACTAATGTGCACTTAGAAATGGTTATGAAAGGAATAAACAAGCTCATTGAATGAGCAGATTGAATTATTTGGTAATGAGCAAAACCATTCCAAGGCTATGTCTTTTAAGGACCTAGGAAATATTTTAGCCAAGAGTTTATCTTCAAAGATGAAGTCGCTACATAAGGCTATGTATGCTAATACATGGTTAATAGGGTCTCATTTACCATTTTATTTATCAAAGAAAGGTACTCTATACCTTGTGGCACTTGTGTTTTCAATATCTCCAATGATAATGGGTTTTTTTTTTACATATTATGAAGGCTATCCATTTTGGTCTTGGTTCAATGTTGTTATTTGTTTTTGAAGGGATGTGACACTTTTCAAAAGTTGGTTTATGACAAAATTATTGGTTGTGTTTTGGGATGGAGGTGAATATGGTGGGGGTGTATATGTGTTAGGTGGACAATTATATTGCAAGTTTGTGAGAGTTTATGGATTTGGAGATATTATGTTTGAGTTCACAAAACTAAAAGGATTCCCAGTAGAAATACCCAAGGTTGGAGCTATATTGTTGTTTGGTTGCATCGTTGTGGTAGTAGTTGGATTTGTATATGTATGAATAAAGGTTATATTTGTAGGGGGGGGAATTTTATTTCCTCCTCAGATTTTAGTATATCCCAAATCTTGAGCATAACTAACCATTATTAGAACATGATCATCAATAATATGAGCTATGTTGTGCATAACCTCCAATCCTTGGTCATTATCAAGCATTTTACTCATGTTATCTATGTTTGGAATTGTAGTACCAACAATATGTTTCATACTCACATAGTCTCAATGTTTCTCTAAATCCTTGTCCAATCATTTGAGTTTCTCTTGAGGAAAATGAGAAACCCTGGTTTCAACATTAGTGATAGTAGTTGATGGCAAGGTGGTCATGGGAAATGTGGAATTGGGGATGTATTCCAACATGGGTTGAGTATTGTTAACACTTTGTGCAAAAGAGTTGGAAAACCCAAGATCCACATCAAATGTACTAGTGTGGGATGCCATGAGTCTCAAACTATGTCTCACTAGAGTATTGGCAATAGGACACTAGGTTGTAAAAATCATGCAATTTTCACCATGCCAAAAGTGTACCCAAGATAAACATGAATATAGTAAATAAAGACAACAAAGAAACATGGAACAAGTAGGAGCAAACACTAAACATAGTAACAAAGGTCTCAGAAAAAGTTTGTTTAGCCAAGATAAGAAAGAAAAGGTCGCCTAGGGGAAAATGAGTACCACTGCTTATGGGTTCTAAGAAATGAAGGTTTGGCTATAAACTAGACTACTTAAAGATCTTGAATCTACTTGAAGATAGTTGAAATAATAAATGAATTTTCAAAGTTTTCTTAATGTATTTCAATTTGATTGTGAAACACAAGTATGCAAGAATGTAAAATATGTTTGAATTTTTTTTTATGCAATCTTCAGATTTGAAATATGATAATTGACTAATTTAAAATGCAGAGACCTAAAAATGATGACTTTTGAATGCAATTTTTTATTTTAAACAATGCAGTTTATTTTTACCAAATGAATTAAATATAAAATTCTTCAAAATATGCAATTTTTGAAACTATAACAGAGATCTACAAGTACAAAGAATCTGTATAGACATAAACAAAAATGTGTGTAAAAACACCTATACAAGGATAGGGTCACCTAAGGGTGAATGATTCTTTGTACAAGGTTTTAAAAAATAAAAAGTTGAGTGTTTGAGTTAATGTTTGTGATTACTATTTCTAGTTGTAGAGTGATTCTACAGTGATTTTTTTGCAAATTTTTTTGATGAAATATAAGTGCAAACATGTGACACTATGTATACAAAAGTGACATTTTTAGTGCAATTTTGAATGAAATTCAACTCTAAATTATTGAAACACAAACTAATTCAAACTATGATGCAAAATGTATGCAACATTTTTAGATTTTTATGAGTTTTAATGATGCAAACAGGTAATATGTAACCCTAAATGAAGAATGCAAAACACAATGAAGCAAAACCTAGATCTATGGTTTGAAATATTTCCAAATCATAAAGCTATGATGTCAACTATCATGTTTACCAAAATGAAAAAATGGGAAAAGGGGGGGGACCCTAGACCCTTAATGTAAAGAACCTAGGATTAAAGGGTCCCTCTTCCCAAATTTCATTAGAATACCAACCATAAATCCAAGAGATTAACTTTCAAACTCAATGGTGAGTCAATCAGACCTGGGTTAGTAATTCTTTAGGGGCTTAGGATGATTATGAATTATTTTAAATAATGAAACTAAATGAACTATATGACCTAATATATAAAATGCAGATTCTTGAAGATGTATGTTAACTGTAACAACACTTTGTAGGAAGATCTAGGAGATATCAAAGGTCATGTATGTTGGATGTTGTTGATATGTGGTTTTCATTGATGTCAACACTATTGGCATTAATGTCTTCAAGGCTGTATATGTCAAGGATATTGAGAAAATTGTAATGAAATAAGTTGCAGGTTGACAATGATGAAGTGAAGTTTAGTATGTTGTTGAGATCAATATGTTGATGATCAGAGGTTGTGGATTAAAGGGTTTTTTGTTGAGTATATCTAGTTTATCCATATTAAGTTTCGAAGAGCTGCATGAAGATTTGATTGAGTTATGAGTAGTTTTGTTCTGGTAGTCATTTTGTTGCTTCATTTGGTGTTCTTGAATGAGGATGATGTGATTCTGGTAATTTCAGTTGTTGCAGATACTTCTTTGGTGATTCATGATTCTTGTGGATGTTTCTAGATCATGCTCTATTTGTGTTCACATCCGCATTGATCGTTGTGCTTGCAATTGGTGATTTTCTCTTTTGTGTTCATGTTTATCATGTCCATGGCCGACAAGGTGATGGTAGCATGTTGTGGATCTTCGTGGAATAATTTTTGAAGGTGTTTCATGTTCGAGGATTTTGTTTTGGGTCTTCATTATGTTGTGGCTGACATTGTTCAATTTGCATTGAAAATTATTTATTATTTTGGGCCGACAGTTTGCATATGTTTTATTATTTTGAAGCCAACATATAGTGATGTAATCTCTTGTTGCTGATATATATAAGTCATTGTTTATTCCATTTGAAGGAATGCATGTGTATGAGATGTGTGAATAATGTCCTATTCATTCAAAGGTAGAAGAAGAGTGTGAAGAAGAGTGAGCAGAGTGTGAAGAAGTGTTCATGTGCTTAACCGGACTATAATCAGGCATTAGCAGATGCTATTTTCTCAATTCAAAATCTTGTGGATGTAATCTAAATGTTTCTATAAGACAGTGTGTCTTCCTTTGGGTAGTAAGCCTTATTGTATTTGAGTAGTGAGCTCTAGGTAGTGTGCTTGAATGCATGTACATTCCCCATTTATTATTCTTTATACTTTTAACAAGGTATAATCTTGTGGACTAACCTCCACTGTGGTTTTTCCCCTAATAGGGCTTCCACGTAAAAAATCTTGGTGTTATGTGTGTTTCTAATGTGTTGATGATTTATGCTTTCATGGTTATTAATCAAATATGAGAATAAGTTGAATAAGTTTAATAAGTTTAAATTTTGGTGACAACTGATTCACACCCCCTCTTAGTTGTTTTCCCTTTTTTGCCAACAATTGGTATTAGGGTTGGTTCCTTAGAAGAAGTTTGATAGCTTGAGGTGATCCAGGATGGTGACATACAAGAAGGATAGTCCAAAATTTGATGGAACTAATTATTCTCTATGGAAGGCTCAAATGGAGTGTCAGATGAGATGCACTGGTGAACCCTTCTAGAATATTACAAGGAATAGGTATATCATCCCATAAAATGGTCATTCTACTGCTACTAAGATTAAGGATGTCGAGTACAATATCAGGGCTAAGGAAGCATTGTTTAATGCTCTGACTAATTCTGACATGACAAATGTTATGGATCTAAAGACTACTTATGAGATTTTGGAAAATTTGGAAACTTTGTATGAATGTGATGCACATGTGAAGGTTGCTAAGTCGCAAAGCCTGAAAGGGAAATATGAAATGTTGAGAATCAGTGACGATGAGAACATGACATCTTTCATCCAGAGAGTGAATGAACTTGTTTGTAGTATCAGATGTGTTGGTGGAACATTGGATGAATCAAAAATTATTGCTAAAGTACTCAAATCCTTGCCTATTGCATACAAAGCCAAAGCTACTACTATTGAGGAGATCCAAATTGTGACAAATGTAACCAAAGACATGTTGATTGGTAAGCTTACAACTTTTGAGTTAAGTGATTTTGGTGATGCTCTTCCTAAGATAGAATCTACATTCATAGCTACTACCTCCATAAAGGATAAGAAGAGATATGATCTGAGAGAAATTTCTTCTAGAAAAATGTTCAAGTATGAGGAGGAAATGAGAGAGATTGAAGAAGAGGAGAGAAAAAATAATGAGCTTGAAGCACTTATTGTCAAAAGGGAAGCTAGAGGAGAAGGTAAGTATAAACGAAAATTTCCTATTAAATGTGTTTCTTGCAATAAGATAGGTCATTTTGCATCAAGGTGCTGGAAAGAGTTCCTAAGCCAAGACCTAACAAGACTAGATTCCAAATAAAGTGTTATTATGTTGTTGATGAAGGTGTGATAGATGATGAATTTGATAAAGGGAATGTAAGTGAAGATGAATGGGTATTTATTGATATCAAGGAAAATGATCTTGTACCTACTAAATCTGGTAGCTACTCAAATATGGAGAAAGCCATAGCGGCCAGAGTTGAAGAAAAAGATGAATGGGAGATTGATAGTGGATGCTCTCATCACATGATAGGTGATAAAAGAAAATTTGTGAGCTTGGAAAAGTATGATGGTGGTGTTGTAAGATTTGGTGATGACAAAGCTGGTGTAATCCGTGGTAGAGGATCCATTTCTCTTGATGGTAAGAATAATACTAATGATGTTCTATATGTGGAAGGTTTGAAGCACAATCTATTAAGTGTTGGAAAGATGGTTGAAAATGGATACAATCTTCAATTCAAGAATGGAAAGTGTAGAATATTGGGGAGTTTCAGAAATGTGATTGCTCCAAGTACTAAAATAAAAGGGAACATCTTTCACCTGAATGCTACTGGTAAAAGTTGTCTGATTGCTCAAGTTGATGAAAATTGGTTGTGGCATAGGAGATTGTGTCATGTAAACTTTGACAATATTATCAAGATAAGTTCTACTCAGGCTATGAGAGATCTTCCTAAGTTGGTAAACCCTACTAATACTATATGCAAGGAATGTTAGTTAGGGAGGAAAACTATAATTTATTTTTAGAGCAAACAACATTGTTCAAATAAAGTGTTGGAGCTTGTTCATACCGATTTGTGTGGTCCTTCTAGAATCAAAAGTTTACAAGGAGACAGGTACTTCATGTTACTTATTGATGACTACTCTAGATTGATGTGGGTTACTTCCTTAAGGGGAAAATCAGAAGCTCTAGAGAAATTCAAGATTTTTAAGGCTATGGTTGAGACAGAGACAAGTCTGAAGATTAAATGTATGAGATCAAATAGAGGTGGTGAATTCACTTCCCATGAGTTTAATTCTTTTTGTAAAGTGCATGGGATAAAGAGACAATTATCTGCCTCATAGACCCCTCAACAAAATGGAGTTGTGGAAAGGAAGAACATGACAATTCAAGATGCTGCTAGGACTATGATGCTAGAAGGAGATGTTTTGCATATCTATTGGAGAGAAACTGTGAGTACTGCTATTTACACCCTCAACCGGGTACAAATCAAAGGTGATACCAGTAAGACCCCTTTTGAGCTATGGTCTGGTCATAAGCCTACTGTTAGATATTTCAAGATCTTTAGAAGTAAATTCTATATCAAAAGAGATGAAGATATAGGAAATTTTGATGCTAGAAGTGATGAAGGAATCTTTCTTGGTTATTCTACTAGGAGTAAGGCCTACTAGTGCTACAACAAGAGATTAAGGAAAGTAGTTGAAAGTGCTAATGTCAAGGTTGATGAAGACACAAATAGTCTATCCAAAACCTACAGATATGATTTAGATGATCAGAATAACAGTTTAGTTATAGGAAAGAAAGTTCAGACTCAAATCCAAGTTCAGATCATTTTGGTGAATCACCAAAATCAAGAGGAAGAAACTAGTGAAAGTGCAGAAGTGAGATCACAAGAGCCTGGAGTTCAAGAACATCCTAAGACTCCAAGGTATGTAAGACTAAATCATTCAGAAGATTGGATTATAGGTGATAAGAACAAAGGTGTCCAAAATAGGAGAAGAATCACATAAGAATACTGTTTGATTTCAAAGACTGAGCCTAATAGTGTCAATGAAGCATGCAAAGATGAACATTGGGTGGAAGAAATGAAATAACTACAACAAATTGATAAGAATAATACATGGATTCTTGTTCCTAGACCTAAGGAAAAAATTGTAATTGGAACTAAATGGGTCTTTAGAAACAAACTAAATGAGCAAGGTGAAGTTGTTAGAAACAAAGCGAGACTTGTGTGCAAAGAATATTCTTAGATAGAAGGAATTGACTTTGAAGAAATTTTTTCCCCTATTGCTAGGATTGAAGCTGTGAGACTATTTCTTGCTTATGTTGCTTACAAAAAATTCAAGGTTTATCAGATGGATGTCAAATCAACATTTCTAAATGGTGAACTGGAAGAAGAAGTGTATATTGAGCAACTTGATGGATTTCAATTGACTGATCAGGGAGATATGGTTTTCCAATTGAAGAAAGAATTATATGGACTTAAGCAAGTCCTAAGAGCATGGTATGCTAGATTGGACAAGTACTTGTTGAATCTTGGATTTAATAAAGGTACTGCTGATAGTAACTTGTATTTCAAGATTGATCATGATAAATATTTGATTGTTGAAGTCTTTGTTGATGATATCATTTTTGCAAGAGATGATAGTTTGTGCATGAATTTTGTTGATGATATACATAATGAGTTTGAAATGTCTATGATTGGAGAAATTAAATTCTTTTTGGGATTGTAAATTACTCAGCTAGTTAAAGGTATCTTCATATCCCAGTCCATGTATGTGAAAGAATTGCTAAAGAAGTTTGGTATGGAAGATTCAAAGCCAGTTGGTACACCTATGGTGACCAGATGCAAGTTGACACAAGATGATGATTCTCCAAAAGAGAGAATTAATTAGATAAAATGATTTATTTAATTAAGGGAAGGAAGTTGATGAATTTAATCAAATGAGGAAATTTGATTAAATGGTTAGAACGAAGGATGATTAAGGATGAAACAATGTTAGTAGGCAGAATCAGATGCACAATGTCAATTGGTAGATTTTACGTGTCTACATTTTGCCCCTCTTTGAAACAATGCACTTGTTGCGTTGGTTCAAAGAATAAATGATCTCGATCGAAGCCAAAAAAATTTGTTCTTTAAAATCTTTCCCCACTGCTACCTGGCGAGAAAAAACATGCCAATATATTTCCCCCTCGAGAGATTGGACGAAAATTTCAATTTTTGGGTGATATCACGAAAAAAGAGGACAAGGTGCCCGACAGGTCCGAAAAGGCTCTAGGAGGCCAAAAATGTGTCTAAATGCAATAAAATGATGTAAATTAGGCCTCAACTAGACAAAAATAGCTTCAAGGGTCCAAAACCCTAACAGGACATCCAATCAGGGTAAAAAACCCTAATTTTCAAGCTTAAAAGGGCTCTGAGAGGTCACTATCAATTCATTTTCACACACATACATTAGCAACCTTGAGATTTGAGCTCTGACCTCCTGACGATAAGGCGTAGTGACAACTTTTGATGCGCATTTCTGATCGAGTTTGGACATACCAGCGACCACCCAACATTGGGGCACCGGTAAGTGACCCTTACCTGAGCTTCATTTTTTTCATTTTTGACCTTCATTTAATGCATTTAAAGTCAGTCCTTCTTCAGCGATGCTATATAGGGCCACTCAAAAATCAAACTGCACCACAGCAATGGAGTTTGGAGTTTGAAAAAAATTCCAAACTCCACCGCTGAGCTCGTGGCCCGCAAGGTGATTTACAAACTGCAACGCAGTGATCCTGTTTCTTTTCAAAGTGCACCGCTAGGAAGGAAAGTGCACCGCGACAGTGTGCTTTCGGCCTTTTGTGCCCTAGCATCGAAGTTTGATTAAAAATCAAATTGTGACGCCTTCACTGATTGCAACACTGAAGTGGTTTCTTGGATGCTCGGTGAAGAGTTTTTAAAAAAAATTAACATGATGACCCTTCCTGATGCAGGATGCGGTGAGGGAGCTCTACTCCCGAGAGCATAGGTCGCGAGATCTGTTTAGTTATTTGTGAGACCTGAGTGACAAAGATCAGGATCGACTTAGCAACATGGGGCTATGGTACATTGCCTACATAGCGCCCGTTCGCACTCACCTGGGGATGTTGTCAGCGCTTACCGAGAGATGGCATAGCGAGACCTCTTTGTTTCACCTTCCCACCAGCAAGGCCACCGTCACTTTGGAGGATGTTTGGTGCATTTTTAGATTGTTGATTCATGGTTGGTGGGTCATTTTTGATATGGATGAGGAGTGGGATTCCTACCACAAATTTCTCGCCATAGAGCACATCATTATTTGTGAGGGGCAGATCGAGCTCGAGCGACATAGGACCTTGGCACCTCCCTTCCACTTGGTTGTTGCGGCCGTTATTTTGGGTCTTGTTGCCCCAGATAGATGAGGTCGATACTTCAGTCCCAGTTGGGTAATCTGCTAGGAGCGTATGGTTCGCAACAGGCCAGTTCATTTTGCTTGGGGGCTAGTCCTTCTAGCCTCTCTTTACAGGGATCTCCATGAGTACGTCTACCTCGACGATAGAGCACTCAAAGCAGGCATGACACTCCTCCACGTATGGGCATGGGAGCACATGGTTGTTCTTCAACCATGGATTATTATAGTTCTAATGATGCCAGACGATCCCCTCATATGGCGCTACAGAGGTGTTATGTCCTTTCCACACACAGGTGAGCACGGGATCCCCTATTGGAGGAGGGTCCTGGACGAGATGCAGGTATTCATATGGCATCTGTACCTTGGTCAGCACAGATGGGTCAGCGATGCAGATCAACTTTTCTTTGCCTGTCAGGACCACTACATGTAGGGACGAGAGCATACGATGATTGAGAGATAGTTGCCCGGGCATGTGCAACATCAGTTTGGTGAGCCCCAGGATCAGCCTGACGATGATTATGTGGTCGTCTTTTCCTGCACCATGTCATAGGTTTCATGGGGGTGATACATTCTTGCCTCGGAGGCCATCAACAGTTTCAGACAGTTGGTGGCTCGGCCATGGGCTTATGATCAGGGGCTTGTAGATCTAGGTGTGACATAGGCATACAAGGATTGGTTCTGGCCTCCCCTACGTTTGATGATTCTAGGAGCAATCCCTGATTGATAGAGAGTGAGAGGTAGAGGGGGAGGACAAGGATAGAGGGATGGTACACGACATGAGCAGGCAATTGGGCCTCTAGTTTAACCATATGTACAGATGTAGGATTAGGAGCAGGTGCCACCAAGTGTACCACCATGGGCTGAGGATCAGCCTCAGGTACAGCCTCCATGAGCACATCCAACAGTGCAGCCAGTAGGCCAGGTGGATCCCTGGGATGCGTTGATTATGCAGTTGCAGGCCCAGGTCCAGACCATGACAACCGAGAGGGATCAGGCTAGGACTGAGAGAGATCAGCTCAGAGCCGAGAGGGATCAGGCCCTACAGCAGAGATAGGCCACAGAGCTACAGGAAGCTATAGAGCTAGGCCAGAGAAAGTAGTTGGAGAGCATGGCAGCCTCCTCCTCTCAAAGTACAATGTTCATTCGGTCTTACAGGGATATCGTCCAAGAGGCCGAGTACTATCAGATGCATTATCATGAGGCTGTACCCAAAGTAGCACGGGTCCCAAAGTACTTGTAGCGGACCAGCCACAGACCAACAGAGGGTCACGGTGACAGGGGTGAGGGAAGCATACAGGGGGGTAGACCTTGATCGAGATGATACTTTTTGTGCCTTATGGGATCCTTTTTGATAGCCCGATGGTCCTTTTTGTACTGATTGACACACATGTATAGTGATCCTATTATTTTGTACTATGTCAATTACATTATTCATGATATATTCATGAGTCGATGATGATTTTGATGTGATGCCATGCGGTGCCATTTATTTATGCATTGATGATTTTATTTATATATGTTGTGCAATGATGTTTATGATGTTATATGATGTAATTATGGATGCATTTATTTATGATGATATATGCATTATGCAATGATTATGACTAATAGATGTATACTATGCTGACTTATGATATGCAGATGTATTTATGCGATGTGAAATGATGCAAAATGATATGATATGTAATATGCAAAATGGTATGGAAATGATCTAAGGTGTACACGCGAAATGATATGTGAATTATTCTTATAAAAATTTTAGGAATGGATGTATGTTTTGCATGTAATGAATTTTTATGTTCCTATTTATGCTTATAATGATGTGGAATAAAATATGCAATGAATGATTATGATGCTATTTATGAGATGATATGGATGATTAATGGATGATATAATGCAATGTAAATTCCATGGTCGTGTTTTATATGATGATGCAAATGGGATGGTTTTCTAAGATGCTTAGAATAACAAATCTATATTATCCTAAACATGTTAAATGTATGAAATGCATGTGATGCAATGTATGTGATGCAATGTGATATATGAAATGATATATTAATGCGAAGTGGTATGATGATGCATAATGTAACATGAACATAATGTGTGCAAGTATGTATGCAATGGATTATCTTATAATGCTTATGTACCTATTATGTATGATTATGCAGTAGGTGGTAATGTGAAATGCTTATGCAAATGAATGTTATGCAATGATTGATGTGATGAATGCAATGTAATGCAAAGAATGGATGCAATGTAATAAAATGGATGTGCTTATCTATGAAGAATGCTTATAATACTATGTTTATATGATGATAAAAAAGTGATGCATCTATTTCCTATTATGATATGCTTATGCAATATGCAAATGATTTTTGGATGCAGGATTGATGACGATGATGATGGTGATGATGAACTGTCATAGTACCTTGTTAGTGTGATGAGAAAGAAGAGAAGAAAGATAAGAAGTCATTTCAACAAGACACAAGATGATGAATATGCAAATGATGATGATTACTTGCCAAGGAATTGGGATTTTCAAAGGGCCAATTTTCTTATGTTTGATGACACACATGGTACGATGCATCAAGGTATAGAAAACCAGGATGGCATTGTACCTAGTGTGATGAACTTTGACTTGACAAATAGATAGGAGTATACTTATTCACACCTAACATACAAAAACCTTGCTAGGATGCACTTTAGAAGTTTCAAACACCTTGGACCAAAACACATAAATGTATAACCTATCAATGCAATAGTGAACAAGCTGCCCAAAACCTCCTCCTTACATACCTAACAAAGCAAGTATTCGCCAAGGTTATATTGCAAGAACGTCCAACAAGCACAACAGACAAAAGATAATGATCACTGCCCCATTCCTATTTCTCTAAATCCTCTGTTCGGATATCATCGAGAAGTCCTTGGAATGAGCGCAATAAGATAAGTCAAAAGATAAAGACAAAGTAAACAAACAAGTTGATGTTCTTCAATACCGCTAACCAAAAGGGGATGTGTTTTCTAAGGATAAGAACCAAAACTATTGCCAAAAGATAATGCCCATTGTAGGAAGGATTCATCCTAGGACATGTTAGTGGATGGCAGCACGTCATTTCATTTTATCCAAAGTGTTCTAAATGATGATTGATATGGGACCAATTGGATGATGAGTTATCAATACAAAGAGTTAACCAACTTGTTTATGTACTGACTTAGACCTAAAACTTGATGCTTTGAGTTTTCACTTTTGACTTGCTAGACTTGTTTCCGATTATCTTACCAAAGATTGAGGATGACGATCATTTATTATGAATGATGTTATTGTGGGTGCAAGCAAGATGAGATGGATGGATTTTTTCAAATATTTGGATGTTTTTGATCTTTTTGAGATGTTTTGAGGTTGTTTTTGGTATTTTTCAAGATTTTCAAATGTTTGATTTTTGATTTTTGGATGTTTTGGGATTTTCTAAGATTTTGACCAACAGACTAACCTAAAGATCTACCCTAGGGGCCTCGAGAGTTGATCAATAGATTAGCCTTGCCTACGTTATACATGCAGAGACCACGTAGTTCAACTAACGAGATGACTGATTTACAAATGACGATATACATGATGAGATGTCAGTTTATTAAAACGGACTCCTAAGGGACTGACCTAAGTGTCTCGGGGGATGATCAAAGATCAACCTTGCCTACGTTCAAAGCTTAGAGATGACATAGTTCAACAAGATGACTTTGTTTTTGAATTTTTGACTGATTTTTGACCTATTTTTGGATTTTTATATGTTTTGATGTTTTTGGATTTTTTGATTTTCTAATGTTTTTGGATTTTTTATTTTTTTGATGTTTTTGGATTTTTGGATTTTTTGATGTTTTTGGATTTTATGAGATTTTTGATGTTTTAGGATTTTAAGGCTATACACGAATCCAATCCGGATGAGAACATGCCCCCAGTGTGAAGCAATAGACTACTCGATAAAGGTGGACAAACTGACCTTGAAGATGGGTCGAGTAGTACTAGGAGGGATCATGATACGAAAACATGACCAAGCTATGGTGTGAATGTGGGTGGATGAGTGATGGATGGAGATCTGAATGCGATGGATGATGGAAGCGTAATGGATGGATGATGTAGAACAAGCCGAAAAGATCCTAGTGGATGGAAAGCGCTTATTTACACAAGGCACCTATTTCCCAGGTTTTCACCAAGGTACTTGTCCAAAGTGCCACCGAAGTGGTTTTCACTAGAGGATGATTTTTCTCTTTACTGTTTTCAATCCTTTTTCTGATTTTTTGGATTTTTTGCTTTCTTGATTTTTTTTTTGTCACCAAGACACCTGTTTGCCAGGTTTTCACCAAGGTAACCATTTTTTCTAATTTTTTTGGATTTTTGGTTCTATACCTTGAAAAATTTAGGCATAAAACTTTTTGAGATGAGAGCTATTCATGGGATCTTATAGAGGTTCCCCTTTGGGTGTTGATAACTGATATGCCCCTGACTTATAACTTGCTATGATAATGAATGGTCCCAACCAATTGGGTTCAAACTTGCCTTTGCTACTTGGGTTTGGGACATTCTTTTGATTCTTCTTTAATACCAATTCTCTGATTTTGAAAGTCTTGCTTCTGATTTTCTTATTATAGCTCCTTTTGAGTCTATTATGATAGATTTGCAAATGATTCAAAGCATCTATACATCGATTATCCAGTAGCTCTAGCTCATTCAATCTTGACACTCGGTACTCTTCATCTGTGATGAGGTTTTGCAGTGATATCTTGAGTGATGGGATCTCGATCTCAATGGGGAGTATTGCTTCTGATCTATAGACCAAGGAGAAATGGGTGGCACCAGTGGGTGTGCGGATGCTGAAACGATAGGCCTAAAGGGCAGGATTAAGCTACAAATTCCAGTCATGACCTGCATCATTGAATGTTTTCTTGAGGATTTTCAGATTGGTCTTGTTTGTAGCTTTTGCTTGGCCATTGCCTTGGGGATAGTATGGGGTGGAGAAGCGATGTTGGATTTTAAATTTTTCACATAAGTCATGAACCTCCTAATTCTTGAATGGTGTCCCATTATCTGAGATAATGGCTTGTGGAACACCATAGCGGTAGATGAGATAGTTCAGGATGAACTTTGAAATCTGCTTCCCGGTTATATACGTCATGGGTATGGCTTCCACCCATTTAGTAAAGTACTTCGTTGCGATTATGATAAATTTGTGGCCATTAGATGAAGTGGGTGTGATTTTTCCAATGAGATAAAGTCCCCACTACGAAAAGGGCCATGTTGTGACTATAGGATGAAGCTCTTGACCTACAGCATGGATGAGATCCCCATGCTACTGACATTTTAGACACCTTCTGGCATAGTCGTGTGCTTCTCTTTCCATTGTGGGCCAATAATACCCCATCCTCGGTAGTTTCTTGGCTATGGTCATTCCACTCAAGTGTGACCCATAGATATCGTTATGTACTTTAGTTAGAGCGGTTAATGCCTCCTCAGCATTTAAGCAGTGCAGTAGGGTTCCTTCTATGCTTCTACAATATAGGGTATCTCCTAGGATGACAAATCTGGATGCCTTTTTTACAAAGGTTCAGTTTAGGTTTGACGGTAAGTTGGCGGGTATGACTCCTATTCGAAGGTATGTATAAATGTTGTGATACCAAGGATCACCGAGACCAAGGATTTCACACGAATTCTAATTTTGGTACCTCGAAAGTGGGCACGAGAAGCTGCTCAATTAGGAATTCATATTTTGAAACGTTGTGGGGGATGTCGAGCAAGGATCCAATTGTTGCCATGGAGTCTATTGCTCTATTGTTGGTTAAGGGAATCTGCTCAAATGTAATTTCGATGAAGGATTCTTTAAGAGTCTCCACCAATTTCTTGTATGGAGTGAGCTTGTCATCCATGGTCTGGTATTCATCGTTCACTTGATTTATTATTACTTGGGAGTCTCTGTATACTTTGAGAGCTATAATGTTCCACTACACTACTATTCTAAGACCTATGGTTAAGGCCTTGTATTCTGCAATGTTATTGGTGCAGGGAAATGCCAGTTTGTAGGACCTTGGTATGTAGTTCCCTTGTGGGGTGATAAAGAAGATGCCAACTCCTTATCCATGTTGTGTGTATGAGCCATTGAAGTACAATTTCCAGTGGTCAGCTACGTTGAGATTGAAAATAGATTCATCTGGAAACTCTGAGACAAGAGGGTTCTTTGAATAGATTGGTGCTTCTGCAAGTTGATCTGCGATGACTTGGCCTTCGATTGCTTTCTGCTCCATATATTCAATTTCATATTCTGACAATATCATCACCCATTTGGCCATTCTTCCTGTGAGCATTTCCTTTGATAGTAAGTACTTGAGAGGGTCAATTTTGGCGATGAGTTTTATTTTGTGTGCCAACATGTAATGTCTGAATTTTTGTGATGCAAACACTACTGCTAGACATGCTTTCTCTATGAATGAATAGTTTAGCTCATGCCCAACCATTGTTCTACTGATGTAATAGATAGCCCTTTCTATTCCATTTTTGTCATGCTGAGCTAAGAGAGCTCCAAGGGCTGCTGTTGTTGCTGACACATATAGAATCAATGGTTTTCTTGGGATTGGTGGCATTAAGACCGGTGGTGTCAAGAGATATTCTTTGATTTTATTAAATGCCTCTTCACACTTGGTATCCCATTTGTACACTACTCCCTTGTGGAGTAGGTGAGAGTATGGGTTCTGTTTGTCTGCCAACTGTGCTATAAATCTTTGAATGGATTGGAGCCTACCTTGGAGACCTCTTAATTGCTTTAATGTTTTTGGTGCCTCCATCTCAAGGATTGCTTTTACCTTTGCTGGATCTACCTCGATACCTCTCATTGACACTATAGATCCCAGCAATTTTCTTGATTGTATGCCGAAGATGCACTTCTTTGGGTTTAATCTAACCTTGTACTCTTCCAGTCTGTCAAAGATGGCACTTAAGGTTGCTATGTGATCTTTTCTCTTTCTAGACTTGGATAGAATTTCATCAACATAATCTTCGATCATCTTATGGATCATGTCATGGAATATCAATGTCATGGCCCTTTGATATGTTGCTCCCACGTTCTTTAAGCCAAATGACATCATATTCCAGCAATAGGTCCCCCTTGGACAAGTGAAAGCTATTTTATACTGGTCCTCTTTAGCTATCATGATCTGATTATACCCTAAGAATCCATCCATTGGTGACAACATTTCATGTCCAGCTTTCATGTCTACTATCATGTCAATGTTTGGAAGTGGGAAGTCATCTTTTAGACATGCTTTATTCAAGTCTCTAAAGTATGTGCAAATTTTGATGTTCCCATCGAGTTTTGAAACAGGTACCAAGTTTGACACCCATTCTAGATAATCTATCGGTCGGATGAATCCTGCATCTAATAGCTTTTTTAGCTCCATTTTTCCTAATAAGGGAATCTGAGGGTGCATTTTTTGAAGATTTTGTTTAACAGGCTTTGCTTTTGGATACACTGCTAAGTGGTGAACCACAGTCTCTAGATCAAGCCCAGGCATGTCAGAATAGCTCCATACAAAGTTTATCTTTCTTTCTCTTAGGAAGGCTGCTAGGAGCTCTTGTTCCTTTGATAGTAATGATTCCACATAGAATGTGATGTGCGGGGTTTCCTCTATTCCTAGATTGCCCGGATTGCATCTTTCTGCCAGGACTGCTGATTTTTCTTGATGAATAGCTCTAGAAGGAAGATTGAATCCCCCATCCTCGAGTGCCTCAGAGAGGTTTTCATCATTGGATGCGTCCTTTCTTTTTACTTTTTTCTGGTCGGAGAATGCCACAGTGTGGTTTTCACTCAAGGACTTATATATTATTCTTAATTTTTCACTTTTGCGAATGAGGGATTCAATCGTTTCCCCATAATAGGCATGTGTATCTAGCTCAATTATGAACCCTGCTTTGTGATTCACACCTGGAATGTTATCCTGTAGTCCCATGAATTCTGAGAGCTCCTCATCATTTTCAAATGTATCAAGAACTAGTGGTCTTGTTGGTCGTAGTCGATGGGTTGGGAATATACTAAGCGGATCTCATGATTTTGGTGGTCTGTTTCAAAAGATAGGGTGCTAATCATGCAAAGAGTGGTATCCTCAAATAGCCTAGGTAAGTTGGTCGTGGTATTCTCGTCATCACTACTACTACAGACATTGGTTATATCAAATGTAAATTTATCTATGACGTGACATATAGATACTAGTAAGCGTATTTCTGCTGTAGTTGGCTAAGGAGGATTATTAACCGTTCTAACTAGAGGACTTCAGCCATGTATGATTATACTCGGAGGGGTGCATCCAAGGCCAAGATTTGTTATTTCTCGCGTCTCCAGAATGATAGGTGTTATAAGCCCATAGTCGTTTCTCCCAATTCTTTGGTTCCTGTCATAGCCCATTGCGAGCATCATTTGTAGACCCTTTCTTCTATCATCCATTGGTAAATCAGCTACTGGTCTCTCATCTTGGTATAGCATATGAGATGGATCTGCCTCAATGACTTCTCAGCCAAGATCTCCCCAACTTGTAAAGTTGGGATAGTCCTTAGGAGATGTTCGAGATGTGGAGGCTTCATTTATTTGTGGATGTCCCCGTGATCTAGGAGATTGTGGTAACTCTTCTACGACAAAAGAATTATTAGGGAGCTTGTAGTTTCCACAACTATTATCTTGGATGATGACCTTAATGTTAGAGATGGTGGGGATGGCAGGAGTGGCGGGTGTCTTTGTCGCAGAAGTGGATGCGAGGGTGGTGGGATCAATGTATGGTGTAGATGGACCCTCATCATTTTTTGGTACTTGGGGGATTTTACAGTACTTTGCTTCAAGGCTTTTGCAATAGAAGGGTTTGGGATCTCCATGGATGGTAACTTCTTGTCCCTCATGTGTAAATTTCACACATCGATAGAAAGTCAATGCTACTGCTTTCATTGCATGAATCCATGGACATCCTCAGAGGATGTTATATGGCAAGTTGAGGTCCAAGACCTGACAAGTGGTTTCCATGATAGTAGGCCCTACTTGAATAGGAAGTTTGATTGTGCCTTGAGACACTCTTTCTTGATCATCATATGCTCCTATTGTGATACCCTTTCCTTTGTTGATAGAATCCTCTAAGATTTTCAATTGTTTGATGAGATTGAGAGAACAAATGTTCAAGCCTGCACCTCCATCTACCAAGACCCTTTTGACTTTGCTCTTATGTACGATGGCTTCTAAGTGAAGTGCATGGTTGTGAGATGGTTGAGTGGGGAAATCCTAGTTGGAGAATGTGAGGAGATTAGGTGTAATGATATTTCTGACCATAGCCTGGAATTGTTCCGCATCAAGATCTGCGGGGACAGTGGATGAGGCCAACACTTCTTCAAGGATTTTCCTATGGGAAGATGAGATTTTTAGCAACTCCATGATGGAAATTTGCGCTAGCATTATCTTGAGTTGGTCTAGGACATTGTATCCATTAGGGACAGATCTAGATGCAGGGACTGTTTGGCTAGGATGATCCTGCAATGGTAACTTTGTCGCCTCTTGTGGTGACTCCACAATCGGCGTGGGCGCCTTTGGTAGTGATGACTGTGCAGTATTCATCTAGGGAGGCAACGACTATTTCATACACATGATTTATGTTTGTGTGGGTACCTTTCCCTTTATCATTGTTATTATTATTCCCTTTATTGCCATGATTAGGCATCAGATTCATGTATATCTTAAGATCTTGGTTTCTTGTAGGCTATTCCACATTTATAATCCTTTGATCGATGAGGTCTTGAACTATGTTTTTTTAATCTTATGCAACTATTTGTGGTATGGCCTTTGATTTTATGGAATTCATAGAGTTGATTCTCATTATACCAAGGAGGTTTCACATCTGGTTCTTGGTAATTCTCAAAGGTAGGAGCCTTGATGAGTTTTTCATTTATTAGCTTCTTCATTATGAGTTCAAGTGGTTCCCCCAAAGCAATGTATTTTTGCTTGGGGTAACACTTGTTTCGTTGGGGTGGTCTCCTTTGATCATTGAGATTGTTAATTGTTGGATTGTTGTTTGGTTGGTGTGTTGCGTGATGATTGTTTTGATGTTGTATTTGGATTTGTGGTGCGGGTGTATTTTGGCGAGGGGTACTAATGACTACTTTGGCATCAAAAATACAATCATTAGTAACATTTTTTTCCTTGCCCACGTGTGAGGTTTATCGTTGTAATTGGAGCGTGGGCGGTTGTTTTTTTGTTTGGGGTATGAAGTTGATCCCGTGAGTTGAGTCATAAGGGCTCATTCGATGCTGAGAACCTTGGAGATCAACTGATCATATGTGGTGATCCCTTGTACCTTGAGATGAAATGCCAAGAGGCCGTCAAGGTTGGATATAATGGTGCAAACTTGTTGTTCTTTGGGCATGGTCCACTTGCTCTGATTGGCCTTGGATTGCCATCGTTGTAGGAATGAAGCGAATTATTCACCCTTACCTTGTTTCAGAGCTGAGATTTCTTCTAGACTAACATCCATTGCAATGTTGCATGCATAATTTTTAATGAATGTGTCTATAATTTCTTAGAATGTTCTGATGCATGTTGGTAGGCAAGAGAACCATTCCATAGCATGGCCAGCCAAACTCCTAGGAAATAGCCGCATCAAATAAGTATCATCGTATGCGACTTCCATGCAATGAACCTGGAATTCCCTGATGTGATATTCAGGGTTTCCTGTCCCATGATATTTGTCAAACTTAGGGATCTCAAATCCCTTGGGGAATGGTTTCATCACTAGGATCCTGTCAAATGGATAGGGACACAAGTTGCTTGGTGTTTTTGTGGTTCGCCCTGATTGAAGATCAAGCACTTGTTGCGAGAGCAACCTGATTTGTGTCGTTACGTCATTTTGTGGATTAGGGGGTGGGATGAAGGTGTTCTGGGGTGTTTCGATTGTGGGTTGGATGGGTGGGTTGTTTGGTGTGTTATTTGATGGTATTTACACATTTTGCTGAGCTAGGTATGCTTGTACTTGTTGCTGCATGAACAACGCTTGTTGTTGTTCTTGTTGTTGCTATGCTAAGATTGCTTGTTGTTGTGCTTGTTGTTGTTCCAACAACACTTGTTGTTGGGCTACCAATTGGGTTGCTTCTTTCTACTCTTGATATTGTTTTATTGCTTGTCGATATGCCTGTAGTTGCACTACTTGTTTTTGTGCAAGAAGTTGTGCTTGTGCTTGTGCTTGTTGTGCTTGATATTGGGCTTGAGCTTGGGCTTGTGCCGCTTGTTGTTGCAATAGAATTTGGGCTTGGGCAGCCTTTTGTGCTTGTAATGCGGCCTGGGCTACTTGAGCAGCTTGTGCGGCTTGTTGTTGTTGTTGTTGCAATAAAGCTTGGGCTTGTGTGACCTGTTGCACTTGTAATGTGACTTGGACTACTTGCACAGCTTGAGCGGCTATTGTAGGAATCCCGTTTGAAAAGCAGCTTGCTGAGCTACTTGCAATGCTATGTTGTATTGGCTTGATATGCTAGAAGTTGGTGGTAGTGGGGGTGGTGGTGGATTTGGAATGGCATTTGTGGTGGTGGTGAGCGGTGATGTCGTATTGGTGATTTGAGTGGTGGATGGTGCTATTGATGTGGTTGGTCCTTGAGAGACCATGTTTTGTGATGTTAGGGGGTGTTTGATGATGTTGTGATTGCTTGTGTAGTTGTCATCTGTTGTTGTGATATCGATGACAAGTTTTGTGTGATGTTTTGATTGATATTCAAAATGTTGGTTTGATTGATACTTGGTAAAGGGGGAATCCCTAAGCCAAGGAGTGGTGTGGATGATGATGGTAATGGTGGAAGAGGTGAAAATGTGAGGGGTGTGAGTTCTTGTGAAAATTTTATGGTGTCAAAAATTCCCCTAGGTGTGAACATGTCACCTTCCTCTTGCAGATTTGTGAGGAGAGAATTTTGAGGTGTTGCGTGGAAGGATGATGATGATGGATCATTATGGAAAGTGAGAGGAACATACTTATGTAATGGATTTTGGGGTATGTTTTTTTCCAAGATGGTATTTGCATTCAAGTCTTGATTATTAACAAGGGGGTGTGTTTGAATAGCATTGAGAAATGCATTTCCCTTATTGACATTGGGTTGGGTTGGAGCAAAAGATGTCGTGATTTGTGGAATATTTTGGGTGATGCTTTGGGATGGGGGTGTAGATGAGATGGGGACGGTGGATGAGATTGGAGGTAAAGATATCTCCACTATTGAACTCGTGTCAAAAACATAAGGTAATTTGGCCCCTTGTTTTGCTAGTTCAAGCATGTATAGTGAAGGGTTAAGCCTCATCATGATGTTGACGATCTTATGATTTTCTAGATTTTGGAGAATTTCGGTTATTTCTTCATGCGACATCCCAAAGGTAAGATCTTCTCCTTGGATTTCCTCTTGTTGGTTTTGTGATGATGAGATAGTCAAAGGATTGCTTGATTCGACGAGATTCATTTCAACATTCGTTTGGATTAGGTCACTCGAAGCGGGTGTTTCATTTTCAGCTTCCATGTTCTTCTTGTATTGAGATCTAGTTTGAACCATAAAACAAGGATCAATTTTCAAGAATATGGGAGATGAATCTCTTGATTCTTTGGATTGATCTTTATTTTATGCACAAAATAGAAATTTTTAGGATATCTTAAGGATCAAAAGATGATATGACAATGATGCAAGAGATGGATGATGTGGATGTTTTTGATCTTTTGATAAATCTTGAGGGGGATGCTAGAATTTTGGGACTTTCATATATGTTTAATATTTTAATTTTGATTTTCTTGGATTGCCCTTGATTGATTGATTTTGTTTTTCTTTGATTTTGAACAAATAGACCCTAAAATGTTGGATGATTATCTAAGGGATAGATTTTCTCAAAGAATGATAATTTGAATATGTGTGGGGAGAAGGATGCATCTACCCACACATATTCAAACAAGATGATAATTTAACCAAGCAAATGAAGAAGGATGCATCTACATATACCTAGCTAAACAAGATGGTTTGATAACTTTGACTAAGCATATGCAAAAGGATGCATCTACACATACCTAGCCAAAGATGATTTGATAAAGATTTCAAGGATTTTGTCTCAAGGATTTGGTGATTTTGATTTTTGCCAAAAAGCCTAGCATGAAGGATAGTTTCAAGATTTTCCAAAAGGTGATGATGAGATGATTTTTGGTTTGATGTTTGAAGGATAGGTGAAAAAAGATTTTGATTTCTTTTGATCCTAAGATGAACCTAGAAAAGACACTTTTTTTACCTAAGACCTCAGTATTGAAGAACACGCAATGCTTCTATAGACCTTTAATAGATCTTTATAACCCAAAAGTAGTTCATTTTGAGCATACATTTCCAAATTTTGAATCAAGGATTTTTGTTTTGGGATTTTGACTTCTTGAAAATTGTGAGGTTTCAACACATGTGAGAGTTCATTTTGTTTAGCTTTGCTTAGTGACTTTATTTTACCACAAACACTTTCTTTGATTAGGTTTTTCAAGCTAGATGTTCGATGTCTTAATTTCTTTGAATCCCACAAAGTATGTTATGTGGAAATTTGATGAATTCAAGGCAAGGGTTACCTATTGTTTAACTTTAGTAGACAAATTGAGATGTAATCCAAATTTTTAGAAACCTCTAAGGATAGAATCCCAAGGGCAAGCAATAACATATGGATTGGGTCAATTGTATTTGTCTCCTAAAGGGTTTGAAATTTTGATGATGATTTTTAAGTGTTTGTTTCCAAGATGTTTTCAAACAAGAAAAGCATTTTGAACCATGAATAAGTACAACCCTATGGATGTGGAAGACAATATTTGTTGGATTTCCACTTGGACAAGTCCAACTATGCTTATCTTTAGCAAATGGTTAGATACTTGACCCCACTGGCTCCCCTCCACAACTCATTAACATCCATCGGGGAAGCCAAGCATCAATACCCATGAAACTCCCATGGCATGCTTTCAATTTCTACTAAAAGACTGTAAAAGTGTGGGGTGGCTTTAGAACGACCATTCTTGCACCAACAAATAGATCAAGGATTTTGGCAATTCTAAAACATGGGTTTTAATTAGGACTTTATGTTCATAGAGATTGACCCATACGACGAGAGTCCCCTTTCAGATCCATCTCGTCAGAGCCAACCACGTGATATTGGTGTTTATTCCAATACCCACATTTATATCTTGGTTGGAAATACTCTTGGCTTTAGAGTGTTACCGGTTGAGTTGTTCCTTTGGGTGAGTACTTTTTCCCCAAGGCAGGCCCTCTAAGATAAACAAAAGTGAGTAAAGACACTATCCATAACTCGATCAATCTTTGTTTACAACACAAAGAGAATATACGCAATAATGCTCCACTCACACTCGCACAAGATTTTGTTCAATTTTAAACCCAAAATGAAGTGTGGAGGTGATTGCTTTATCTCAACCTAAAATCACAAAAAATGCCTTTTGATTCTCAAGATCGCTATAAAGCGCGAGAGAAGCGCATACATACTTTTCAATGAAGTTAGTTTAAGTAAGCTACCACAAAGACAAAGTTACACTTGTTCACTTTAGATCCACAAAGCAATTATGAATTCTTTTTAAAGCACCAAAGGACAAATGAGAGTTGTCTTGTTCAATTGTTAACCAAAAAAACAAATTCTAGTAAGTTGTAGTCCTAATGTTTGTTTTAAGCCTTTGCAAAAATTGAAAGGGTTCTTTTTAAAGCCCAAACGAAATTAGTGTCCTAAGCAAAAAGGAATAATAGTTTCCTATGAGTGTTAAGCAAACACTAAAGTCTTTAAAAACACTTTGATTTTGTGAGATACCATCATCATGCTTCTCCTTCTTTTAGTTTCAATTGATCCAACCTATAAGAGACAAAACCGGTCATATTTTGCAAAACACAGAGGTCAAAAAGCAGATAACAGAAGATAAATTGATCATATGAAAAAATGCACATGCTAAAATGAAACTTCAACTTTTTACTCCTTGCCAGCGGCGCAACCCGTGACTGCATCAGAGTTTGATTTCTCAGCGGTGATGTACAATGCCACTGTGATGTACAACACCGCTTACTAGTCAATAGTACTCTGTGTCTGGACTAGTGAGCTCAACTGCATTGCACTTTTGCTCAGCATCGTTTGATTTTTTTCAAAAATCTCGCGGGTTAGATTGGTCAAGCGGAAAAGTTTGAAATTCAAAATCTTGGGCGGGAAGACTTCAGCATCACAGTTTGAATTTCTAGCGGTGTTGTATGGCGACGCTGGAGAACCAGTGGTGCTATATGGTGATGCTGAGCTTCCAACATTGGAATTTTTCTGTCCATAAACAAAAATACAGAATTTTTAGGAAAAAGTGATAAAAAATGAGATCATGCCCTCCTAGTGCCAAATGTGTGAACCCCAATCCTAATACCTGCAAAACAATAAGAACAAACACATTAGATTATAGATTGCAAGTAAGAACAAGAATTCCCCATGAAATCCATTAGCATAGCTCAAATTAGGAAAAAAGTAATGAAGAACACAATGAAATACACTAAAAGAGATTGAATCCTAATTGAACTAGAAAACTTATGATCCCATGGGGGAATTGGTGCCAATTTGATGTGAAAATTGGCCCTTTCCCAACTCCTATGATGTAAGCTTGATGTGTTGATGATAATTGATCCACTTTGATGAAGGATGATGAATGCTCCAAGCTAAAAACCTGCATAACCTAGCTAAGATTCAAGAATGATGGATGAAATTTGATAGATATTTGAGCATGGTAACTTTACATAAATTGTGGATGATCAAATGAGGAATGAAGCCTCTTATTTATAGATGAGATTGATGGATGAATGTCCAACTTTGAGCAATGTGGGACTAACATTCATCCAATGGCAAGATGCCACTTGTCAATCTATGAGTGGATGGAGGATGTGCAAGTTTTGAGGATTGTGTCAATAAATGCCTATTTTTGAATTTCAAATTTGTTGAAATGACATGCAAGAGGGAAGGGAAAAAATGCATTAAATGCCACTTGGCTCAAGGCAAAGGCCATGTAAGATGGAGTAAATGCCTTGTTGGATGTACATGTCAAATTGGATTTTTGAATTCAAACTTGAAGAATATTCCAAAAGATGCCTTGTTGAGGAAAATAGAGATTTAATAAATCAATTAAATCTATTTTCATGTGCAAGTGGTAAATGTTGGAGAATGGGACATGATAGGAGATTAAATTAATCCAAGTCAATTAATTTAATGAGAGATTAGATGATGTGACAAATTTGACTTAGATTTGTGGATTTATTTAAATCAAATATGAGAGGAAGGTGATAAGAGATTAATTAAATAAAGATTTTGATTTATTTAATTAAAAGAGATTATGTTAGATTAAATTAAATAAGGTTTTAATTTATTTAATTTAATAGATAGACTTTAGAGATTTAATCAAATAAAATAAATTATTTAATTAAATAGGGATAATTAGATCAGATTGATTGATTTAATTAACAAAAGAGAGAGACTTAATTAGATAAAATGATTTATTTAATTAAGGGAAGGAAGTTAATGAATTTAATCAAATGAGTAAATTTGATTAAATGGTTGGACCGAAGGATGATTCAGGATGAAACAATGTTAGTAGGCAGGATCAGATGCACAATGTCAATCGGTACATTTTACATGTCTATAGGATGAAGTAAATGTTGAAAGATATCTGAGTTGTGTATGATGAACCTATTGCTATATTTTGTGATAATTCAAGTGCAATTAACATTTTTAAGAATCTAGTGTTGCATTCAAAGACCAAGCATATATCTATCAAGTTTAACTTTTTGAGAGAGAAAGTGAGTGAAAAGGAAGTTAGATTAGAGTATGTGCCTACCAAGGAATAGATTGTAGATATCTTTACCAAGACTTTTCCTAAGGATAATTTTGAGTATCTCGGAGGGAAGTTAGGGGTGATTAACCCTCCTAATTAGAACTAAGATGCATTGAATTGTATCAGTCTGTGCATTTCACAGTCATATCTTGATCCAGATTGATGTTGTGGTGGCTTCTACTCAAGGGGAGTAGTCAAATGTTTAGTTATGTGGTTCAAAGCTTGTGTGGAGAAAGATAATGTGTATATTTGTCATTGATGTCAAAGGGGGAGAAGATTCATGTGAAAAACTTTGTGGGGAGAAGAGTTATGTGAAAGAGTTGAGGTGAAAAGAGTCAAAATCTAAAGGGGAGAAAGTGTTAAGAGAAAGTTGTGTTGATGGTGTTTTTCACATCATGTGTTGCCATCAATGAAAAAGGGGGAGATTGTTGGATGTTGCTGATATATGGTTTTCATTCATGTCAACACTATTTACATTAATGTCTTCAAGGTTGTATATGTCAAGGATATTGAGAAAATTGTATGAAATAAGTTGCAGGTTGACAATGATGAAATGAAGTTCAATATGTTTCTGAGCTCAGTAAATGAATGATTAGAGGTTGTGGATTAAAGGGTCTATTGTCGAGTATATCTAGTTTATCCACATTAAGTTTTAGAGATTTGCATGAAAATTTGATCGAGTTATGAATAGTTGTTTTCTGGTAGTCATTTCGTTGCTTTAGTTGGTGTTCTTGAATGAAGATGATGTGATTCTAGTAAGTTCAGGTAATTCAGATGCTTCTTTGGTGATTAATGATGATTGTGGTGTTTCTAGATAATTCTCTATCTGTGTTGCACGTCTACATTGATTGTTGTGCTCATGATTGGTGATTTTCTCTTTTGTGTTCATGTTTTTCATATTCATGGCCGACAAGGTGATGGTAGCATTGTGGATCTTTGTGGAATAATTTTTGAAGATGTTTCATGTTCAAGGATTTTTTTTGGGTCTTCATTTTGTTGTGGCCAACATTGGTTGATTCACATTGAAAATTATTTATTGTTTTGGGCCAACAGTTTGCATATGTTTTATTATTTTGAAGTCAACATGTAATGATATAATCTCTTGTTGCGGATATATATAAGTAATTGTTTATTCCATTTGAAAGCATGCATGTGTATGAGATGTGTGAATAATGTCCTAATCATTCAAAGGCAGAAGTAGAGTGAAAAAGAGTGAGAAGAGTGTGAAGAAGTGTTCATGTGCTTAACCAGAATTGTAATCAGGCATTAGCAGATGCTATTTTCTCAGTTCAAAATCCTACAGATGTAATCTGAATGTTTCTGTAAGACAGTGTGTCTTCCTTTGGATAGTAAGCCTTGTTGTATTTGAGTAGTGAGCTCTAGGCAGTGTGCCTAAATGCATGTGAATTCCCATTTATTCTTCTTTATACTTTTAATAGGGTATAATCTTGTGGACCAACCTCCACCGTGGTTTTTCCCCTAACAGGTTTTCCACATAAAAAATCTTGGTGTTATGTGTGTTTCTGATGTGCTGATGATTTATGCTTTCATGGTTATTAATTAGATTTGAGAATAAGTTTAATTTTTTGTGACAACTAATTCACCCCCCCTCTTAGTTGTCTGCCCTTGTGTTTCCAACAATGTACCTATCACCAAAATTTGATTCTAGTATGTGTAGAGGGACTAGTTCACCACTGGGTGAATGGGTCCTTGACAAGACTTTTGAAAATAATTTTTATAGTCCTCTAATGCCAGATCTAAGATGTTGATTTCCACCTACAAATTTTTCAGAATGAGAAAAATGAATTTTGCAACTTAGTTTTTGTTTCTTGATAAGAATGATGAAAACAAATACAACAATACAAAAAATTTCTTCAAGGTCTCTTCAATCTTCTTCAACCTGTAACTTGCACATACACAAAGAGGGAATTTTTTTTTTTTCCATATAGGGGTTTACCTCAGTCAAACCCCATGAATAATGTTCCCAATTTCACAATGGAAATTCCAATGATAAAAACCTTGAATGAAAAGGAAGAAAATGATGAAACACTTGCTGCAACTCACCACCCTTCAATGGCTTCCTTGAAGGACTGAAATCATACACATCACTTCAAAGGAATTAGATCTTTCTTGATTTATTTTCTTGAATGCTTGAATGCATGAAGACCTACAATGTTGGTTAGCCTTCACAAGATAACATGAACACATATAAACTTTTATATGATGTTAGTATCTTTATTGCTACTACAAACGACTGATAATTCTCCTCTTAAATGCTCTTGACAATAATATTTTCTCTATATTTTCTTGATCATGTGTGTTAGATTTCAAATGATAAAATGATTATATTTACAAATGTTTATCAAATTTCTTAAAAATTAGATTCCAAAATCTGACCCTTACAATTTGAATTTTGATCATTAAAATACTGCTCAAAAAATATTTTTATTTGGGTTTTGGCTCATAAAGAGGACCCATTCGCCCATGGGAAAATGGGTCTTGGCCTATATTTTTAAGACACACATAATCTATGGAAATTTAATTATTAAATTCATTTATTTAATATTGGTTCCCTTTTGGAAAATAATAAGAATAAGGCTAGGCTAGGTGGCGATTCATGTGATGGTCATGCTAGGGACATATTAAAGAAAGAAAATAAATGAGAGAAATCATGTGTCTCTTTGCTCAATCATTGTATAATAGGTGTGATGGACACACTAGTTAGGTTGGTTTGTAAAAAGAGGCAAATGGGATTTCTAGGAGAGATAATAGACCACAAACTAAAAATGGTCTTTAAAACTTGACAATCACTATAGATGGTTGTAATTAAATGGGTCATAGGAGATGATTTTCTAGTGGTAAAAGATAGAAATAGGGTCAATACATATATTTCTTCTAGGTATTTGGCCTCTCTTATGGATTTAGGAGAGCCTAAAGAGATTGTGAGGGGTCTTGCTAAGGATTTGATTAAAAGAGAGTTTCTTAGTGGCCTAGATGAGATTCTAGGTACGGCATGGCCTAGGTTTGGCATCCTCGCCAATGAAACATTTTCTATCTATTAGATGGAAATGTGGTGGTGCCATGGTTTCCTTTTTTGGAAAATTTTATGACAATAACATTGGAGAAGAATCACATCAAAGTTACCAATGGCTAGTCATTCATGAGGAAGATGACAAACCTAGAGCCTATTTTTGGCATCAAATGGATGTATTCCTTCATAATTAGACTTTGGCTGAAAAAGAAGAATATTATATAAAGGCTAATACTAATATGCATTAGCTAAATATGTAAAAAATTAGTTAAAGTTTCCTAGGTATTCACATGGTTCATGATTTTTCTAGTCTCCTAAAGCAATATAGGGGCAAGGAAGTTTGATACAATAACTACAGGTCTAGGTCCTAGATTTTGTTTATGAAATGTATTTTTTTTATTTTTTTAATGCAAAGTAACTCTCGTTGCATGCTATACTTAGGGATTGTAGGAGGAAGAAGATGGAGGACCACAAGAATTAGAGACCTTCCTTTGCCGCTAAGGGTTATTTTTCAAAATTTTATGGTTGTTCTATGTAGCCCACAGGTTTTCATGGTGCAAATCAGGGCCAAAGGAGAGATATTTTCTATTCCAATGATAAAAATTTCAATAGATCAGGTCACGCTTCTTTAGGAAAATCCATTTATTCAGAAAAAAATTGATTTCCTAGCCCGATTAAGGGTTCTAAGCATTTTCCTAGTAGTTTTTTTCACAATGGGTGTTGGATACCTTATTTCCATGATTGCAATCACTCTACTACAAATTTTCAGCCTATTTCCCGAACCAAAAAATCGCTTAACAGGGAATAGCAACCTTTTTCAATATTTGTGTTTTGGATTCTAAAGCCATTGAGGATTCTTCTAGCTCCTCTCATTCTTGGGCTGATGTTGTTTCTAAATGACATATTCTTGCAACTTTTCCAAATAATGTCCTGATCAAACTTAGAGTTCCCTTCAATCCAAAGCTGTAGATTTGTCCTTCACTCTACAGAATGGGAGGGCTCTAGATTTCAATATGGTTATGTTACCCTAGAGGCAGACACACCTACATCATTCCCTAATAATATAGCTCAAAAGAATAAAGATTGCTATCGGGTTCTCAATTTGCAGTTGAAAAATGCTCAAAGGTGTAAGCTCAACCAGATGTCGTTGTTCGTTCTTGATCATGGTCCAAATGAATTTCCTTTCAATAAAAATGTGCAGAGAAAGGGGGAGAAAAAGTGGGTTTGTAAAGAATCTAGGACAACGACCTTCAAAGATCTATTGAAAGAATCTATGATCAAGGGTTCTACTCAACCTATGGGGCCTAAGTATTTTGTTACATTTCTAGAGGCATTGGTGAAGCCTAAAACTCAAGATCTACAAGTGCTTGCTCTTATTGGTAATTTCTAGAACTTTTCCTCTCAAATAGATCTTTTACAACAGTGGATATTTGATGAATGGGAGGGGTCTGCCCAAGTTTTTTATCTTGATAAAGGAGAAGGTTTTTTTGCTATTCTTTTTAAATCTAAGGATGCTAGAAACTCTGTTCATTCTACAAAATCCTAGTTTTGTGAGGGGCATGGACTTTACACTCTTCTATGGTCCCCAAATTTCAACCCTTCTCTTGCTATGGCAAAGTTTATACCCTTTTGGGTATAGTTGCAAGGCCTCCCCTTGGAATACATAGAAACAAATCTTATTGAAATTTTGGGAAATCATTTAGGCATTTTTCTCAGTCATGATCTAGTTTCTTTTCTATTCCTTCACATCCAATAAGGGTTTGTGTTCTTCTTGATGTTTCTAAAACCCTCCCTTCACAGTTGCTAGTAAATTCAAAGAATGGGGTTTGGAAGCAACTAGTTGTTATTGAATGGCCATAGGAAATTGTATCCCATTATCATTTCTCAATACATCCACTTGTTTCTTGCAAAGTGGTTAAAGGTGGGTATTCAAAGGAAATATCATGTACCGAACTGGTTTTGGCTCCTAAGTATACTGCACCAAGGGCATCTGCTAAATCTACTTCCCACTCGTCCCTAGTTACTAAGAGTGCATCTTCTAATGAACATGATATTGTTCAAGGTTTTGTTTCGACACCAAAAGATCTCTAGTCTATAGTATTTTTTAGAGGTTCTTTGAGCACAATGGGTAAGTTGGAATAAAATTCTCACAAGTTGGATTGTTCAAAGAGTATGGAACTTGGATTAAGAAATCTTTGTAATGTTGCTCAAACAACTTCTAACAATGGTTTTGATACTTGTGTTTATTTTTCCAATTTTTTCCTTATGAAAAATAATGTATTTACTACTTCTTTCTCAAAAGAATGGAGGAGCACATATCTTTCTGGTGTAACAGATTTTCATAGTTCATTATATATATATTCACTTCAACTTAAGTCTATCACCATGCAAGAAATTCACTATATAGCTAGGCTTATTACTTCTGGGGGTTTTATGGTTGCACTTGGGAATAGTGATATCTCCATTCAACCACAAGAGGAATGTAAAATTTTAATGCCAGGTACTTTCTATGAGGATTTAAGTGACAATGGTATTCACCATTCAGATTCAAATGGGGAGATAAAAAGTTTTGTTGATAAATCCTTATCACTAGTTGTAGATCAAATGATTGATGAAATTTCCTCAAAAGTGTTGGGAGAGGATGGAATTTTTGAAATTCCACAAACTTTATCCATATTAAATAGACTCCTCGATCACCTACTACTAACAAAAAGAATCTTGTAAAAAGGGGTAGGAAATCGTTAGCAACTAAATTACAGGAGGAAATTGAGGCTGGAACCCAGTCTACTTTGAAGGATACATTATTTGCTAGTTTTGACAAACAAAAAAGACCAAGGAGAGCATGTTTCTCTCACAAGGTGTAATGCAAATAATTTCTTAGAATATTAGAGGCATTAATACCTCTGATAAGAGAGTTCAAATCAAGCATCAGTTGGATGTTTGTGGAGCAGATGTGGTTATTCTTCAAGAAACCAAAACTTCTACTGAAGCTTTTGATAATATGTCTAAAAAATGGTCTAAATGGAAATTCATTCATTTCCCAGTGCAAGGTGCTTCAGGGGGTCTCTTAACTTTATGGAATGCAAAAACTATCTTGATTGATAATTTAACAAATGAGAGCAATTGACAACTAATGCAAATTAAACATTATGACCTCTCTTTCTGGTTAATAAATGTTTATGGGCCAACAAGCACTGTGGCTAAAAAACTTCTTTGGGATAAGTTAAAGCAAACCATGGATTAGTTGGGCCAAGAAAAATTTATCCATGTAGGTGACTTTAATGCAATTGCTTCATTATCTGAAAAACAAGAGGGCATTTTCCCACCCTCAATTGTAATGAATTTTTTTCAAAATTTCATAAAAGATAATGCATTAGTGGATATAATGTTGGCAAATGGAAAGTTCACATGGAGAAATAAACAAAAATATTTTCTCTGGATAGAAGAAATATTAGATAGGTTTCTTGTTTCTCCAAATTGGATGGTTGCTGATTTTGTTTTGTCTTCTGATATTTTGGCATTCAATGCATTAGATCGCTTTGCCATTTCTTTGAAAATTGCTCAAAATTTTTTGCAGTCAAAGTGTAAGTATTCATTTAAATTCGAATCTATGTGGTTTTTCCATCTTGATTTTATTCATTTTCTCAAGCAATGGTGGTTATCTACACCCTTTGTTAAAGGTTTACGAATGTTTCTATTATGTAAAAAGCTAGAGCATATGAAGCTGCAAATTAAAGATTGGTATCTCTTAGTGTTCAAGAATATTTTTGTACAGAAGGATTTGGTTTACAAGCAGTTGTCAGAAGTAAATGAACAAATAATTTCTCAAGGTATGGATAATGAAGTTTTTGACAAACAAAAAAAGTTGCAAGAAGAATGGAGTGAATTATTATTGAGGGAAGAAGTTTATTGGCATCAGAAGTCTAGGGAGCTTTGGCTTAAGGATGGTGATAGAAACACAAAAAAATTCCATATCTTAGCTCAAATTAAGCATGTTAAGAATTCATTTTTTTCCATGCATAACAATGAAATAGGAGTGTTACTTACTAAGGAAGTTGATATTCAAAAAGAAGGGATTAAATTTTTTTCTCAATTGCTTTTAGCCAATCAAGCATCTACTTCACACTCTGTAGAAGCTAGAGAAAAACTTTTGGAATCGATTCCCAAATTGATTCAGCAAGAGGATAGTGATAAACTTTTATCCCCTTTCACCTTAGAGGAAGTTAAGTTTGTGCTTTCTTTATCATCGGATAAAGCACCAGGGTCAAATGGTTTTACTGCAATCTTCATTAGTACATAAACAACAATATATGACTAAATAAACTAATAAAAATTGTATATAAATGACTAAGTTTAGTCACGTGACTATTAGTGGTTTATTTGTAGTCATTTATAACACTACTAAATTTATGAATAAACTATTTTAGTCATTTATTTAGTCATTGTATTCATTATTTTAGTCATTAATTTTGTCATTACTTTAGTCATATATTTATTCATTAATTTAGTCATTAATGTTGTCATTAATTTTGTCATTACTTTAGTCATTAATTTAGTGATATATTTAGCCATTAATTTAGTCATATATTTAGTCATTAATTTAGTCATTACTTTAGTCATTAATTTAGTCATATATTTAGTCATCTATTTAGTAATTAATTTAGTCATTACTTTAGTCATTGATTTAATCATTACTTTAGTCATATATTTAGTCATTAATTTAGTCATTTTTATTTACTAGTTTCTATTAATTGGTAGTAAATATAGTCATGAAATGAATAATTTATTAAGTACCATAAATTTTATAATGCAAAACTAATATAATATTAAACTTAAACTAAAAAGTAAAAGAAAATAAAAATATTGCATATACAAACAAGCTACAACATGCTAGAATTAAAATATTGATTCAACATCATGATAAACAAAGGTAATATGCAATAAAAAAATTTAATGCAAATATATATATATATCAAGTTACAAGATGGCAAAGCTATCTAAGAGTATATATGTAAATATAATAAAAAATGTCAAAGCTATCTAAGAGTTTCCAACTCTTTCAAATACACCATGATAATTAAGATCCCTGAACAACACATTCAAAATACTGCATAAAGCAGTGAGCCAAGACGTCTAACATTAACTAGACATGATAAACATGTTCAACTATGTCATTTTCTACAAATATTTTAGTGGCCACCGTGTGAAGGTTCCCTCTTTCTCTTTCAGACGAACAACTCCATCTATTTTTTCTTCATAAACAAGGGGTATGTGACTTGTGACATTTAGAATGTTTGCATTTGCATCTCCTATTCCTTTCAAGTTGACTCCCTAACTTTATCCCCTTCTTTGAGTTTATCAATACATTTCTACAAAAAGAAAATAAAATAACACATTATATTACATAGGTAATTATTACCCTTGTTTGCATAATAAAGCAACCATTACTTAAATAGTATTTGCATGTGTTTGTTAAAATAATTACAAAAGGAAAATTTCAAAAATAATTGCAATGATCAATCTAATTTACTAAAAAACCAACACTCATTGCGCTACTTACAATGTTACTATTAGCTTCATGCTAATCAGATACAAAGGACACAAATATAATTAAACACTACATTACCATGCACGCAATATGAGAGCACTACTACTACTATTGCAAGGTGAAGGTGAAATACATTTGGATGTACAAAAATAGTGGCATTAAAGCCCTGAAACATAACCCCATGCATGGTTGGAACCTTCTAGAAGGCTCAAAAGACTAGGTCAAAATCTTCCAAGCCAAGTACTTGAGAAACAAGAACTCTAGCTACTTTCTATCTCAAATGGACCTCCCTTTTGGCTCTACCCTATGGAACCACCTAATCAGATTAAGGAATGTGCTAAAGTTGGGGGCAAGGAAGAGAATAGGGAATGGATTTAACACAGACTTTTGGAAGGACCCTTGGATAAAGAGTTTCACCCTATCTGCTAATGAGGATTTGAATCCCCTAAAGGGAAACCTCCACAAAATTTGTGGCACAAAGGTGAGTGAATACATAAATTAGGAAGGGGAGGAACCAAAATGGAAGGATTTTGATGCATTATTAAGGAGAAATAATCTGAGGGGTCAAAAATAGGTGAACTAGGCTCCTCTCCTCATCAATTTGCATAATTTGATTAGGGAGGAAAAATGGTTTGATAGGGGAAGGGAGGATGAATAGCTCTAGAAAAGCATCCCCTCTGGCTATTTCTCAATTAGAAAGACCTATGAAGACCTGGTGAGGACCCAAGATGTTGTTCCTAGTTCCTTCTGGAAAGTGGTGTGGCTTAAGAATCTGATTCCTAAAATAAACTATTTCTGGTGGTCAGTGGCCCATGTCAATATCCTTACCATTGATAACCTAGTAAAGAGAGGTTTCCATCTGGTTTATTGGTGTTCTCTATGTAAGTAGGAGGAAGAATTGACAACTCATATGTTCTTCCATTGCAATTATGTGAGGGAAGTGTTATCCAAGGTGTTGCAGTTTCTGTCTTTGAATTAGGTTTTTCCTAAATCAATGAAGTTGTTTATTGAAGGTTGGTCTAACTGTCCTTTCTCTCACAATGTCATAATGGATATGTGGCATCAAGTTCCCCCCTTTGTTACTTGGGGGATTTGGAAGGAGAGAAACAACAAAATTTTTAGAGAGGTGGAGAGAAGTAGTGAGGAGGTGTTTCAGATAGTTAGAACTCAAATTAAGGAAAATATGGAGGTAGGCAAACTTAGCTTCTCCAACTCCTAGTTAAACTATAAGGAGATGAGAATAAAAAAAATTGGGGTATAAGTAGAAACCTAACCAATCTAAACTGGTCTAATATGCCTAAGAGGTTGGGTACTATCTAGTTTCCTCCTATGAAAGATTGGGTGAAATACAATTTTGATAGCTGTTCTAAAGGCAATCCGGGTCAAGCTGGAGGTGGTGGCCTAGTGAGAAACTAGAATGGTGACTACATAATGGCTTTTGGTGTGACCCTAGGGATTTGTTCGAACAACAAAGCTAAAGCTATGGCTGCTTTTGGAGCTTTCAAATTCTTAAAGGACTTGGGGTTCAGAAATGTTATCATTGAATGGGACTCAAAACTTATTGTGGATATTTTAAATGATGTTGCTACTCCCCCTTGGGAAATAAAAAATAGTATCAATAGATGTAAAGTTATTAAAAATTATTTTACTATTTTTTAGGTTCTACATGTGTACATGGAAGGGAATTGTGCAGCTGACTGTGCGGCCAATGTGGCATTGGAGTGTAGGGGTTGGAATAGGTGGACCAATGGGAACATGCCGCATCCTCTGAGAGATATCATACTCAATGAAAAGTTTGAAAATGCATACCAAACGAATATATGAGAAGTTGGTTGGTGGCAGGATGGAAGAGTACATTGTGGCGCTGTCAAGCTTTCCTTATAATGATGGCTTAAGTGGTACGTGCATACATAGGAGGATCCTTGAGGGAGATTTTTTCATTAATTTCCCATTAAAGAATATGATAAAAAATCACATGCTGATTATAGTTCTCTTAAAGGTTGTCTTTTCAACGTGTGACGATTTGCCCACTGTCAGTTATTCATGAATTTCTATAGGGGGAAATGGAAAGATTTTAATTATGGGTGTTATTACTTGCAAAAATCATAATGCCTTTTGGGCTCTGAGAAATGTGAGGCTATCGTCCCTAAGAAGAAACACCCTGAATTGCAACTCTTTTGTGAGTCAATTTTTAGATTGGGATTTGAATGCTAGTTTTGGTCCAAGAAGAAAGCTGGTTGTCGGGGAGGGTATGAATTCTAGCTAGTCTCTACAAAAGAATTTCCAAACGAGCAAGATGGGAGGCCTGAGAAAAAGAACTGAACCACTTAACTTCCAGGTGCTGAAGCAGAATGTCGACCTCTAGAGAATGTTCGAAAATGTAGGAATGGCTTCCTTCTTCCAATCCCTCAAAGGCTATAATGAAAATTTAACGGCAAAGTTTACAAACTCTTAGAGGAGAGGTGTTTCTATTGGTGCTATGAAATTTGAGGTGACTTCTTGTTTCATAGCAGAGGCCACAGGGCTGCAAAATTTTGGTTTGAAGGTTGCCAAAAAGAGTGGAGTTGATTACCAATGTTTTGTGGATAATTTTCTGCACCTTGGGGAAAATCTCAAGTGGTTTCAAAATGGGTATACCAGACTTGAACTTCCTCCTCCTTTTTCCCTTGTGATTCTGTTTGTTATGCGATATTTCACTTTAGAAGGTCACTATATGTCTGTTCATGCTTACCATTTTCCTATTTTAAACCACATTAGACATGGGGAATGCATAAACCTATTGTTTTACCTTGTGTCCTTTATGCAGTCGAATATTGAGAAAGGTGCTAACCCACCGCTTCACTAGGGCTTAATGCTTACTCTACACAAATTTTCCCTTTCCCAAAATCCCCATGGTAATCCTCTTAATGCTAGAGAGGAGAACCCTGACCTTTCTGATGAGGAAAATGTTGAGTTTTAGAGGGTGGATAACCTTAAAGTTGATGAACCTCTGGTTGTTGATCATTCTCCCCGCAACCCCCCTGTTGTTGTTGCGAGAAGTTTACTTATCCCTGCTAAGAGTTCCTCTCTAGTGGCTAATGTGTCGAACCCTTCTACCCCTTAGTCCCAGAAAAGTGGACTCAAAAAATGTGGACTTGTTGCTTACCAGAGCTACCCCTAAAAAAAGAAAACACTCTCCCCTGCTACTCAAACTCCCTAAAGCCAAGAAACCTAGAAAAGAGATCAATCCTTGTGAAGTTATTCATATTTCGAAGGATGTGAAGCAAAAGGAAGAGGTCAAGGAGAAATTACAGGGTCAGAGGAGTGGCGGGAGTGGTGAAAGGAGGTCAGCACAGCTGGCAAAGGTAGCCTCAAAAGAGAAGAAAGCGAAAGAAAAAATGTTTGTTGATGTGGAGGATGTCTCGGGTTATGAGGAATTTGAGGCTCAGGAAGATGATGATTCTAAGGATTTTGACTTTGAGCCTTACCACAATATGGGGAAAGATGAATTGGAGGAGGAAGAAAAGATGATGAAGAGGAGGAGCAAATGGAGCTGTTGTTCAATTTTGTACACACGCCCATTGGGAGGAATCTTTTTTTTCTTTTGCATCTCTACCTCTTGGCTTGGTCAAATTTTGGTTTTGCTCTTCTTGGGAGGTTATTTTGGGATTAAGTCTGGATTGGGTTTGATGAGGACAATATTTTGAGGCTCTAGGGGAAATTTTCCTATCTTGGAATTTGAAAATGGGGATTTTGAAGTGAATTTTCAATGTTATATGTAAATATTTTTTACATGGATAGGATAGAGGAAAAATCAGGGTTGCTTTTTGAACTTTTTGAAAATTCCTTCTAGAAAAAAAGTTATGAGGTTTAGGGGATTTTGACCTTGAGGAATTCAAGTATTTCCATCCCTAATGGAAATCCCGAAATTTCAAGACCCCTTCAAAATCCCAAAATTTCCATTTTTGGAAATTTCCAAGAACCCCTCAAAATCTTGAAATTTTCAAAAATGGAAACTTTTTCCAAAATGAATTTTTTCGAAAATTTTTTTCCAAAATAGAAAATTTTTTCTTAAAAATTTTAAAATGTTCCCAAAAATGAAATTCTTGAGATGGAGAAAAATTTCAAAAATAAAAATTCCAAAAAAGGAAAGTTTCCATAAAAAAGGGGGAACTTACTTATGTTTTTAATTTGGATTGGATTTTTAACATGTGAGCTACTAATGATGATTTATGTTTTTTAGGATTAAATACATATTAAAAGGGGAACTTACATATGGATTCATGCCAAAAGGGAAATATGGAAGAGTTCAATTCAAATTTTAAAAATGAGGCTTGCATAAGAATCCGTACCCAAACTGTCTATAGCTAGAAGGGGTTTCTGGAAGACATGTGAAGCTGACTTCATCATCCAATCAGAATTTTCATTAATAACAAGCTGGCATAATATTGTTTTCTCATTGTTCCATGATGTAACTTCTTCTATGCAATTGGATGATGATGTACCATGAGCTCCCAAATTAAATGTAACAGTTTGATGCTTCTAGAAGTGCAATTGCCACCATTGGATTGATTTAATCCTGGCCTTTGATTCAAAATGTAATTTTCTATAAAAAGCTAGTGCCTTCTCATTTGTAAGAGGTTAGATTTAGGGGTTAGAATAGCTTATTAGAGGCTGTAAAAGGCCAAAATTGGCTAAGTTAGATAAGTCAGTAGCTGTAGGAGAGGAGAGACTTGAGATTGTTATGTAATACTGGAGAAGTAATGCAACTGAGTTGTTGATTTAGAAAAATTTGTATTTATCTTTGACAATTTATGGTTTCTTGTTCTCAATTCTCAATGTTAGAAGTTAGCTTTCAGTTCTTTTGCAATAATGGTAAAATGTTAATGATGTTGATCGATCTTCGATCCATACTTTTAGCGATTTGTTGATTGTAAGTTGTGTAAAGTTAGTTGGGCCTTATTTTGTGCTAAGTTCAACTGTGGATTCTTGTTTACATTGTGTCAGTTATTGGGTATGTGAATGAATGTTCAAAGTCTAAAATATTTAGTTTCCTTATAAGATTGCACCATTTCTATGGAGTTGTAGGCTTGTTGGTGTGAGCACTGCAAAGTTGCACTGGCAAGATTTAAGTTTTTTTTTGAAGTTTTTGATTAAAGGTTTAATTTTGTTGTGTAAGGTCTTGTGGACCATCTTAGTTGTGGTTGAGGACCTTTTCTCCTTAGGCTAGAAGTGGTGAAGTTGAATAATTTTTGGAAGCCAATCTTTAGTTGTTTTCTATGCAATAGACCAAAGTTGAAATACACACTGTGTTTTTCAACACTCTTTTTTTGAATGTTCCTAGGCTCGAAAAAGAAAACCTAACTATTTCCAAGCATTGTAAAAGATAATTTTCGACCTTTGAAGAGGGTTGGAAGATTTGGAACATTGGTAGTTTTCATGAGAATAAGAAAGAAATAGTGATTTTTGTTGTGAAAATTTGTTTTCCTGTTCTTGTTTGCGTGACAGTAGTTTAGATGGATTGAACAAGACATTTTGTTGGTTTTTTAGCATGTAAAGAAGTCTTTTGAAGCATTCTTGTGTAATTTTAGTTAGTTAGTTCATCGTTGCTTTCCATTCTTGTAAATTCTTTGTTTTCACCTTATTGCTGTTTTGACTGGAACTGTGTAAAAATGGAGTTCTAGATTGCATTCCCTCCGTACCAGGAAGTATGGGCTTGTTGGGAACATGGTCAGGATCCATCTCTGTACATATCTTAGTGGTAGGAGTCTTTAAGAGTTCTGGAAGCATGCTTAAAATCTTTTCCTAGGCGAGCTTGTGATGCCCGGTTTGGAAAAGGTGGTTGAAATTAGACCCTAATGTGGCAGGGGTGACAAAGAATTAACATTACAGGGTGTGTAGTGTTTGCAGGAGGTCTCAAGAAGGTTGGAAGGAAAGGTGAAATCCTTGTCTGACCAAATTGTGGCAGGAAGAAACAAAACAGACCAAGAGATGGTCTAAAACCCTAGTTTCTAGCAAAATCTGGGTTGTACCTGTGTACGGGCAGAAAAGGTCCCAACCCCCAAAAATCTTGTAGAGCTTGGAAATTGAGCCAAGGTGTCAAAAGGAAGTTGGGTATAAACTTTTGAAAGAGAGGAGTTTTGAACGGTTCCTTTGTGTTGAGAGGGCTAAAAGGGGCTCAAGGCTAGTAGCCTTCCCAAACCCTAGAGTAGGGTTATATGCTAGCGATGGAGAATTGAGGCTTGTAGGTCAACCAAGGACCTTTGAAAGATGATATTGAAGTCATGTAAGTAAATACACACCCCTGCAAACATGTTAGGAAGTAATTGGAGGTTAATTAGTCTTTAAAAGGGAATAAGGGCTAGGAAGAGTAATAGAGGAAGAGCACCAAGGATTGCTTGGTTAAAGCATTGTAAAAGATAGCAGGGTTGGACAGTAAGACTAGGAGTTCTATTATCAAGGATAGGACTTATAGGTCAGGGTGAAAAAGATCCCTTAGGAGTTCTCAAGGAAAGGACTCAGAGCATGGAACAGTGAGAGTTCCAACCAACCCTGTCCCTATCACTTGTCCTTGATCAAATAGAGATTGGTTTCATTGGGGATCTGTCCATCTACAACATTCATCATTGTTGTGATTGATCTTAGGTTTTAGTCTTGGAAATCTCTCTTGAAACCCTTACCTCTTTTGTTGTTTATTTTGAATCTGGTTAGTTTTAGGATTAAAAGCATCACCATATTGTTGTATCTAATGAAAGTACACTTTTAACATTGTTCATTTGTAATGCCCCTTGTGATTACCAACATTTTCACATATTATTTGAGTTGTTTATGCATTGTCAAGACTTGACATTAGAGACCTTGGGGTTATCTCTTGAGGCTTGCTGATAGAGATTTACCTTTCAAGAGAGATAGGATTTCCATATTCTATCTAATTTGTTGTGTAGAAAACACCATCAATAGAGCCATTTGGAGAAAATAATGTAACTGGGAATGAAGAGGAGGTTGGGCTCTCTAGTTGAGAGAATAATTCTAAAGAATTGAGTATTGATTTTCTCAAAACCACACTAACCCTTTTGCAGGTCCAATTTGAGGATATGGAAAAGGCTCTGGTGACCCTGATGAGATTCTCCAATAGGCTGATGAGATGCACAACGCTAGGAGAGGCCTTGGGTGAAGCAAAGATTAGCAGAAAACTAAAGAAGCAAGGAAAGGCTGACTCCCTCAAACTGTTGGATGAAACAAAGGGACCTAATTGGCATGAGTATGTGGCTCTTTTAGGGGAGTATGGGGACTTGTTAAGGAAGGCTAGCTAATGGCTTGGGTTGCTATTTTTCCTTCTTTTGATGGGTTTTTTGTTTTTAATCAATATACGGGACTGTTCGTATTTAATCTTTAAGATCTAATGGAATACCACCTGGTATATTGTGGACTTAATCAATGGTCTTCGTAGCTTAAACTTTGCTAGTAGTAACTTTTTGTTTTTGATAATTATGGGCTAGACTACAGCGATGGTTTTAAATCTGGGCCTACGAGCCATTATCATGCTATTTTTTGGTTTGGATGGTGGTTTTGTTTCCCACCTTAGTATCTTTTTTTTATTTGCTTTTGTTCCACAAGATCAGGCCCTTCCCTACTTATATTATCAAAAACATAACCCCATGCATTAAAAAATCAGGAAAAAATTAGATTTAAAAAAAGGTAAAAAATTATAGAATAAGAGATAAAAACTATTTTTTTGAAATTGAAAGGCATTTCCATAGCCTAGAGATATAGAGGGAAAATAAAATAAAGAGTTTAACTAATGAATTGTAAAAAATAGATTTATGTAGTTTATATTCATATCTTTGATTACATTGCATTGCACATGTTTCAAACACAAAGCATTACTTCACATTGCATAACTAATAACTAGATGTCGATAGATGACAAAATTTCAATTACAATATAGTTTTTACAAAGTCAACCTAAGTAGTTATGCAGTTACTTCACATTGCATAAATAATAACTAGGAGTAGCTGCCAATTGCATTTGCTTGTCATGGCATTCTATGAGACCACATTTCTTTGAGGCATTTTTTTTAACAATTCACTGCCTTGTCTATGCTACCACATTTTCCATACATGTCTACCAAAGCATTTTGTCAAACAGTTCACTTCCTTGGAAAAAATCTATCAAAAGCATAATAGTAAGCATGAGACCATAATAGTATGAGGCTCCATAAATATTTCCCCATCCCTAAATAAAAATTAGCACTATTGGCCTAACAATGCCTCATAGGTGGAACCCCCATTATAGCCTCGCCGATGGCCTGATGAGAGTAGCTCATAACCAAGTATCGGTGTAACAATACCCTATCGGGTTGACTCGTAAGATGCTCTCCCTGATAGACCGACAGAGTCAAAAAAAGTAAGCACATCACTGTGACACATGAACATCAGTGGAACAAATGTTTGCATTCCCCCGATGGCTTGATATAACCATGGATTAGCAAGTGCATAATGTATATCAGTGGAGTTGGGTTGCATCGGGGTGATGTTATCTAGAGTCTCACTGATAAACCTAAGGAAAAAATTTCATCGGTGGAGAAGGTGGCTATCAGTGGAAGAAGAATCATAGTCTCACCGATATAGTGATAATGATTATTCAAACTGATGTGACATCCTGAGGCATCATCGAGATATTTAAAATTAATGTTCTCCCCCGATGACAAGACTAAAATAGGTGGTGCATTTAGGGAGCTCCAAAATTGGAGTAACTGTAGGTTTTAATTCTTGAAGTGAATAAGCGAAGTGTGGAGTTAGGTGGCAGCGATGACTGACATATGCCCAGCATTTATGGAAGGGAATGTGAATGAAGTTATTAAATTCTTGAGGCATTACTTTCTTGATGCTCCTCTACTATGGAAAACAATAGGTGTGAAAACTGTGTACAGGAGGCGATGGATCTCTCGCTATAGAGGTGATGGAAGTTGGTTTCATGCTTAAAACGAATAAACAACTCTCACACTTTTATGGAGAACCATCGGTAAAAAGACTGATGGGGTGTTTCCTATACAATGATGAACGATTAGTGGAGTCAGTGCAACTAATTCTTGGAAGAGGATTTAGCTAGCTCATGCACAGGTACATAACTAATTTGGACATTTATTCACTCATAATGTCTTGGGGCTTAGATTTGGGAGAGCCGATTGAAGTTGTGAAAAAGGTGATGAAGGCATTGGTGCATAAGCATTATCTAAAGAACATGGACTGACTATTGGAATGGACGATTCTCAGAGTTAGGATGGATGTTGATGAGGGAATTGAAAGCGAAGAGGATGAAAAAATAGTGAAATGTGTATCCTTTGTGAAATGGCTAGATGGAGATAGGGAGAAACACATGGGTGGGGGGCTTTGAAATTGATTGTGGAATCAATAGAGGTTGAGGCAGTGATAGTGAAGGTAAAGGCTAAAGCAAAGAGGCTGAAGAAGTTGGAGCAGCTGGAGAAGTTGGAGTAGCGACCTTAGAGGAAGAAGAAGAAGAACGAGACCTCTATGGAAACTATGGTGAGTAGCTCATTTGTAGCTCTACAGTTAACATAATCCTCTACCATGAATTTGAGTTTTTTGGCTGTTTGTAGTTAGTTTTTGGGGGTTTTACAAAATTGTGGGCAATGAAAAGGAGTTTTTGGTTTGTAGGGTAGTTAGTAGTTATTCATAAAAGATGGTGAATGTAATTTTTAGTGAAAATTTTGATTCTAAAATAGTTGTTAAGGACTGGCAGTGAAGTCACTACAAATAAACTGTAAATTTTGAAAACAATGAATATATAAACTCTTTAGCCATACAACTATAATCTCAAAAAAGATTGTAAATAAGGAAATTAATAGTTTGAATGCTAGTAATTTATGTCAATTTTCAAACATTAATATTCTCTAGTTGTCACCTAAACTTGATTTAATAAGTAATAAGCACTTACTAGTAATCATGCTTGCCCACCAAAGTGGCTCATATAGGTAAGAATAACCTACCACTCCTGCAATAATTTGTTCATGGTCACTGTGAGTATGCAATTTTTTTTTGGAAAGAATAGATTTGCAAAGATAGAATAGAATGAAGACTCTAAAGAAGCTATTTTCACATTGTAGCTTTCTGACAATCCAACATGACATTGAAGCTTAGTGTTTCATTTTTGTTCAACACAAAAACAAGAACTGAGCCATGGGATAGAACATTGAAATCAATTTGTTTTTCAGAATAAGTTAGTATAATCAAATGTGAAAGGAGATGAAAGCATAATCAAAGAAATGTGTTCAAAGTGTTCCTCCATTTATGTGCAATGCAGGTGGAAATTGTCTAAATTTTGAATTTCAATATTGAAATTTTATTTAAAATTGAAATATAAATGTCCTTAGTTGATCAGAAGTAACTAGTAGATAAAGCTAACTAGTTCATGGTATTCACTATCATGTTTACACATTCCCTAAGTATCTACTCAACAAATAAATCTTGCGTAGAATGTATATATTTCTAATTTGAAGATCATATTTATAGTCATGGAGAGTTACATGAGGTATAGGTCAGGTCTCTAGCTGATATATAATTAGTGCAAATCTAAGGTCTTAAGTTGTCCTACCCAATAATCTTTATTCCAATCTTTAAATGACATAAAATATTGAGGCTTATCCTTTATTGTTCTCAAATTCTCAATCAAACCATCTTAACCATATCATACTAAAAGTCTATTGTCAGGACCAAAAAAATGTAAGTTTTGAGAGTCCCACTCAATCTCAAGGCCAAAAGCATAACATCTAGCTTAAAACAGGTACAGACCAAAATCTTCAAATAGTACAATGATATCTTCAACAAAACCCTAAATACTTAAATCCTTCCATGGTTTTTTGTGTATGTAATTAAATTATCATAGATGATCTAAAAGGTCAAAGGGCCTTCATTTTTCCTGTAAGTTGTAAGCCCTAAAAACAAGTCAGTCAATCATCAAAGTAAATACATGACTGGAACATGGGTGAGGTAACAATCATCAAGGTGATTACATGACTAGAACAAGTATGAGGTAACAGAAGGAACAAGTGTGAGGTAATAGAAGGAATTATATCTCTGTCCTCATCACCCAAATCAAGATTTGAGGCAAGCAGAGGAATGTAGCCTACTCACTGCTTCTGCACAACAAAATTTAATCTATGCTTTCTTTATAAATGTTCTAAAAAATAATGTCATATGACCACCAAAATAATTTCAACTATCATAGTTATGTTATTTTTCATCAACACCATCTCATCACAAAACCATCAGTTATAATTTAATCCTGACTGAGGAAATACATACCCGATACATCCTCTTCAATACAAGGAAGGTGAGCTCAATCACTTGTTCAAGCCCACAAGTACTCCACAACCTCTCTCCTCCTAGCAAGTAACACCCCTTGAGTTCTCTCAATGGACCCTTCTTCCCATCAAGCTTCAATATGATGGAAATTTTTTGATGCAAAGCAATTTGACTTTCAATAAATCATCACAAATCAAGCTGATTCAAATAACCAATTGATTCACAAAACTCTTCCAAATCACCCCTTTGCAAAAACTCTTCAACTCATCTAGTAGGTTTGAAGACCCATATTTTTTACTTTATCTCAAAATGAACCACTCAACAATGAATCTATCTACTCTTTTAGACACCCTTTAAGTCAAACTATAACTTACCTTCAAAACCATCATGGGTCACTTTGGACCATCTCACACAAAACCTACAAACAATGTTGTCCTAATAGACCAATTAGGTCTCTATTTCAAAGGAGGTACCTCAAATTCTTTCCTCCAACTCCAAACAACCACTCAGATCTTCTTACCAGTCAAATAGATCCCTAATCAACAATTTTTAGATGGGAAAACTCTCATCTAACCTCTGTAACTAAAAAACCTCACTTTACACTAGCTTGGGGTAGGGTTTATTGAAAAATGACATTACCAACCTCTCACAGCTCTACCACCACCTCCAACACTCTTCATGATGCCTACACATGCTTACAATATGAATTGGTCAATCATGACCTTATTAATGACTTCTAGACACAAAACTCAAACTAGCCTAAGACCTCCATGAATCAACATTTCACAAATACCTTGGTGCTCCTGCATCAGTTTTAAAATGTTTAATTCAAGAAGAAATAGAGCTATTCAGATATACAATTCAAAATCAAATACACTTTTAGATTTATGTATTGGTATTGTGAAATATTTTATGAAGGATCAGACTAGGGTTTTCCTAATTGGTGCCTCTAGATTCCAGGTTAGAATCTTACAAGACTTAAATAGTGTACATACAAACCTCCACTTTACTATCACAACAACCTATGTTACTGCTTTCCCCCTCAATCCATCACAGTACCACTACCAGGAGTCACCCAAAGGTCTCTAGCAGATGATAAGGTGTAATCAGTAAGAGGGGTGTATAACTCTGTTCCAACCACAGAGGTTTTTTGTGGTCAGGTAAAACCTCAAACCATATAAACTTAGTGCTCCACGGGGACTCGTCCCGAAAATGTTTCGGGGACTTGGGGGACCCGAAAACTTCCCCCTACCTTTTCATCTAATAGTGACACAAACTTGAGCTCCAATTTTGATACAAACCTACCAGTTGCATATGTTGATTAGGGACAACCATATATTTTCTATGTTTTTGTCATTTTATAGTTGAAACTTGAAGCCTTTGGGAATTTTGTTATAATTATTATTTAATATGTATGCACATTGACAATAAAATATTTTTAATTTTGTTACTTTGTTTGTCAATTCTTATGTGAAATCTCAATTCAAGTTTGATGTTATGTATTAATCTTCTATAATTCCTATGATGAATGCTTTATCAATGTTCTGATATGAATATTTGAAATTTCTCTATATTTTTTAAAATTTCCCTATTTTTTATAGTTGTCCCCTACCATCCCCTAAAAAATGACCCAAAAGTACCCTCGTACCAAAAAAACGTCCCACCATCCCCTATTATCCATGTCCCCAAAACTTGGGGGAGCATAGTATAAACTTGATTTTATGAAAAAAGACATTTAGGCATACAGGAAAATCTAACTCTACAACATTGAAAACACCAAATAACAATAGCTATAGGAAAAACTAGCTTAAGTAGACAATATATGCAAGATGTGGAATTGTAGACAAAACAGCTAAATTGTTTGATAGAATACCTCAAAGAGATGTCATCTCATGGAATGAAATGATTCATTGCAGAATGTGCATAAAATGGATTTTGCAAGGAACCTCTCAAAATATTTGAATTGATGAAGCACTCTAGAACACATCCTAACATTGTAAGCTTTGCTTGGGTTCTAGGTGCATGCAGTCATGCAGGTTTAGTGGATGAGGACTGCACATACTTCACATGCCAATAACCCTTATTGCATTACAATTTACATATATAGTTGATCATTAGGTGTGCATGGTTGATCAACCATTCATATTTTTAGTTGGATCCTAAAAATGCTGCAACTTATGTTCTTCTCTAAAACATTTGTACGAGGTTAAAATAGTAAAGAGATTGATGAAAGATAGAGGAATTAAAAAGATACCTGGATGTTATAGTTGGATATGCTTTGGTAGACAATATATGCAAGATGTGGAATCATAGAGAAAACACATGAATTGTTTGAAAGAATGCCTCAAAGAGATGCCATCTCATGGAATGAAATGATTGATTGTAGAATGTGCACAAAATGGATTTTGCAAGGAACCTCTAAAAATATTTTCCCAAATTTGAAGATCTCTAATGTTTAAGGTGCGTTTTTCCCAAACAGCCTGACACATTTTCTGCCCATGCCCTATTATTCTTTATCACCATTTTGCTTCAATTTCCTGGCTCTAAACCAAATCATGATGATCAGAAAAGAAATACCAATCTTCTAAGTACACTAAGATTTGATTAAGTTTGAAACACCCATTCAACTCTCTTTGGTTCCAAACAAAATTTTCCATATCATCTGAAGAAAATCCCATGAACTCCATTTGCTTCATTCTAATAGAAATGGCTAGAAGATTTCACACACTGAGGGTTCTATCAGTTAGATGTGTCTTCTGGTTCCAATGATGTGTTGACGGTTTTGTTTTTTCATTGGTGTGAGGATCTTCTATTGGCGGGATGAGGTCTCCTATTCCCGCAATGGTCTGATGGGGATGTCGTCGGTGGAACGGTTCTGTTGTTTCATTAGTGTGAGGATCTTCTATTGGCGGAACGAGGTCTCCTGTTCTCGTGATGGTCCAATGGGGATTTCGTTGGTGGAACTCCACCGATGACATCCCATTAGACCATCATGGGAACAAGAGACCTCATCCCACTGATAGAAGATCCTCACGCTGATGAAAAAATAGAACTGTCGACGCATCGTTGGAACCAGAAGACACATCCAGCTAATAGACCGATAAGGTGGGGGTAGCTAGTTCCATTTTCTATAATGTGGTAAGAGTCATACAGGTAACACCATGTCAAGTTGGGGAACTCTTCTTGGAGGTTCTAAGAAATTTTCCTCTTTTTTAAAAGATTGTGTTGGCAGTGCCACCTGAATCACAATTGTTTGGTAGGATTCCAAACCCAGACAATGAGGTACAGTTGTGGAAATCTCATAGAGAGAAGCTACAAGCTACCATGATGTTTTTTCTGAGTGAATTTATATCAGATTATTTCTTAGCATGGCTTAAGACATGTGTAGATGATATTCTCTCTGCAGATAGGCTTGGGGGAAAGTATTTGCTTGATCTTGTGATAAGTGGCAAGGAACTTGCAGAGAATGATACATTGATCTGAGAAACATTGGATAGTTTGGATGCATTTGAAGGGAGCTTGGAGTGGCTAAAAATGGTTTTTGGTTCAAATGTTGAGTTTCCATGCCAATGCGTGTGTGAGATTGTTTTGAAGCACTCAAAGAGTCTATGGGATGAACTTTTTGAAAGCCTGTTTGTTAGTAGGATGAAACAAATAATAGCTGATGGATTTGCAGATCTGTGTGAGAGAGTTAAGGTTGGTAAATTCCTTGAAGCCATAGTTACATCTCTGGAAAGTTACAAATATGTTGAAACCCATTTGCACAAATTAACTACTAGTGAGGGTTGGCTTGTCAAGAGAGGGGACCTAAAAAGTGTCAATTTACTTGGGTTGAGTTTTAGATTTATGATGACAAATGATGAAGACTGGTTTGGTCACCTTAACGCTTATTTTGGAATTGAGGTTAGTCAAATAAAAGATACCATAGATGAGGGGTCCAAGAATATTCTGGAAGACCTCCTAAGTTTTCTTCATGCACATAAATCTCCTTCAAGGATAAATGATTTAGCACCTTATTTGCAAGAGAAATGCTTCCATTTTATCTCAACATTGATTGTTGAGATTGAAGAACATCTTGCACATCTTTCAGAAGCTCTCTATCAAGAAATGAAAAATGAGGAGATGACAAAAAAATGAACAAGGAGACACTAGAACCGACAGTTATAGTGGAAAGGGCACTTTTCTTAGGAAGGCTTTTAGTTGCTTCTAGTTTTCATTCAACTTTCCTTCCACTACTTCTTAGCTTATCCCAGCTCTGGTTTGTTGAGAAAAAATCTTCAGTTTGAGGGAAAGTATCTTTGACTTTCAAATATTCCAGTACTGATTTTGATTTCCCTCTTATAAATAGTTCTGGAAGACAAATACTAATGAGAGGGGTTGGTTTGAAGACTAAATCACTGGATAAAAATAATAGCACCAAATTGAATAAATTGAGAAGAACTATGCACAATATTTGTATCAAAGCTCATAGCATGTGGATATTGTGGATAACTGAAGAGCTTTTAGGCATTCCCACAGGAGATATAAGGGAGGATGATTCTTTATCCATGACAACTCCTTTGAAGGCATGTATTCTCATTTTCATTGCATATTTTTTTTGTTGTAGCTTATGGAGTTGGTTTCATTTCCATGATTCGTCTAATCATTGATCTCTTCTTGTAGTTTTCATGAGATTTCTTCTAGTTTTGATTTAAGTCATCATGGTTTATATCTAGATATATTAATAACCGAATGAGAATAAAGCATCTAGAGTAAAGAGCTACATTTGATTCTTTAAGCCACTTCAAACTCTTTATTGCCCAATAAATGGAAAAGATTAACATGTGCCCTTTCAACCCTTCCAATCCATATTAATCATGGAGATGTGATCTGTAAGTATATGGAAAAGTATCAAAGGGGAGCCAAAAAGTTAGAGATTTTCATAGGGCCTATGAATCAGCTCTTGTTGTTTTTATATGAAAATATTGTTGTTTGTTTTCTATTTATAATATCTATTGGCGTCAGTTGGGAACTCCCATTTTTGGGAATTTAGTAAGAGTTCTCAAAAAAAGTAGGATGACATCTACTATACAAATGAACATTTAAATGGAATTTGAAGTGTGATTTTATTTAATTTTTAATTTACTTCCTTAAGGCAACCTCATAAAATTCCCTTTTCTGATTGTATATCAAACTGCCTACTGCTTCTTTTCTTTTACTACTGCAAGTCACAATTTTAATGTTGTATGCTTGCTCCACCTCTTGTAGTTTTTTGTTCCATGATTTCAAGGCTTACCATTTATTAGTCTATGATTTATAGGGTTGGAAAGAAACTGAATTGAAACAAGAGCATGAGGGTGGAGGTCAACTAAAGTTAAGGTTGGTAAATGCCTTGAAGCCATAGTTACATCTTTGGAAAGTTACAAATATGTTGAAACCCATTTGCACAAATTAACTACTAGTGAGGGCTGGCTTGTCAAGAGAGGGGACCTAAAAAGTGTCAATTTACCTGGGTTGAGTTTTAGATTTATGAAGACAAATGATGAAGAATGGTTTGGTTGCCTTAACGCTTACTTTGGAACTAAGGTTAGTCAAATAAAAGATACCATAGATGAGGGGTCCAAGAATATTTTGGAAGACCTCCTAAGTTTTCTTCATGCACATAAATCTCCTTCAAGGATAAATGATTTAGCACCTTATTTGCAAGAGAAATGCTTCCATTTTATCTCAACATTGATTGTTGAGATTGAAGAACATCTTGCACATCTTTCAAAAGCTCTCTATCAAGAAATGAAAAATGACGAGATGCCAGAAAAAAGGAACAAGGAGACACTAGAACCGACAATTATAGTGGAAAGGGAACTTTTCTTAGCAATGCTTTTAGTTGCTCTCAATTTTCATTCAACTTCCCTTCCACTAGTTCTTGGCTTGTCTTAGCTATGGTTTGTTGAGAACAAAGCTTTAGTTTGAGGGAAAGGATCTTTGACTTTCAAATATTCCAGTACTGATTTTGATTACCCTCTTCTAGATAGCCCTGGAAGACAAATACTAATAAGAGGGGTTGGTTTGAAGCCTAAACACAGGATAAAAATAATAGCACCAAATTGAATAAACTAAGAAGAACTATGCACAATCTTTGTATTAGAGCTCATAGCATGTAGATATTGTGGATAACTGAAGAGCTTTCAGGCATTCTCACAAGAGATCTAAGGGAGGATGATTCTTTATCCATGACAACTCCTTTGAAGGCATGTATTCTCATTTGCATTGCATATTTTGTTTATTGTGGCTTATGGAGTTGGTTTCATTTCCATGATTCATCTAATCACTGATCTCTTCTTGTAGTTTTCATGAGATTTCTTCTAGTTCTAATTTAGGTCATCATGTTTTATATTTGGATATATTAATAACCAAATGAGAATAAAGCATCTAGAGTAAAGAGCTACATTTGATTATTTCAGTCACTTCAAACTCTTTATTGCCCAATAAATGGAAAAGAGTAACATGTTCCCTTTCAACCCTTCCAGTCCATATTAATCATGGAGATGTAATATGTAAGTATGCAAAAAAATATTAAAGGGGAGCTAAAAAGTTAGAGATTTTCATAGGGCCTATGAATCAGCTCTTGTTGTTTTTATATGAAAATATTGTTGTTTGTTTTCTATTTATAATATCTATTGGTGTAATTTGGGAACTCCTATTTTTGGGAATTCAGTAAGAGTTCTCAAACAAAGTAGGATGACATTTACTATACAATTGAACTACTGTTCCACTACACTGTAAACGTTAAACCCCTACTATCCCTGCACTCCTTTCATTGTACTCTTCATGGTTGATATAGGAAGAGCCACTTTTCACTTTATTATTGTTCATCCTTTTTTTTTACATGCTACTATTTTTTTTACACTTGACTTCAAAAGTGATTTGCATGCCCCCTCAGAAAGTGGAAGCTAATTTTAAGAGTTCAAATTCTAAAATTTGTATAGACAAGTCAATCTACATGTCCCTTAATATCATTTTTATAGATAAAAGTAAGTTCTCCTGTGAACTATGCAATTTGATAGTGGAAACTTCAAAAAGAAAAGATCACTTTTGACATCTCATAACGGAAACGAAAAGAATAAACAAACCTCAATTCCAAGCTCTCTATATAAATCCTTAATTTCTGCAACATAAGATGGTTCTTCTTTTCCATAATTAGCCTAAATTATGGATTTTAAACCATTAAACGATTTTCACTGCATATTCACTTTCTTACACCTATAGCAACAAGTAAACATATTAAGGTTTTGAAGATGAATCAAACTAGTTATTCATAGATATTTTGTGTAGATTCTAATTATATTTTTTAAAAAATAAAAAATAAAAAATTGTGAATCATTTCATGTAATTTTTAATAATTCTATTTTTCTACTAATTAGCATTTTTAAAAAGTGATGTTTACTTCGGCCCACGTAACTTTTTTTATAGATAGGATACAATTCTGATTTTTAAAATACAAAATTTTCACACCAATATCTAGGGGATGAATATTTTTTCATAATTTTTTGTTACATTTTTTTTTTTAATTAATTTTCCAAGTCAAACATAATTATAATTTGGATAGAGGTGTACTCTCACATGCATAACTTTTTGTATCTGATTTGAATTAACTTATTCTTTTTGTTGGAATAAGGACATCAATACCTAGGCACATGTATTTTTAGGAATTTTTTTTCTCATTTTTCATTTTTCAGATAAAGAAAACAAAGAACTTCACCATTGAAAATCCTACATTCACAAGAAATAAGAAATAAATATAATAATCAAATTAAACATATTTAAAATTATACCTTTTAGGAAGCTTATAATAAGGGCTATAGGCTTACAAAGCATAAATTTTAAATGAATTCATTTGATCACCCAAAAGGTAAATCAAAAATAGTTTTTTATCAGCATTTTGATAGGTGTAGAGGAGACTTGATTATAGGTATGGTTTAAATCTAACAAGGTTCTATCCAAGGGGATTTGATCTAAGGGGTTTTGATCAATCCCTCTTTAATTAAAATAATTTAAATGGAACCTTTAAAGTCATAAATCATTGTATTTTCTTAAAATATGCGGATTTCTGTGCAAAAAATCGATGTCCTGTGCGTAACCCATTATTGTGGCAAAGAATAATTGAAATGTAACAAGAAGCCTCAGAAATTATTATTAAAAAGAATGGATCATATGGATCATATGGCCTGACCGCGTACATATTTGAAAAGTAAAATTAACTGAAACTATGGAAAGTGACTTACCACAAGATTTTGCACAAATTGTGTCCGATGCGAAAAAAATGGGCAGAGGTTGATTTCCAAAATTAGGTATGCTTTACTTCTCCATTTTGGCGGGCTACCTTGAAAATAAGGTTTCCACTCACTGCTCCATTTTGGTGGGCTAAGCATTATACAAGGTCTTTATGAAGGTTTTAGAGGTGTTTATTAAAAATCTCGACATGCTATAAAAAAAGTTTGGTCCTTTTTCCTCCCAGGATTATTTGCTGTACATATTCTATCTTTTGTTTTTCTCTTCCTTTGCTTATTTTTTGTTTTCAAGGTTTTTGGGTTTTAGTTGTTTAGGTTCTCTTATGGTTTTCATTAATTTTTATAATTTGGTGGTTTTTTGTCAATTTAGAAGAAACTTTGGTGTTCACATGATGACACCACAAAACAAAATATTTATTCCAAAAAAAATATTTATTAGTAATTTTGATTGTAATATTTTATTATTAATTATGGTGGGCTATGATTGAAAATAAGGTCTTGATGAAGGTTTTAGAGTATGTTTATTAAAATGAAAATTATGTCCAAGATTTTAATAATGAGCACATTTATTTAGTTATTTATTTAGTCATTTTTTATTTGTCTAATATTAGTCATTTATTTAGTCATTTTTATTTGTCTGATACTAGTCATTTAGTTGTGATTTTACCCGATGACCAAATTAGTCACTTATAAATGATCAAATTAGTCATTTATTTTCCAAATAATACTAGTGTTAGTCACGTGACTAAAAGTTTTAGTCACGTGACTAAAAGTTTTAGTCACATAGTCATTTATTTTCCAAATTCTACTAGTGTTTTTTTCAAAAATGTTGGGATTTCATTTACATTGATCTTTTAAGAGCAATGGAAGAATCATGAAAGTCTAGGAGAATGGTTAAGTAGTTTAATTTCACACATATTGTAATTTTTCCAAAAGTAGATTCTCCAGCAATATTTTTTGATTTCAGGCCTATATCTCTTTGTAATACAATTTACAATATTTTCACTAAGGCTATCTATTTAAGATTACATCCTCTTATCTCCAGTATTATTTCTGAAGAACAAGGTGGTTTTGTGTCAGGAAGAGAGATGGTTGAAGGTGCTTTAATAGCACATGAAACTCTTCATTTTATTGCATTTCAGCAATGGTTGTGAAACTTGATATGTTGAAGGCATATGCTAGGGTTGACTAGAAATTTCTTATTCAAGTCTTAAAAAAAATTGGATTTAGTCATAAATGGTGCAAATGGATGCTTTCCTACTTATCTACTATAAAGTTTTTTATGATTATAAATGGTTCACCTATGGTATTTTTTAGTTCCACACAAGAGGTTCGACAAGGATATCCTATCTCACCTTTTTTATTCATCTTTCTTGCAGAAGCATTGAGTAGAGTTGTCTCCAAATGTCATGCCCAAGGGTTGCTGTAGGGTATAGTAATTCCAAGAACAAATATATCTATCACACTCTTTATTTGTTGATGATACATTTATTTTTGGAAAATCAGCATTAGGGGAAGCAAGCAAATCAAAGTTGTGTTAGATATGTACACTCAGGCTTCTAGGAAAAAAATAAATGAAAGTAAATCCAAGATTTATCTCTTCAACACAAAGGAAATAGCTTCAAAACATACTGTCAAGATCCTTGGGTTTCAAGAAGTAGATCTACCCAGTAAGTATTTTGGAATTCCTTTCTTTATTGGGAAAAACAAAATCTCTTAAATTGGCATAAAATAATTTAGAGTATTCAAGCAAAAATCAGTTCTTGGGAAGGAAGATGGTTGTCTTTGTCAGGCGGGAATTTAATGGAAATATCAGATTTATCTTCAATTCCTAATTATTTTATGTTTGTACTAAAACCCCCAAATCAATTGTGGCACAAATTGAAAAAAAATTCAAAACTTTCTATGGACTAGAAATATAGATAATACAAAAAAGGTACCTTTAATATCCTTAGAAAATATTTATATGGATAAGTTAAAAGGAGGAGCATGGTTTCACAATATTGCAACAAGGAACCTTTCATTGGGTGCTAAGTTGGTTTGGCATATCTACACATAGCCAAATAAGAAATGGTACAAGGTCATGCAAGTAAAATATTTAGATAATCTTAATCCTTCTAGAATTCTCACTATGTTAAACCCCACTTCAGGCTCACAAATGTGGAGTTTTCTAACTTCATGCAGGAAATATATAGTGTCACATCTAACTTGGGAAGTTAATAATGGTGAGGAAGCTTTATTTTGGAGAGATTCTTGGAATGGCCTTCCGCCAATAAGTTCTATTCATGATTTTCAACCAACTGAAAATATATTGTCTTATTGGGGTGTTAAGGTTAAAGATTATATAGACTAGGTTGATATAACAACTCAAAGGGTAGCATGGAAGGATTTATCAAATTGCAATATCCCACCTATACACAAAGTGTTGATAAAGTAGATCTTGGATAAATGATCAGTTTACTTATCAAATAAAAATGATAAGTTAATGTGGGCATTCTCTAAAATAGGTCAATATTAAGTCAGAGATGGTTATAAAGTAATTTCACAAAATGGTATGCAGATTGGGTACCAAAGGGCTTATACATTTTGCTGGAATTCTATGGTTTTTCCTAAAGCAAGATGTTTTGCATGTCTTACAATTAAGAACAATATTTTGAAGAGTGAAAAACTATCCAAGTTGGGATTTGCAGATCCATTTCAATGTGTATTGTGTAGGAAACATTATGAAGATATAAATCATCTCTTTGTAAACTATGAGGCTGCCCAAGCATGTTGGTTTTTTATATTAAACAAAATGAACTGGTTTACACCTTTATCAAACAAATTGTGGGATATTTTCTCAAGATGCCAATTCTATTCAACAAATCCTTTTTTGCTTACATCTGGAGAATTATTCCAACAATGGTTGTGTGGGAAATATGGTGGGATAGAAATAAGTGCATATTTAGGAAAGAGAAATGTGTTTTGGATAACCTATTGGTTGGATTAGAAAAATATATCTTTGAAGTGGTCAACAATTATGTTTATAGAACAAAAAGGGTTGATTTTGCATTTACAGATTGGGATTCAACATTAATTCATAAGTGGCCTCATATTTGTCTACCATTCAAAGGAAGCAAGATTCAACTTGCACAAAACAAAATTGATTGGACAAAGGTAACTTGGAAGCCTCCTCCTCAAGGTTTGTAGAAGTTAAATTTTGATGGTTCTAGTAGAGGTAACCCAAGTGCAGTTGGGGTAGGGGTGGTTATTAGAGATCATAATTGCAATGTTTTAGTGGCAAAGTCAATCAAGCTTCCAATTGTCATGAATAATGTAGTTGAAGCCAATGCTCTTTTGTATGGATTAAAAATGGAAAGGTTTTTAAAAATTACTAAATTACATATTGAAGGAGATTCTCTCATAATATTGAATTCTTGTAAAGTGTGTAAAATTCTCAATTGGCATCTTCAATATATTCTAAAGTAGATATGGGTTTTACTGGATAAATTTAGCGTGTATCAGATCTTTCATACATATAGAGAAGGGAATGGGCTGATAGATTGTTTGAAAAACCTTTTTTTCGAACAAAATGAAGAAATAGTAACACATGTAATAGATCACAAAAAAACAAATGAAAGTTTGTGTAATATTCTAGAGAATGAAGGAGCCTTGTAAAGAAATCACAATGGTGAGTTAATCATTTCCAGGTAGATATTTTATTCTCAACATTTTTATTATTAGAAGGATATCAATGATATACGTTTTCAAGAATAAAGTATGGGTACAGAGAATTTCAAATATCTTGATAAAAGGGAAGGGGCTATGCAATGGGGATAAATTTAATATCTTCTTTTGTCTACAAGTTGTTGTGTGAGCACTAAAAATTGGATGCTTTCTTGGGTATGTAAGTGTCAAGTTGGAATATTAGTTGTCAAATAAGGCTGAAATAGGGGATGGTGACAAGACATCATGTACAAAACTAGGAGTCATCATGTATACAATTAGAAAGACTATTACCACATAATCCTTCACATATGTGAAAAATATGCCGGCGTATATGATTACGAAAGATGTTGATGAAATGATCTCACATAATGTTGATGAGAGTTTTGGAGATAAAAAAGTGTTTTGTCCAAAAATATGAACTTTTCAAGAGGTCACTCTAAATTGGGTAAATGCTAGGCCTCAGATAACAACAGAGTTAAAAATGGAAAAGATTATAGTAATCAAAAAGATCTAAATTGTTTTATTCTCTATAAGGATTTTAAAAATGGTTTTGTCAAATTTCATGTGTGTTGTAAGAACAATGTACACTAAAATAGAATTTTGGATGCAAGCTTCAAATGGATTTGGTACAATGCAACAAGGTTTGATCATGGGAAATATTTCACCTGGTGTGTGTAGGATTAAAAAAAGGTTCATATACTAATGTGTGATTTTTTGTGTAGGAAAAAGGTACAAGATTTTAATAAAACTATAATAAGGTGAAAGGCTTTAGTCATGAGGTGGCAACATAAAAATCTGCTTAGGAAAAATTGTTTAAAATGAAGTGATTGTTTTGGCATTGTATTTGTAACTCATACATGCTTTCAAAAACTAAGGCATTATCACTTGCTTTTTTCCCTCAAATTTCTCAATACTTGGGTTCATAGCATGGTTAGTGACTAAAAAATCTTGGGATTCTAGTGTGTTTTTGAATTTTATTTATAGGCTTGCTTTCACATGAATATTTCCTATAGTCAAAGTCTAGTATGTTGTGTATGGTGAGTGAAGTCTAGTATGTTGAGCGACCGAGCTTAGTATCCCTGTTGATTGTCAAAGTCTAAAGATTTTGACCCAGTTTTGTGTTTCTTTCTTACATCTAGTTTTGGGGTTTTATTTATGTTTGTTGATGTGCATCAGAGATGGAGTATTTCCTAAGGAACTACAGAGCTAAATTCCAAGTGAGGCCATGGGAGATGTCATTTTCTAAGTTGTTAGAAAAAGGAGCAGTTGCAACATGTGTTCAAAATGGAGTGTCCATGTATCTGGAGTGGCATAAAGATAGTACTTGGTGATGAAATTATCATCCCAAAGACCTAGAGGATTATTTTCCCATCCAATCTAGTATCCATCTTTATCTCCAATTTACTTGACTTGGTAAATGACTACCAAATGGTTCTAAGCATTGCAATAAAGTCTGTAAATGAAGTTTTTATGGAAAATGATTCTTTTCTTCAAAGTGTGCAAGCACCTGATATTTGGAATGGTGAAGCATATATTGGTGGAATCTTTCCAAGACACTTCTTGATTCACAAGACCAAATATGTAGAAGTTCTTGATTCATTTAAAAGGTCAATCAAAATGGATTGTTCAAGACAACTTTACCAAGCTCTTGCCAAGTATCAATTTTATTTGGGAAAGGATATAGTTGCTCTATTTAAAATAAAATATCTAGTAATTTCAATTATCCTCACTCATATATGTGTGTTCTAGAAAGTCATCCAATGTGACATGTAGCCAAACCGCCCTCCGCAAGTTCCAGATATTAATGTTACTCTTCATTCACAGTCGGCTAATGGAGTCAATGAAGAAGTTGGAGAAAATTCAGTGCATGGTATTACTATAGAAGGAGAAAATATTTAAATGGTAGTGGTGATGTTGGAGATAATATGTATGTTGATATGCATATATAGGGTAGAATATAGATAGTAAGTTTCCTATTTTGAAAATGGCTAATAGCATGTAAAAGTTGATAAACAGTGTGGAGTAGCCCTCTTTTGCTATAATGCTAATAGATATCTATGTAATAAGAGAATTTTTTTGACTGATAGGGACAAAAAAATTGACATTAGAAAGCATAGTCATTCCTGAAAAACAAATGTCAAATTATTTTGACATCTTTATAATTACAACATCTTATATATCAATATAATATATAGGCTTATAGCCTTTTCATAAAAAAATAAAAAAAAACTCTTGTTGCAAGCTTATTGATAAAAAATTAAAAAATTAAACAATTTAATTTTAGCCAATTTAAGTTCAATAAATTAAAACTTAATAAATTTAAAATAAAATTTTACAAATTACAAAAGGCCCTTTCATGGCCAAAATTTGATGTCTTAAATTGCAATTTGAACATCTATTTTTTGTTGTATTCATGGTAGTCTATTGACTATCCTATTTACTTATAATATTTTCTATTTATATTGATTCAACATTTTTTTTACAAAAGGCCCTTTGATGACCAAAATAAAACATATACAATCAAACACTATTTTTTTAAGAAAAAAGGTGCAAGACACCTAAAGTGTATATTTATATGATAGTATATGAATTACAAAAGGCCCTTTGATAGCTAGAAATTCATAGTAACACTTTTAAAAGACAAACTAAGCTAGAGGCTCATTTACATTTATCAAACTAGGGCTAGCTTGGGTAGCATTAGTTTCTATAATTGCCACTCAATATGTGGGATCAACAAAGGTGTTTGGTAAACTAATAGGAAAAGATGAGCCTAAAATATTTCTTCTGTTGTAAATTGTTCACCTAACTCTCCTCTATGAGCTTAAAAGTGAGTTCTATACAATAATGTTTCATGAACTATGAATGTCATGCTTAATGGCAAAGTAAACAAACATTATAAGTGCAACCATTTGTGATCTTGAATAGACCGCCAACAAGCGAATTTATTTCCTTAAAAAATCATATTCACAATGAGCCTTAGAAAATAAATCTTGAGAGGTGTAGGACTCTTAGATATAGTAGAACACCAAAGTGTGGACTATTCATGCATCTTGTATTATGTCTAATTTATTGGAAAATAATGTCAAGGTGATTTGAGAGGGAAATATTACCTGTGGGTGGTCGAAGAGTTTCTCACAACCTGATGCCAATACATCCTCCACTTTAATGCATTGTGTTTGGAAGATGGACCCCAATATTTCTAAATCAATTGTACTATCAATTGGGGTCTCTTAGTTTTAAATTGGTAAGAATAATCACCTATTCAAAGTAGTATCCATTGTGATCTCCTCTAGCTAAAACACTTGCACTTGTAGAGAACCAAATAAAAATCGCAAATGTAGTGAAATCTTATCAAAGCTAGATTTTAGTGACATCTACTCATGTGAATCATAATTATTTCTTTTTGGAGGCATCATTAGCACATAGGAGAGCCATTGAAAGTTTTATTTGTATTGACATCTACCTTCAAGAAAATTACTTTGAAGCATTGAAAAGATACAAGAATTAAATGGCTTAATGTACCTTAATCATTATCAATATCGACTCAAAATAATTTTTTATCAAAACTTATCAATTTTCTAACTTAATTGTTATCATTTAGCATTTGATATTTTTTCCCACCTACTATATGATTTTTCATAAAATCACACATTTGTTGAATAATTAATTTTATAGTTTTCAACATCTATATAATATGCCACTAAAGTTATTTTATTTGTTTGAATTTACAAGTTTAATTTTCCAACAAAATTATTTCATGGGTTTGCATACATGCATAATTCACAAATGAAATTATTTTATTGATTTGCATACAAGTTTAATTCTTCAACTGAAATGATTTTATTGGTTTGCATACATGTATAATTCACCAAAAAAAATATTTTATTAGTTTTAATAAAAGAATAATTATCCAAGATCTCCTACAAATTTCTAGTGATTAGAAAAGATTCACAATATAATTTAATATTTTTTCTAAAAAAAGATTCATTTTTAAAATTAATATTTTTTAGAAATAATGCAAGATGTTCCAAGTTTTTTATATCTTTTCCTCAGGCTTTCTTAAAGTTATCCTTGGTACCAGCCCCATTTGTAGTCCCCATCATCACAATGAAATTCCCAAGACAGCTACTCCCATATACAACTAACAAAGGATCCCTCCTAGATATGGCAGTTTACACATGTCACATTACACCACACCTGCCAGTAGTTGAAAATAATAAGAAAGCCTCAAAACTAAATAATGTAAGAACACAATTGAAAAATCACAATAGAAGTCTCATTAAAAACATATAAAATGAAAGCTTTGAAAGAATTAACAAGGCAACATTTCAATTCCAAATAGAAATCAATTTAAATAAATCATTGAGACAAGAAAGACCATGTGAATTTTAAATGGCCAAGTAGCCCAAGAATTAAAATTGAAAATTACTTGCACAATAATAAAGAAAATAAAACATCAATAGATAAATTAACAATAAATCACATCCTCACAAAAATTTACACATTACATATACCATGTGGCTTTGGTAAATCCACCTAAGGGGGGAGGGGAATGGTAGTTTCAACACACATATATAATAACATGTAATAACACTGTGGTCTCTAATACTCATGTCATTGAAGTGTCAAGTATCTATAATCAAAAGTGGGAAAAAATATAATTACCACCTAATGCAGGGGCATCATGATGAGGAACACACCGCCCAAAACATGTGATGAAGGCCACACTACCCAAAACCCACAGAAATCACAACAGATACCTACAAAGAAGATGCAAGATGGAAAAATGACTCACTTTCAATTATTTTTAGAAAATGAAATTGCAGATTCAAAGCTTACATGCTACAACCTAATGGGCTTGATTCATTACAACAAAATCAACTCTGAAAAAAATTCTACTATTTGGAGCCACAATTTGCACTATCAGGGGCCACCTTCTACAACCCCCACTTAACCCTTTTTATTTTCCTCAATAACTGCCCTAGAATGTTCTAGAAAGTTCAAATTTCCCCCTTTTGTTTTGGCACCAAAAGTCCTGCCGATTTATTTCTGGCCTGGAAGAAATTTTATGAAATTCACTTTTTAGAGGACCAACTTCGCGGGGCCATAACTTTTGATCTACGTGTTTGATTTGCTATTATTGCATATAATTGGAAAGCTATCGATGAGCTATACAATGCATGAGCCTACTATAGGTCTATTCTATTGGATGTTGCAGTTGTGTTGCTGATATGTGGTTGTCATTGATGTCAACACTATTAGTATTGTTGCATTAGAAGTTGTATATGTCGAGGATATTGAGAAAATTGTAATAAGAAGTGCTACAGGTTGTTAGTGGTGAAGTGAAGTTCTTTTTGTCAGTGTGATCAGTACATTGTTGTTCTGAGGTTGTGGACTAAAGGGTTTCTTGAACATTGAGTATATCAAGTTTATCCACATCAAGTTTCAAAGATCTGCATGAAGAGTTGATTGAGTTATGGAGATTTTCATGTTGACAATTTTTATGTTACTTCAGCTGGTGTTCCTGAATGAAGATTATGTGATTTCAGTAAGTTTAATTGTTGTGGATGCTTCTCTGATGTTTCATGATAATTTTGGATGTTTCTAGTTTGTGCTCTATCTATGTTGCACATCCGCATTGATCATTGTTCTCGTGATTTGAGATTTTCTCTTGCATGTTCATGTTTTTCATGTTCTTGGCCAACAAGGTGTTGAAGTGTGTTGTGGATCTTTGAGGAGTAATTAATTAAAGTGTTTCATGTTTGAGGATGTTGTTTTTGGTCTTCACTATGTTGTGGCCAACCTTGGTTGATTTGCATGAATAATCTTTATTTGTTTTGGGCCGATTGTTTGTAATTATTTTATTATCTCTTTATGGCCAACTTATAGTGATGTAATTTATTGTTACAGATATATAAGAGCGATTGTTTGTTCGAATTGTGAAGTGTGAATGTGAAGTGTATGAGTCCTATGTGTGAATAAGGATCAAATCATTCGAAGGTAGAGCAAAGTGTAAAGAGAGAGTGAAGAGGTGTTCATGTGCTTAATCGAAACTGTAACCAGGCATTAGCAGATGCTATTTTCTTAGTTCAAATTTGGATGGTATTAATCTAAACCTTTTTTGTAAGATAGTGTGTCTTCCTTTGGGTAGTAAGCCTATTTGTAATTGAGCAGGGAGCTCTAGGAAGTGTGTCTGAATGCATGTGCATTCCCCATTCATATTTCCTTATACTTTCAACAAGGTATAATCTTGTGGATTGACCTCCACCGTGTTTTCTCCCCTAATAGGGTTTCCATGTAAATAAATCTTGGAGTTAAGTGTGCTTCTAATGTGTCATTCATTTATACTTTCATGATTAATGATAAGATTTGATAATAAGGTTAATAAGTTGAATAAGTTTGAAATTCGATGACAGCTGATTCACTCCCCTCTCAGTTGTCTTCCCTTGAGTTACCAACAATCTATATCAGAGCTCGTGGTTCCTTGGAAAAATTTTATCAGCTTGAGGTGATCTGGGATAGTGACTTATAAGAAGGATAGTCCTAGATTTGATGGAACAAATTATTCTTTGTGGAAGACTTGAATGGAGTGCCATCTAAGATGCATTGGTGAACCCTATTGAAGCATTACAAAAAATATATATGTTATTCCACATAATGGTCCTACTACTTTTGTTGAGATTAAGGATGTTGAATATAATATCAGGGATAGGGAGGCATTGTTGAGTTCTTTGACTAATAATGAGATGAGAAATGTGATGGATCTGAAGACTGCTTATGAGATCTAGAAAAAGTTGGAGGCCTTGTATGAAGGTGATGCAAATGTGAAGACTGCTAAGCTACAAAGTCTGAAAGGAAAATATGAAAAGCTGAAAATGGGTGATGATGAAAATGTTACTACTTTCATGCAAAGAGTGAATGAACTTTTGTGTGGTATTAGATGTGTTGGTGGATAGATAGACGAATCAAAGATTGTTTCTAAAGTGCTTAGATCCTTTCTCGATTCTTACAAATTCAAGGCTAGTGCTATTGAAGAACTTCGAACTGTGAAATTTTTTACCAAAGATGTGTTGATTGGTAAACTTCCTACTTTTGAGTTGAGTGAATTCGGTGATGACCTTGCTAAGGTTGAATTTTCATTTAAGGCTACTACTTCTAGAAGAGATAGACAAAGATATGATATGGGTGAAAGTTCGTCAAGAAAGACATTCAAGTATGAGGATGAAATGAAACAGCTAGATGAAGAAGAAAGAGAGCTTCAAGAACTTGAAGCATTGATTGTTAAAAGAGAAGCCAAAGGAAATGGTAAGTATAAGGGGAAGTTTCCTATTAAATGTTTCTCTTGCAATAAGATAGGTCATTTTGCATCAAGGTGTCCTGAGAGAGTTTCCAAGCGAAGATTTAACAAGTCTAAATTCCAAAAGAAGTGTTACTAGGCTACTGATGAAGGTGTGATAGATGATGAATCTGACAAAGGAAATGCAAGTGAAGATGAATTTATGTTTATTGCTATTAAGGAAAATAATCCTGTGTCTACTAAATTTTATAGTTGTAAAAATGTGGAGAAAGCCCTAGCTACTCGAGTTTAAGAGAAAGATGCATGGGTAATTGACAGTACTTATTCTCATCATATGACAAGAGATAAAAGCAAGTTTGTGAATTTGGAGAAGTATGATGGTGGTGTAGTGAGATTTGGTGATAATTCAACTAGTGTGATCCATGGAATAAGATGCATTTCTCTTGATGGTAAGCATAACACTGATGATATCTTGTATGTTGAAGGTTTGAAGCATAATCTTTTAAGTGCTGGATAAATGGTTGATAAGGGATACAATCTTTAGTTCATGGATGGTAAGTTAATTTTTTTGGGAAATTCTGGAAATGTGATTGCATCAGGTACACAAACAAAAGGTAATATCTTTCATCTGAATGTTGCTAGTAAAAGTTGTTTGACTGGTCAAGTTGATGAGAGCTTGTTATGGCATAGGAGAATGTGTCATGTTAACTTTGATAACATTGTCAAGATAAGTTCCACTAAGGTTGTGAGAGATCTACCTAAGTTTGTGAAACCTACTAATGCCATATGAAAAGAATTCAATTAGGAAAGAAAACAAGAATTTCATTTCTAAGTAAACATACTGATTTGTGTGGTCTTGCTAGAACTCGAAGTTTACAAGGTTACAGATACTTCATGTTGCTTATTGATGATTATTCAAGGATGATGTGGGATACTTTCTTAAGGGAGAAATCTGAAGCTCTGGAAAATTTCAAGATCTTTAAGGCTATGGTTGAGACATATACTGGTTTGAAGATTAAGTTTCTGAGATTAGATAGAGGTGGTGAATTCACTTCTGGTGAGTTTAATTCTTTTTGTGAAGAGCATGGAATGAAGAGACAATTATCTGCACCGTGGACCCCTCAAAAAAATGGAGTTGTGGAAAGGAAGAGAAAAATAGTTCTAGATGTTGCTTGAACCATGATGTTGGAAGGAAATCTACCTCATATCTACTAGAGAGAAGTTGTGAGATTTTTTATTGCTTATGCTACTTACAAAGACTACAATGTTTATCAAATGGATGTCAAGTCTTCTTTTCTAAATGGTGAATTGGAAGAAGAGGTATATGTTGAGCAACCTGATGGATTCCAGTTGACTGATCAGGGAGATATGGTTTTCTGATTGAAGAAAGCATTGTATGGACTCAAACAAGCCCTAAGAGCATGGTATGCCAAATTGGATAAGTACTTGGTGAAACTTGGATTTAATAAAGGTACTGCTAATAGTAATCTATATTTCAAGAATGATGATAAAGATTTGATTGTGGAAGTTTTTGTTGATGATATCATATTTGGAGGAGATGATAGCTTGTGCATGAAATTTTCTAATGAGATGCAGAATGAATTTGAGATGTCAATGATTGGAGAGATGAAATTCTTCTTGGGATTGAAAATTACTTAGTTAGATAAAGGTGTCTTTATATCTCAATCCAAGTATTTGAAGAAATTTTTGAAGAAATTAAGTATGGAAGAGTCAAAGCCAGTTGGTACACCAATGGTGACCGGATGCAAGTTGACAATTGATGATGATTCTTTGAAGGAAAATCAAACAAGATATAGATCAATGATTGGTGGATTGCTTTATTTGACTCAAACTAGGCCTGATATCATGAATTTTGTATGTATTGTTGCAAGATTTCAAGTTGATCCTATAGAATCTCATGTGACTGTTGTGAAGAGGATTTTCAAATACTTGAAGTGGACAGTTGATTTTGGTCTATGGTATCCTAAAGATGGTGATCTTACATTGAATTCCTTTACTGATGTTGATTGGGTAGGAGATGTGAATGATAGGAAAAGTACTAGTGGTGGAGCATTTTTCTTGGGAAAGAAGTTGATTTCATGGTTAAGCAAAAAGCATAATGCTATTTCTTTATCTATTGTAGAGGTAGAATACATTGGTGCTGCTAATAATTGTACTCAAGTACTATGGATGAAGCAGATGTTGAAGGATATTAGAGTTGTTTATGATGAGCCTATTGTTATATTCTGTGATAACTCAAGTGCTATTAAAATTTCTAATAATCTAGTGCTGCATTCAAATACCAAGCATATATCTATCAAATTTCACTTTTTGAGAGAGAAAGTAAGTGAAAATGAAGTTAGATTGGACTATGTGCCTACTAAGGAGTAGATTGCAAACATATTTACCAAGTTGTTCCCTAAGGATAATTTTGAGTATCTCAAAGGGAAGTTAGGGGTGATTGCCCCTCCTAATTAGAACTAAGGATGCATGGTGTAAGTGCTCTTCTAGGTTTGCTTGCACCAACTAGTTAGGCAGACTTCTCTTTGTCTTCACCCAAGAACCTGATAGCCTCAAGGTTCTGATTAGGCTTAGGTCATTAACTAAGCCCTAGTTCAACTCTTCCTCAAGAGTCTCACTCCTTGTGCTTAACCTTGGAGGACTTGACACCATTTGAATTTGTAGACTATCTCCTACACTTAGAAGGATCTAAGTGCCAACTTCACTCTCGACCTTGAACTGCTTGTAGGGGTGCTTGATACATTGAAAATATGCCAAACACATCCATTTGATTGCATCTTGGAGGGTCTTCTATTTTCACACTTACCGATTTCAAGAACTTGCATTGGTGAGGCCTAATTCCTTGTAGCCCTTACCAGTCACCTTTTTGCTTTTCCTGCTCAAAACTTCCAAACAACCTGGCAAATAAAATAAATTGCACTTTCCAATACCCTTTTGGAACCTTTAAATGATTCACAGGATCTTAGTTCCCTGTGCCCTTCGTACAGTGGTCTCCTATGATCTAGGGTAAATAGGGCTAATAGGCCTAATTCCTAGGGTTTTACTGATTATTCATTCAAATCTCCTTCAAATGGATTGGTTGAAACTTCAATCCTTCTATCATACCTAGATATGTCTAAATCCAACCTGGAACTGTACTTTTCCTGTGTTGTACTTCTTTCCCCTGCCTGTTCACATCAATCTTTGACTACCAAACCTCTAACCGGGTAGTAAGAACTCGCCTAGGGTTTGGTTTTGAAAGCAAATGCTCGACTCCCTATAACTCCTACTGCTAAATATTTACAAATGATTGGCTCCCCTGTCATATCCATCCAATCTCAGGAAGATCCTGTGGTCAAAGTTTATGGGGGAGCCATGAAAAGACTGTCTACTCAAAACAGGAACAACAAACCCTCTAGACCTTAAACTATGAACTCACAACACTATTTAGCTTAAAATAACCCAATCACAGAATGGAAAATGCTTGAAACTACCCTACAAACACAAATATAAAGCCAAATCAATATATACAATTCACTAGATATCACTATTTCTTTAAAACACACGGGTAACACAGAAATTGCAGAGCTTTCTCTATTCACATAAAACAAAAACTTGATTACAATGGACTCCTTCCACGCCTTGCATTTTAGCCACACCTTACATAGATGCCTTTTCCCATGATTCAAGGGATGTTGGTCGATCCCACACTCCTAACTTTGAGGGGATACAAAATAACTAAGTTGCATGCAACCTGACAAATGTTGTCATGCAACTTTACAACAACTTTTTGCAACTTATCATTATGTCATGATCCTAAATCTTAGGACCTCTACCTCCTTGATTCCGAGCAACCAACCTCTTAACTACCTCTTGGCATCTTTCTAACAATAAGGATGTGTTTAGAACACATTAAAGGCTCAACATTCCAACATAAGCTATTAAGGCTAGTTAAAGCAAAGATAAACAACAATGATTAAACTAAGGTGACTTTAGTCATAGTGACTAACTCACCTATTCCACACACAAGAAAGACCTTCTAAGGTCCAAAATAAACACACCAATACCCTAACTTGGCTAAGGTCAGGTACAAGCCAAAATTGATCATATAACCAAAATGGAGGTTAGCCTAGGTGCTCCTGCACCATCCTCCCCAAAACAAAAGATTTCAATCCACCCTTGGATTGAGCAAGTTGAGATCAATGCCCAACTTCTTGAACTCTGATTCCTTGATCCACACTGCATCAGCATCAGGTTCACCATGCTTTTTATCTAGATGTTCTTTGTATTCTTTGGTCCTAGTCCTCTTGTAGACCCTGGTATCCAGTATACTATCAGCTTGGTTGACTATAGCAGAAGGCAGTTTGAGTTCCTCCACATCTTGGATGACTTCATGGAGGTTTTCATCCATGTCTGGTGGTGGTCCTTTGTAATGAACCAGATCTGCAATATTAAAAATAGGGGACAGTCCATTGTCATTCGGTAGCTGCACCTTGAAAGCATTGTTTCCATATTTTGCTAGGATTGGACAGGGACCTATCCTCTTCATCTGCAATTTGTGAGGGACTCCTTTTTGCAATCTAGACTTGTTTAAATGCACCATCACCAAGTCTCCAACATTGAATTGAACTTCTTTCCTATGCTCATCCACCTTGGTCTTATGCTTCATGGTATTTTCTTCCAATGTCTTCCTAATTGTATCATGAATCTCCTGCATTGCATAGGCAAAATCATCAGCATATCCACTTCCCTTGACTCCATCCTTTAAGTCTCTTAGCTCATAGACACCTCTAGGATGTAATCCATAGACAATTTCAAAGGGACTCTTCCCTGTTGATCTGTTTATAGTGTCATTGTAGGCATATTCAGCTTGCCCAATCAACTGATCCCATTGTTGACCATACTCCTTGGTCAAACACCTTAATAGATTTCCAAGACTTCTGTTTACAACTTTGGTCTGACCATTAGTTTGGGGATGGTATGCAGATCCAAAGGATAAATTAGTGCCCAATCTCTGCCAAAGTGTCTTCCAAAAATGGCTCATGAACTTGGTGTCTCGATCCGATACAATGCTGATTGGTAATCCATGTATCCTTACTATCTCTTTGAAGAAGAGAGAAGCTATTTGACTGGCATCATTGGTAGTTTTACATGGCACAAAGTGAGCCATCTTGTTGAATCTGTCCACAACCACATAAACACTGTCCATGCCTTGCCTTGTCTTGGGTAACCCAACTACAAAATCCATACTCAAGCATTCCCATGGCCTAGTAGGGATAGGCAGTGGTTGGTATAGGCGTGCATTTGAAGAAGTACCCTTGGCCTTTTGACACACTATACAACTTTCCACATACCTCCTAACATCTAAATTCATTCTTGGCCAATAGTAGAACCTTTGAACAAGTTCTTGATTCTTTGTGATCCCAAAGTGACCACTCAATGCACCATTATGTTTTTCTTGTATCAAATTCTCTCTAATGGAGCCTCTAGGAACACATAGTTGATTCCCTTTAAACAAAAGATCACTTTGCAAAGTATATTTAGCATATTTGCTATGAAAATGATTCTTGTATTCAGCACATACCTTATAAATGTCTGCCAAATCTTCATCATCTACATATAGATCCTTGAAATGATCTATACCCATGCTCTTTAACTGAATTTCTTGAATGGTGAGGACTCTTATGCTCAAGGCATCTGCCACCTTGTTGAGAACTCCTTTCTTGTGCTTGATATTGAAGGTGTAAGCTTGCAGATACTCCACCCATTTCATGTGTCTGTGACTCAACTTCTCTTGTGAATTCAGGAAACTAAGTGCTTGGTTGTCTAAATACACTATGAATTCCTTGGGAAGCAAGTAGTGCCTCCATTTCCTTAAAGCCTGGACCAATGCATACATCTCAAGGTCATAAGAAGAATACTTCTTCTTGGCTTCACTTAACTTCTTTGAATGAAAAGCCACCAGTCTGCCCTCTTGACTAAGAACAACTCCAATAGCCACATTGCTTGCATCACACTCTATAGTGAAGAGCTTCTCAAAGCTTGGTAACACCAAAACAGGTTGGGTAGCTATCTTTTCTTTCAACAACTCAAAACTTTTGTTAGCTTGCTCATTCCATACAAACTTAATCTTCATCCCTCCTTTAATGGTATCCAACATAGGAGCACAAATAGCACTAAATTGTCTTATGAACTTCCTATAGTATTGAGCAAGACCATGAAAACTTCTTACTTCTGTTGTTGTCTTTGGAGTAGGCCAATTGAGGATGGCTTCCACTTTGCTGCTGTCCATTTTCAAGTTGCCATGTGATAGCACAAATCCAAGGTACACCAGCTATGTTTTGATGAATTCACACTTTTCTAAGTTGATCATCAATTTCTCCTCCTGCAGCTTCTTGAAAACCATCTCTATCTGTTTGAGGTGCTCCTCTCTTGTTTTGCTATAGATCAGTATATCATCAAGATACACCACTACAAATTTGCCAATGTAGTCTTTGAGGATTTCATTCATGAGTCTCATGAATGTGGAGGGGGCATTAGACAGTCTAAATGGCATAACCAGCCACTCATATAGACCCTCATTGGTTTTGAAGGCTGTTTTCCACTCATCTCCCTCATGTATTCTGATTTGGTGATAACCACTCTTTAGGTCTATCTTAGTATAGTACCTAGCTTCACCTAGACAATCCATGAGATCTTCAATCCTAGGGATAGGGAACCTATACCTAATGG
>VDFB02000017.1:410537987-410600507 GCA_007258455.2 Sequoia sempervirens
TATATTTTTTATTTTTATTGCTTCCTTTCATCTTGTTCCCCAAAGAGCATTGTGTCATCTCTAAAATCGTTGGTGAGTTTTTGGTTCCATATTTGGTGCTACTTTTACTCCTTTCCATTATCCTTGAATTCTAGGCTCATTTATCTTTCTTCCCTCTACCATGATCATGATATGGAAGGGGGATATGGGATCCCCTTGTCTAATTCCACTTGAAGCTTCGAAGAAACTATACGAGGTCCAGAATAGAGAACCTTAGGTCTGATATACATCATTTTATCCATTGTATCTAGTCTTTGTTGAATCCAAACATTTCTAATATTTTGGAAAAAAAACTTCTTAGCTTCCTAATCATACACTTAAAGTGTATCAAGTTTTATGCTCATTCTCTCCACGTTTATCCTTCTTATTGTGTGTACGGATTCATGTGTCACAATGATACCTTACATTATTGAACTTTCAGGGGAAAATACACTTTTTTTCTCTCAAGTTAATATCCTTCAAAACCTCTTTTAGCCTTATTGGGTCTATGTAGGATCATGGGGTCCAAAAACTTGCAATATGAAATCATATAAAAAATAAATCTATTATTTATGTATTATATTATTATATCTTAATATATGTATTATGTTATTATAATATATTATAATAATAACTATAATATATTATATATATAATATTATATTATAGTATAATATATTATATATATTAGTTTATAACTTATATTATATTAAAAATTGTATAATTTATATCACGGACAAACTGACATAGTTAAAAAAAAAACTATGAAAAAAACTGGATATACATTTAGTTAAGATATCCATTTGGTTCAGATATTTGTTTATGCATTATAAACACAAGAGCTGCAAGGCAACGAAGTTCTTGCCAAAAAAATTTAGAATAGTTTTGTTTGTATTTGTTGTGTTTGTTTTGTTTTAGGAACAATTAGTCAAGATAAAGTAGTTGTCACCTAAATTTAGGAATTTGATCATTGATAGAGTCAACTTTTTCTTCCATTAGAAAACATGAACCCTATAACAAAATAATTTTGCTCACTTCAAAATTTTGAGATGCTTTGGTTGTGCTTTTAGGCAATGAAGAAAGCACAATTTACATGTAGCCAACATTATGTAAATATTAATGAGTTCAAAAATTTTCGTAACCATTCAACATATATGATAAAAAAATCCTCTTTAAAAATCAAAGATCTTTAGAACTTTCATTACATGTAGAGTGATGTATAACAACCCTGCTTAAATGTTATAGTTTTATGCACAAATGAAAATGAAAGAACTACAACAAATCCCTATGATTTGCTCCATTTTTTTCTTCCACCCACTATTTTAATATTTTTTTGGCAATTTTTTGAAAATGTCGGCACTATTTATTGGGATAGCAAAAATTTTGGCATTTATTACATTGATCAGTACAAGTTGGTGCTAATTTAGGTGCTAATTAGTGTCTCAAGTAATGCCACCTTTAGCGCCGATATTACCTTCGAGTGTAGTGCTACCTTAAGCGTCGCATTTAGCTCTGAGTTTAGCTTCGAGTTTAGGACCACTTTTAGCTCCGACTTTAGCTTCGAGTTTAGCACCGGTTTCGACACCCCTATGTCGAAGATATTTACTTATATATCTCATTGACGATGTAAACCAGTGAAATTCCAACAAGATATGAGCATATCGAGGAGAGAATCACTTATGTCACATCGACATGCTTTTGTAACATTTTCAGTATTCAATTTATATTTTTTTAGATCAAAGGAAAAACTTTTTATAATGCAACAGAAATCCTAAATAAGGTCTATTTAATATTTGCATGTCGCTAACTATTTAGAAAGTGTACATCATAAATTTACACATCAAGTAAATTTGTTGATCATCATGTTATTGATTGCTATGACAATTACAAAACATAAGTATAAATGTGTCACAATAACTTCATTCTAGACCCACAAAATTATCCTTTGATGGAGTGAAATTTCAACAGTAATTTCTAGGCAACTCACTAAGAAAAACAAGTTCCTTTGCAAGGAGTAAAAGATAAAGGGTTATGCTTCATCTTGTTATTCTCTTTTAGTCCGAATTTTGCTGTTTATCAAGCTCCCAAAGGTTGCAGGGATGAATTAGGTAGGTTTTTTTATCCTTAAACATATTTGGTCAATAAAATAATATAAATGTTTATTACTTTTTGTATAGTATCAGGTGTAAAGTTGTTGTCGATTGTTTTGACTATTAGAACTAATGATGTTTATCTAGATTGTAAGGAGACAATAAAATCATGACTTTTCTTAGATAGGACAAATTTCATATAATATCCATAAAAATCAGAAATAAATATCAAAAGTGAGTTTTAATTCAAACCACAAAATAAATCAGCTTAAGTCCCTGTCATATCATATTCTTACATTTAAAATTAACTTTCATCTATATAAAAATAATAATTTAAAAAATCTTTCTTACACAAACTCATAATGTTCTTATTAAACCTTTTTAACAATTTATAACTCCTTTTTCCCTTCAAGAATTGTGTCTGATAAACTTTTTTCACATGACCTAATTTATAGCAATTTTATTATCTTCACTGTAAATAAAATATATATATTGATCTAATTAATAGTGATACATACACTCTTTAAATCCTTCAATAATAGTCAATACAAATAAGCCATACATATTGATCACTGCTAATACGTCAGCAGTGATCAATTCATTGCATTCGCCATCGAACGTAACCGGGTGGACACAATTTTCTCTGCCAGCTGCAACTTTTTCTTCATTCATTAATAAGAATCTTGACATAGCCATCCAGCAAGGTTAAAAATGCGCCAGTGGCAAAAGAGATAAGATACATCTCAATTCAATTTCATCTTTTTTTTTATTGACAGTTCATCGTCAAACATAAATTGCATGTGCAACATGATAAGAACCGAGGAGGACTAAATTCAAGACTTGAGCAGCAGTTGGCGCACGGCACCAAGAAAAAATTTCATTCAATTAATAATTAAACTAAAACGAAATTAAATTTTAATAAATTAAAAAAATATTAAATGAAAATTGAACACATAATTTATGTTTTAGTATAGTTTTTTCATAAGTAAATATGGTACTTGGGGTCACACTCATCTATTGCTTTGAAAAAGATTATACATAGTTAGCCCCTGTTATTGGGTAGAGGTCTTTGAAACATTTCAGCCCTTACATACAAAATGAGACAGTACCGCAAAAATGGCTCAATCTTCCCCTTAACTTCGGGAGGTTCATGGAAGCCTACCACCCTATAACTATCCTAGCTTAATATTTCTAAATATTATACTATAAGATTGAACAAAGGATTGATATCCATTCTAGCCTCCTCCTTTTGTGTTTGTCTCTTTCTTCCCTACATTGTGTACCACGGAAAAAGTCCATTTTTTGTCACCTTTCCAACCCCCTCCACACATCCTTTGAGGACGTTTATCCCCATCCTTTCTTGATTTTTTTGTGTTGCCATGTCCATCCACACACCCTAGACAATGAACAAAATGAGAGGGATGCTCTGTCTTGTCCCAATTTCTGGACAAATTCTTCCATTCAACACCAGTCATCATTTGAGGTTTGTATGTTTTAGAAAACGTTTCAATCCGTTGCAAAAGCGAGACCAAACCAGTCGAGACATCATATTCTTTACCATGCCTTCCTCTTCCTCTGCGTCAAGAAGAATTACCAAAAACATCAGGGCAATATCTGTATTGACATATGATATTTCCCATTTCCCTCCATGTAGACTTCCCCCAACACCATTCTTGTTCAATTCTAGTTCTTGTTTTGAAGACTTTATCATCTTCCTTTCTAATATGTTGCCATAAAAGCCCATCTATCACTTTTTTTGCCATCCAGAAAATCATTGTATCCATCTTGGTAGTGCAAATGTCTCTATGTCGTTTCTTCCATCTATTGGTATGATTTAAAGGCGAAAGGTTATTATTGTTTTGGCTACTTTCATACTTCGCCTCATGTCACATACTTTCCCATTATTCACTCAAATCCTTGAAGCTTGATCCTATGGCTCATTTTGTCCTTTTATTCGCCATCGTTCTACAAAATTCATGTCAAGCAATTAATGTGTTGACCTCGACTTCCTACCTAGTCATTTTGGGCACCGTCTTAGCTACATCATCCAACACCTCATCGGCTTCTCTAAGTACAGGTGACACTGTATAATCTTTTAAAATTTTAATCACTTCTTTTGTTTGATTTAACCACTTGTTTATTTTCCAATTCAATGGTTTATCTATTTGAATTCATAGAATTTATCAATATCTATGAGTGTCCTTCTAAATGCACCTTACAATTTTTGAATTTGATTCCCTTTATCACCTAGTAGCATTGCTTAGAATTTGGCTTCATCGTTAATTTTATTTCCCAATCTTTTTCTTGCCATGAGTAAAAATTTCCCTTCGCGATTTCTTATCATGCATCCAAACCCATCCATTCTTGGATTCCTTTTTGTTGCTTTTTCAAAATTGATTTTGGTGCACCTTTCGTTAGGGGGAATCCATTTGACATCTTTCCTTATATTGGTGGGAATATTAACCTGCTTGGCCCCATAAATGGGGGTAATGAATAGACTAGGTCAATTTTTTCATCCTCTCATCCCATATTAATATGAATATACTCTTCTTTAGATTTTTATTTCTAGATCCCCTATTCACTATTTCTTCTATCATTGACTCTATCTTTGCTAATAGATACTCTCTCAACATATCCTTTCTTTGAAGAATTATTTGATTTATCCCTTTCCATAATTCGCAAATGATAATGGAAGGGGATACAATCCAAATGCTCAAGAAAACTACTCCTTTTTAAAGCTCAGGCCACATGTTGAATAATGTTTTTAGATTGCTTGGTATTGGGCTTTGTCATCCCAACTTATTTATTATATTCTTCAAGTAGTATTCTATTTTTTTGCATTACAGTATGTTGTCTCCTCATCTTTGTATAAGATGCTTCTATGTACCCCCTGGAAATTGATTTTCTTTAGTTTGTCTACTGCCAATATTTTGTGTTGGATTGTTGTCCATGTAAATACCCTTGCCTTTTGGAGACACTTATTTCTCCACATTAGTTGTGTTGTCAAGTTTTTTTTTTCTATCAGTGATGTCTTCAAGCTTGTATCCAAGCTTCACCAGATATATGCCTAGCTTGGTTCCACACCATTTGATTTCATCTTCACCTTCCAAGATCCACACACTTATATTTCCTAGTATTTTCTCCAAGGTTTCCTTTTGGCTATGTGGTGCATTGACATCACTGGTGTATTTCCATTTCCACTTTGCTTTTTCCTCAGGTTCTTTTCTTACCATGTAGTCTTTAACTTTCCACCCCAATGAATTTGTCAAAGCCCTCTTGATTTCTTCTAGGTTTTGAATGTTTGAAAGTGTTTCATGCCCATCAAATGAATCTCCCCAATAGGAAGTTGTTTGCCCATTTTTATATTCCATGTTATGTGTTTAGTTATAATTTCTCTACAAGATACTATGAAAGTGCAAATTATAGAGTTGGTAGGAGGGTTGCTTACCATTAATATCCTAGTCAAGTTTGATGTATCTAAATACTTATTTTGTAGAAATTGAGCCCTTCTTTGTTGGTTTTAATGTATATATTCCATACTAGTTTAGCCCCTAATGCCATCTTCATTAGTAGTCTTTTCCTCAATCCTGGACCCCTTGCCTCCTTCGGTAGACATATTTTATCCCATGCAATTAACAATATTCTTTTTTATCTGATCTTCCACTCCAAAAAAAGGTCCTCATTATCTATTCTATTTTCATTCCCACTTTGTTTGGAAGCTTCAAACCTGACATGGAATAAATTGGTATTGCTCCTATTACTACCTTTATCATTTAATTTTTTCCTTCCAATGTCAACCACTTCCCTTTCCAAGTGCTTATCATATTAGTGCAAATTTTAATCAACTAATTCCATAGATTGGTTTTATTAACTCTTGCAAAAAGTGGGATACCCAAAAAAATTCCAAGGAATTTTTCCATTTTTAGACCTAATATCTTTGAAATATCTCTTTGTCTCTATGGGGCTATGTAAAGGAAAAAATAATCTAATTTTTTTCAGTTTATTCTTTTCCTTGATGCTAAGAAATATTTCTCTAATATATTTTTTATTTTTATTGCTTCCTTTCATCTTGTTCCCCAAAGAGCATTGTGCCATCTATAGAATCGTTGGTGAGTTTTTGGTTCCATATTTGGTGCTACTGTTACTCCTTTCCATTATCCTTGAATTCTAGGCTCATTTATCTTTCTTCCCTCTACCATGATCATGATATGGAAGGGGGATATGGGATCCCCTTGTCTAATTCCACTTGAAGCTTCGAAGAAACCATACGAGGTCCAGAATAGAGAACCTTAGGTCTGATATTCATCATTTTATCCATTGTATCTAGTCTTTGTTGAATCCAAACATTTCTAATATTTTGGAAAATAAACTTCTTAGCTTCCTAATCATACACTTAATGTGTATCAAGTTTGATGCTCATTCTCTCCACGTTTATCCTTCTTATTGTGTGTACGGATTCATGTGTCACAATGATACCTTACATTATTGAACTTTCAGGGGAAAATACACTTTTTTTCTCTCGAGTTAATATCCTTCAAGACCTCTTTTAGCCTTATTGGGTCTATGTAGGATCATGGGGTCCAAAAACTTGCAATATGAACTCATATAAAAAATAAATATATTATTTATGTATTATAATATTATATATTAATATATGTATTATGTTATTATAATATATTATAATAATAACTATAATATATTATATATATAATATAATATTATAGTATAATATATTATATATATTAGTTTATAATTTAAATTAGTTTATAACTCATATTATATTATAATATCATGCCCACATTGATATTAAAAATTGTATAATTTATATCATGGACAAACTGACATATTTAAAAAAAAAACTATGAAAAAAACTGGATATCCATTTAGTACAGATATCCATTTGGTTCAGATATTTGTTTACTGTATTATAAATAGAAGAGCTGCAAAGCAACAAAGTTCTTGTGAAATTTTTTTAGAATAGTTTTGTTTGTATTTGTTGTGTTTGTTGTGTTTTAGGAACAATTAGTCAAGATAAAGTAGTTGTCACCTAAATTTAGGAATTTGATCATTGATAGAGTCAACTTTGTCTTCCATTAGAAAACATGAACCTTATAACAAAATAATTTTGCTCACTTCAAAATTTTGAGATGCTTTGGTTTTGCTTTTAGGCGATGAAGAAAGCACAATTTACATGTTGCCAACATTATGTAAATATTAATGAGTTCAAAGATTTCCTTAACCATTCAACATATATGATAAAAAAAATCATCTTTAAAAATCAAAGATCTTTAGAACTTTCATTACATGTAGAGTCGTGTATAACAACCCTGCTTAAATGTTATAGTTTTATGCACAAATGAAAATGAAAGAACTACAACAAATCCCTGTGATTTGCTCCATTTTTTGCTTCCACCCACTATTTTAATATTTTTTTCTCAATTTTTTGAAAACGTCGGCACTATTTATCGAGATGGCACAATTTTTGGTGTTTATTGCACTGATCAGTACAAGTTTGTGCTAATTTAGGTGCTAATTAGTGCCTAAAGTAATGCCACCGTTAGCGCCGATATTACCTTCGAGTGTAGTGCTGCCTTGAGCGTTGCATTTAGCTCTGAGTTTAGGTTCGAGTTTATACCACTTTTAGCTTTGACTTTAGCTTCGAGTTTAGCACTAGTTGAGACACCCCTATGTCAAAGAGATTTATTTATATATGTCATTGACTATGTAAACTAGTGAAATTCCAACAAGATATGGGCATATCGAGGAGAGAATCACTTATGTCACATCGACAAGGTATATCTACAAGTGCTTGGTGAAACACAACTCTTGTATATAACAAAATAATGTTGATGAGACATTGAGATATTGGTAAGACAAATAAGATTGTCACATTGACACTCTTCAAGTAATGATCAAAAGCATAAACCGCTATACCGCCGGGAAGGTGAGCAATATATGTGGTAGAGTGGTATACACTGCAACCCCTCAACAAGAAGCCTTGAACAAGGCAGTAGTGGGGTAAACAACATAAGGGAAGGGAAAAAAACTGCTATACTACAACAATAATCACAAGTCTCCTTGACATGGCAAAGTTACACCGATTTATAAAGAAATACCGCTGAAGGAAAATATCGATGAGACAGTGGCATATCAGCAAGAGATATTAACTTGTCTCATCGACACTAACAACCAGCATCAGAGGAACACAAGATCTAATGTTGATGAGATATTGAGATATCGGTAAGACAAATAAGATTGTCTCATCGACACTCTTCAAGTAATGATCAAAAGCATAAACCGCTATACCACCAGGAAGGTGAGCAACATATGCGGTAGAGCGGTATACACCACAACCCTGCAGCAAGAAGCCTTGAGCAAGGCAGTAGTGTGGTAAATAGAAGAAGGGAAGGGAAGAACACCACTATACCACAAAGATAATCACAAGTCTCCACGACATGGAAGAGTTACACCGATATATAAAGAAATACCGCCAAAGGAAGATATCGATGAGACAGTGGCATATCGGCAAGAGATATTAACTTATAACATCGAAAATGGCAACCAACATCAGAGGAACATAAGATCTAATGTTGATGAGACATTGAGATATTGGTAAGACAAATAATATTGTCTCATGGACACTCTTAAAGTAATGATCAAAAGCATACACCACTATACTGCCAGGAAGGTGAGCAACATATGTGGTAGAGTGGTATACACCGCAACCCCACAACAAGAAGCCTTGAGCAAGGTTGTAGTGTGGTAAACAATAGAAGGGAAGGGAAAAACATTGCTATATCACAACAATAATCACATGTCTCCCCGACATGGCATAGTTACACTGATATATAAAGAAATACCGTCGAAGGAAAATATCGATGAGATAGTGGCATCTAAGAAAGAGATATTAACTTGTCTCATCGACACTAGTAACCAACATCATAGGAACATAAGATCTAATGTCAATGAGACATTGAGATATCAGTAAGACAAATAAGATTGTCTCATGGACACTCTTCAAGTAATGATCAAAAGAATACACTGCTATACTGCCGGGAAGGTGAGCAACATATGTGGTAGAGGGGTATACACCACAACCCCAAAACAAGATTCCTTGAGCAAGTTGGTAGTGCGGTAAACAATAGAAGAGAAGGGAATAACACTGCCATACCACAACATGCAATATAAGAGATGGCGATATTATTGTAATCATGGCATCATTACAATTTACACATCAGTTACCAAAATTAAATGTTATTAAACTATTAAGAGTTTCCAAAACTAATTTGACTGAATAATGTGCCATCAAAAGATAAGTGAGTTTCCCAATATTGCACTCAATTGCAGTGCACTAGTGTGGAAGGAGCTAAGGATACAAAAAGAAGAAGTCCTACAAGCATGAAATACTCATGTAAGTGCACTAAACTCTTTGAAAAAGATCTGTTAATATAAAAAATCTTTCAAGGTTTTATCATCTGAAGCCATAGTAGAGAAAATTGAAACATGCCTCCTAAAATAAAATGATCAAAAGTAAAAGAAAGTTGGCCTAAAATTAAAGATGAAGAATGTAAAGTAAACAAGAATGCACTCCATCCTAAAACAAAACAATCAGAAGTAAAAGAAAGTCAACCTAAAATGAAAGATGAAGAACCTAAAGTAAAGGAGAGACCACTCCATCAGTCCATATTAGATATACTTCCAAGGTCTACTAAAGAGGATAATAAGAAGTTTCTTGTGGACACCGCACAAATTTGTAGGGATTCCCTCATTTCCAAATCTAGATGGGACCTATTTTGGTATTTTTACAGTAAGAGAAATGAGAAGATTTGAGTGTCAAATGCTTGGATGTTGTATATAGCAAGGTTGATTGTCCCAAATATGTTTGTTGATGTAGAATTTATCATATTTCTATCCAAACACTATCACTTAGCTACCAAAACAGTAAGGTTTCCAAATGACACAGTATTGGTAGAAGTAACCAGAAAAGCCATCATTGAGTGTTTTGGCTTAAACAAGTAGGTTTTGACCAAGATAAACCTGCAGAAAAGTGAGGAGGATTATACTAGGTTAAAAAAGACTTATAGAAGTGATGAGGTACCCCTATATATGAAAAGAGGCATTGGTAATAGAACATTCCCCATCTCTACTACCACTACTGAACCATTTAATGTGACATATTTTCAGTATTACTTTGTGAATATATATTTAGCTCTTTGCCAAGTGTTGGGGATAGATGCTCAAGATAAAATGCCAATAGGCCTAATGATGATGGCCATGAAAATCCAAAACCCTGAAACTAATATTGAATGACTTGGCTTCATACCTTGAGAAGGCGTTAAATGGTGAATTCTCCCAAGTTATAAAGGATAGAGCACCTATTACATTTAGACGCTATTCCTTACTATGTCATTTGATATTGTACCAGAATAAGGACCATTGGACTAAAAGAATGGACTGGGCTATAGTAGATGAGCAAGGGAATTCCACACCTATCCAGAAATTGTGTTATGTTTGGGATAGTTGGTGCAAGAATTGAAGCTTTGTACACAAAATCCTTCAAGTTCTTGGGTATGCAATACCAAGATTGTCAACCAAAATGTTGCAACTAGTGAGACCTTTGGCATTAAGACCAAAGCAAGGTCATACACACAATTTTGGAGATGCGTTCTTCCTCCCGGAAGTTACAATAATAAGAGTTTATGGATTTCGTGTTGCTCCACACATACTACCAAAATTTGTGCCCCTCAAATTAGCATTTCTTGAATTTATGTGGCAAATGATGTTGATGGAGAGAGATTTAATGCACAAGCAAAAGAAAGGCAATTTCCTTCCAAACAAAACCAAGTGTGAAGATTGGATTGTAGGCTCAGACACACTAGAGGAGTTACAGTATTATCTTAAGACTTGAGATATGCATTGAAATATGGAAAAGAAAGAGCCTTTGTCCTTGAAATTAATATGAACAACATAAGGCACAATCTTCTTACCAAAATTATAGTGCCACACCAAGTGGATTTTGAAGAAGATGTCATAAGGAACTACATTACTTATAATGATGTATTTAGTAGAAGGAAAAAATGGGAATATATGAAGAAGCTTGAAGAAAGGATGAAGCAAAGGTCCAAGGATTTCGTAGTATACTCTGTTGAGGAAAAGGAACCCATCAAGAGGATAGAATTGATAATTGGTATATTTAAAGACTTGTGTAGAAAGAAGGAAGCATATCTCGAAGAACATGATATTGGTGCAACTGTAGAGCATACCCTAGGTGAAACCTCTGAGCCTCCCATGAAGTAATTACCTCCCAAAAGATAGAAGACAAGAAGCATTGAACAATTAGTACCTTATGAGGATACTGAAGAGGTGGGTGATACTGAGGAAGTGGCTATAGTACTATAGTCATTGAAATATGGAAATTGAAGTTGATCAACCCATCCTTGAGACTAGTGCCCATAAACATGAGAAAAGGATGGGTGATGTAGAAAAAATAAGTATAGAGGTACATGAAGATGAAAGGGAAATTGCAGCCAGGAGATTCATAGAAGATGATGAATTCATTAAGACTCTTGAGTTTAAGGATTTCTAGATGAAGATGAAGATAAAATAATTTCAAGAGAGGATGGAATCAGCTGAAGAAGGAATTGAATAATTAGAGAAAAATGAAACTGTAGCACAAACTTTCCAAGAATTAAGAGTTGACAACATTGACATTAGGCCCTAGAAGGCTAGAGAAATGGTCTTGAAGAGAAATATGATCATTTTCCTTGGCTTGGAATTAAAGAAAATGTTTCTGCTTGATCAAGTGTGGGCTCGAGAAGATCCAATGCTAGCTGCATAATTTGACTCCGATGAAGGTGTGAGTAGAACTAGTTATAACCCAAAGATTGAAACCCTGGCCATATGGATCAAATAGAAAAATACACAAAAGCCAAAATTATTGGATGTAATTCAAGGGATGAAAGGGGCACAATGGTAAAGACAATACAAGATACCGCCAGGAAGCCACAATGACCATGCATTCGGCCATGTTCACTCGAGCAACTATTAAGGGATTAGAAGATAGATTGAAGGAGTATGAAAAAGAACAAAGGTTCCTAAATGATGAAGTTAATAAATTGTTCATGGATAATGTCAAATTGAAAGAACAATTAAGAGGAGTAGGACCTTCACAAAGCAAGGAGATGGTGTTATGCAGGCCTCCTATTAGTCCAATGGATATAGTGAAGAACATTTTTGCAAAATAGGTAAAAACTCCAAAGAAGGAAGTGGATGATGTAAAGAAGGCCAACAATCAAACCTAGGATGAATTGAAAAGATGAATTTGTGAAGTTATGGAAAACATTCTTGAGCACAGGATAAAATTAGTTATGGATAAATTGGAGAATGTGCAAGATAATTATGAAACACTTCAGCAAGCAATGGATCAAATAAAGACACATATGCTTGTATTAGATCCTTTGTTGAAAAGGTGGCAGCCTATTCACCAAAATTTGGCTAAGTTAATAAAATTTCTACAAAGAATTCTTGATGCACCCACATCATTAAAGCCAACTGAACAAACTATGAAGATGATTATTGATGAATTTCAATATGTACAAGGGTTTGATAAAAATATTGTAACATGAATGGATTTATTCTATACCTGGAAACAATGGTATATACCTGAAATCATGAGAGATGATGATAAATTGAAGGACTTGGATAAGTGGAAGAAAGAATTTAGTCAGGTTGTTCATAAGCATGTAACTCATATACATCAGGATGATGATACTAGTCTTCCTAAGCTAAATTAGATCATGGATGGGTTAATTGTTCTTGATGCGGGATACCTAAAGTTTGTCAATGATACAAAAGCATTACTAGATAGTCGATGGAAAAATCATCTTGCAAACATGCAAAAGATCCAAGAATATAAGTGGCCATCAGATTTTATGGTGTATCAATTAGAGGAAAAGTATTTGGTTTCAGAAGAATAGGACACTGAGGCGAGAGCATTTGAATGTTCATCATAGAGAGGAAGACTTTTTCAAATCAATGATCACGGGTCTTCTACATTGAATAATGAAACCATATGTCAAAATTTCTTAAGTCTTGTTATTTCCTTAATTATGCTAATTAAATAGTTGTTAGTAAAATAAGTAGTTATGAAAGGTCATTTCTTTTTGTAAAAGGCATGTAGCTTGTTGCTTCCTATATAAATAGGAAACCAAGGCCTAGTTTTAAATTATCTTCATCATATATCATTTCCATTTTTAAGACTTTTGTTATTAATATATATCAACTGAAGAAAATATAATGGAGAACATCTTATTATCAAAGATTCTCCATGACTGTGTTATCATTCTGTATTTTTCTTATGTTTTCCATGCTTATTTCTTCTTATATTTGAATGAATATCAGGTATTGATACTCAATAGTATTCTTACGTGAATGAATATGCTGATACAGTAAAGCATTTATTGTGGATGCTGGTAGAGCTACTAATTTTTTTGAAAATTTGAGCTTATTTTTCCTTGTTACATGTTAAACAAAAAAATGGAAACTATTTAAAATTAATAATGTTAACAAAGTTGCTTATTTAAATAATTGTGAGTTACATGCATTAATATTTTATTAACTTTTGTGTCTTCACAAACATATATTGATACAAAATGAATGGAAGAAGCATCCAAGTAATCCTAATTTTTTTTTCCAACAATTCATACGAGAGATTGAAAAGTTTAAGGATATTACAATAGGTAATTAAGGATATGATGATGATGATATATTCTTGTACTTGTATATTCTATGAAACATTCCTTATTTTCTATGAAACAATGTATATATTCTTGTACTTGTAAATATTATTTTACTGTTATGTCTATTAAATAAAACAAAGTTTGAATAAAAAATGCTTCACTCTTTTTCGTAAGTGGGTATGTGAATTATTGTTTAAGGAAAAAACTTACAGTGTTTACATTTTTAGTTTACTAGTTTCAAATCTTCATTTTCTATGTATATAAAATTGTATGTGCTCTTTATATCAAATGACATAAAATAGTAATATCATCAAAATCAAAGTTTTCAATTTCAGCACAATCATTGTCCACTTCATTTTCTATGTATATAAAATTGTATGTGCTCTTTATATCAAATGACATAAAATAGTAATATCATCAAAATCAAAGTTTTCAATTTCAGCACAATCATTGTCCACTTCATTTTCTATGTATATAAAATTGTATGTGCTCTTTATATCAAATGACATAAAATAGTAATATCATCAAAATCAAGTTTTCAATTTCAGCACAATCATTGTCCACACTTTTCATATCCTATTCACTTTTAAGTACGATCATCAAAAATTTGTTTTTATTTCTTGTCTGAATTAATCTTGATTCCTTTCAGCACAACATAGTAGGTTGCATGTTAAATTTCAAACATTTTCTTCGCATTTTTTTGTATATATTATTTTCTTAGTGCATCATTATGTAACAGTAATTTCACTTCTGAGATATATAGTAAAAATAAATGAAAGCACATGTTTTCTTTTTCATGGGAAATGTATGGTGAATAACCTATGTCTTTCAAATAAGTGTTCAAGTGAAATAAGACATAATTGATTGAATCTGATTTTCTACTATACAATTGTTTTTTTATGTGCTTTTTTAGTTTTTTGCTTGTGGATTACCCTCAGAAAGAGACTACTTATCTTTTCTTAAATGAAGCCTTTATATTTCCTTTCTATGAAAGGAATTTACTACTTTACAACAAGTTCGTGAACTTCATACAAATTAATATTGGTGTAAAAGGCCATCCCCACAAATGTTGCTTGGTCTAGAATTATAATGCAAAATAAAAAAGCTTGCTAGGAGAATAAAACAAGTTTTCAATTTTCCAAGTACAACATAATATTACTGAAGAATTTCAAAGTTTAGGCCATAAGAATCATCCTTTTTTAAACATGGATTGCAAATAATTCTAAAAATGTAGAAGTCTTCGTGATTAACATTATTGTATACTACAATGTCATCCAGTGTATCATTGTCAACGTTCATATGTTCTTTCAAGTATTTAATATTATCATCATCCTCATCTTGACCTACATCATCTTCATCATCATTGAAATTTGACTGTAGACCATCTATATTGTTACCAGATGTATTTGGATCATCATTTTCCATACCATCCATATTGTTGTCTTCCATAACATCATCTAACTCTAGATTGTTGTCTTCTTGTGCTTGAACATAACCATCTTAAACATCATCATGAATGTCAATTTCTTCGATGTTCTCTAATCCCTCTCTCTCATTTTCCTAGCCATCATTGTTTTGCTCAGTATCCACTAATGCATCGTCAAATACATGCCTTATTCTTGGATCATAATGTATAACAAATATCCATTTCAGGTCTAAAATATCTTCATAGAAAAATACCTGCACGTGAATGACATACATATACTAGACATTATATAAATTGTATGAACATATATACATCAATTGAATAATGGAAAATTATTTTATAAACTACCTTTTTTATACAATAATTGATATAAAACAAAATTTTGACAACATAGTTTATAAAACATCAATCCACACTCATTTATTATTGTTTGGTTTTCTGCCCTTAAGAACATCCTTAGGGAGACCTTGTTCTTCCCTCTTCTTCCGCGCAGGAGTGTGTTTTAAGAAGGGGCAATCAATCAATAACTCATCCCAAATGGTATGGTCCATAATAGCCTCAAACATTATCAATCTATCAACCTCTCTTTCCATATCTCCATCTTTATCATTTATAACCTCAACAAATTGACAATTTGGTCTTACAGTAGGGTCCCTTCCCTTACTACTATATGTAAATCCTACAATATTTTTGTGTGTGTATGCACATCCATCTATATACATAATATGACCTCTATTCATTTCTTTTCCACTTTCCAAGTGGAGATGATGCATATACATATTCAAATTTAGACCATATGCTGATATGCTAGTCTTATATTTTGCTAGCCCTCTTCATTCACCACTGTAATATGATGGACCATATGGCATTAATCTCCTAGTGGTTTGTTTTGAATTGTTTCTATATTTGGATCCCACATGTACATTTTGGACTATAAACAGGCCTAGATTCACTCCATGAATATTGGAGGGTCGTATCATGTAGCTATATCCCCAAAATTGAAACATCTTGTAGACTCTAGGTAGTTGTTGATCACTAGGCTAAGCGCAATATAGTCGACGATCAAATGTCTCTTTGTAAATTGATCTCAAACTCAGGGTCAAGTCATCATCTCCATCACATTCATTCTCATAGGGTATGTAGTCCACCTTCCCCTTTTCTTTAAGAAAACTATGCATCTTCACATCGGTTCTTGTTCTATTACTTATTTTCGTCAATTCCTCATCTTTCGAGTTGGTATATTGGCACATATTTTTGTTAGATGTATCATCTGATAAATTATCATTTCCCTCTAGGTTGGAAGTCGGTGATCCAGGAAAATTTAAACCAAGAACTTTACCTTGCAAGTATTCATTAAGAAATAATTAGTTATTTAAATAATATAGAACAATGTTTAAACGAAGTATACATGTTATTTATATCAAATTGAAAAATTCCTCACCACAATTCCTATTGGATTTGAATTTATTGTAGCAGGCATACTACCGATTGGAAGCTCATCATATATGCAATGTCTTTGTACAATTGCTCGTTTGAGTTGTTTCTTTCCATGACATATAGAACATCCACAAGCAACAATTTTCTCAAAGTATTCATCCCATGTACTATAGACCTGACGTACCTCTTCTTCAGTGTAATCATTTGTTGTGTCTATAGTATCCATTGCCATATCCTCTTCCACCCACTATTGTCTACATGATTTAATAGTTTTAGGTCCACATCCATGTACATATCTTGTTCTTTTGCTAGTTGAATGCTTAGGATCTACATTTTCTCCAATCTCCATCTAAAATAATCAACAACATGCCTTAATTTATGTCAAGATTGGATAATACATTATAAATTTCAATAATACTATGAAAAAATATGGATGTATCACAAAATTCCATCAGATCATTTTTTCCTAAGTTAAGTCAAAATTTGAGTACTTGATGTCTTGATTCATCTGTTGTGTCCTCATTTGATATGACACGATTTGTTGCCATGGCCTTGTCTCACCCCTATAATACACAACATAGTAAATAATTTTTAGTACACCAATTATATCATTTCAACAAATATTCTATCCAACACAAAACCTCACTTTAGTCATATATTTGACATATTGATATCATGTTTTGGCTATCCTAATTTTCAAAATTTTCCCTTGATCATAGAATCACATTTAATCACCATTCTTATGCATTTTCAACCAAAAAATTTGACCTCAAAGGCCTCATGGAAAAAAAATGACTATATCTCCTCTATGTTGTAGCATTTGTGAATTCATAAACACCTTCCTCCTTTGGTTGAGGTTGCTTTCTCTTCTTACCTCTATTGTATCTGCAAATTCCGTTGTCTCATCTATTTCCACCCACTTTCCTCACAATGATTTAGTATTTCTATGTCGTCCATGTCCTGTCTCCATGGTGGATCCTGTGATACACAACAATAAAAATAGTCACTATGCAATAATGATAAGCACTAAATTACGCACACTTGGCGGTCTTATATGTCCCAAATAGATTACATTAATAGCCAAAATTTGACGCTAAAGTTGGTGTTAACTAGTGCCGACTAAAGCGTCGAGTAATGAATCAAAATAAAAAATGTAAAACTTTCCTGCATGAAGGAATAAATCAGACTAAAAAAAAGGGAAAAACGTTGTGTGAAGGAAGAGAATAGGGTGCTACTAGCAACTGATGAGAAATTCAATTTAGTTTGTGACACCATAGGTAAGGGTTACAAAAAAAAAAATTCTTGGTTGAATTCATGATTGTTTACTACTCTTTGTATTGCATTTGAGTTCATGAGTGTTTACTAGTTTGTGGCCTAACCAATATAGGAAACCTCTAAATTGTCCCAGCATTATAAATTATAAAACATTTGAGAAACCAACCAAAATTTTTACCCTACCCATTTGAGCTTTGGCTCAAAATATTATAGCACGAAGCGAGGATGCCTCCATATTCTTTCCCTAACCTGGGTATCAAGGAAATAGTGAACTGCTTGGAAAATATGGGAATTGGGTTAGTCACTGCTGAGCAACTACTGAAAATAAATGCAAAAACTGCTTGGTTTTTCCTAGCCACGCCATAGTCACTGATGCCATGAAAAATTTGTGCAAGATTGCATTATGAAAGAGTTTTCATGATAAGGTTATCAACACTAAGCAAACCGAGCGAGCATATTTTCCCTAGGTTATCAACACTAAGAAAACCAAGTGAACATATTTTCCCACAAAACAAAACTTTCATACCTAACAGTGTGTACTTTGTTTACCTCCACAGACTAGACGAAAATAATTTTCCATAGGTCACCTCAAAATGTCAAGCAATGGAGGGAAGTGGGCATTATCAGCAAACTCTGACCACAATGAGGTAATTCAATGTCAATTTATAGATTTGTAAATGTTTCCATTGTTTCTTTGAATTTTACTTTTTAGTTTTTTATTTCTAAATTTAAAAGAAGAAATATGATTTAAAAATATATATATAGGGACATGAGATTGACAAAGATAAAGAGGAATTGGCTTCCATATTGGGGGTAGAGGCAATGAACAAATTGGTTAATGTGAACTGGACAACACTTGCCAAATACATAGAAAAATAATCTGGTAATGCCCCTCAAACATTGCAAACAAATCAATTGTTGCAAAGGGAATTAATTGATTCCCCAACTAGTCTTGGATTGAGCAAAAGATTCAAGAGGAAATCAGTGACAGTAAACTCAAAGAATGTGGAATAGGGAGCAAAGACTTCCACTCCTGGGACACAGACTTCTTCCACCACACCATGTTATCAATCTTGCATTGGTAGCTACAATACGAAGATAGAATACAATGTGCTTTCAGTGGAAGTCCGAATGATAGATGCTAGGAAGATGTTTGTGAATGGGTTGAAGGAAACATGCCTTCAATGGTTCAAAGACCATCTACATTGTCCATTCTCAAAGATACTCATGAAACTAAAAAAATTAGTTATCCATGACATGGAGACTGATTTTGGCACAGGTTGGTCTATAAAGAAGATAAAGCTACGAATGTCTCAAAACTGTAAGAGATTTTAGTGCAACCAAAAAAAGAAGATATTAAAAAAATCTCTCCTAAGGTAAGGAAGAAAAGAAGGCCAATTGATGTAAGTATGAAAGTATGGAAAGAGCTTGTAAAAGCATATGAGAAGTCTGATGCACAGAGGAAGTACTATGAGGAGAGTACGCAGGTATTTCAATTTGCTCATAAGATTATATCAAATTTATTAAATGATATTTAAATTTTATTTGTGCATAGTGAAATTGAATTAGTATATGTTTCAGGACAAGGCCTCAAAGGCTAGGCTTGAGAAACTATGTACCACACATTGCAATAGCCAGAAAGGTTTACAGGCCTTGATCTATACATTTGTAAGTATATTTAATATGTTAAATGCTATATTTTTTTTATTTGCTTCAAAAAAGTAAATGATTGCATATTAATTAGTTTAACTAGTCCATGTGCCATGTTTTGACAGGGGGAGAAATATGGCCCCCATCCAAGCAATTTGAAAAGAATATGTTACAAAACAAAAAGTGGAATGATTTTCTAATCTGGATGTAGAACGAGGTATCAATAGTTGATTTTCAATAACTTAGTTGGACATTGTTGTGTTAATATGTCAATTTACATCTCTTGTGTTGAGTTGTTTATTGATGCGTAGGATAAGTAAATAGAGCTCAAATCTTATGATTACAAGATGACCATTTATGTGCATGAATAAATAGTAGAAGGAGTAGATGAACTCAATTCATCTGACTTTATGCCTCTTAGCAGCCATTCCTCTTGAATCTCTAATATCATATGTCTGAGACTTCCTTATAGCTTTTACCTTTCATTTCCGCCTTTCCTCTTCATTGTCAGACTCATCTCCTTTTTCCTTATTTGCATTTCTGGCTTTGGCTTCTAATTCATCCCATGTTTTACCATCCTCCTCTTCATAATCTTCTTCTTCTTCTTCGTTCTCCTCTGACTCCACAAGAGATTCATCTTCTGAACCTTCCTCATCTAATTCTAATTCCTCTTCTACATTAGAGGGTTTGTATCCTTGATTTGACTCTTCTAAATTATTAGAATTAGAATCACTAGCTTCCATATTCAAAAATTCTCAACTACCTTCTTCAATAAATTTATCTGGATCATCAATAATAGTCTTCAAAATTGGTCACTAGTTCAAGTTCATTCTACTTTCATAATACTTTATCTCCATGGAGTTCAACCATTCCTTGATTCCATCAAGCAAAGATTGATGAATGGTGTACATGCAGTGTACATCCTGCTTGAAGTCTTTGAAAACAATAGCCATATCAAGTTCCTTTTTCCCAAGTCCTACTCTCTCAAGGTTAACAATTGTCAATCTCACTAGTAGCGATTACTAAGAAAGGTAATTCCACCAACTCTACCAAACATTTTACCTTAGGAACAATAAAAGTAGAGGCTTTGAAAGGAACTCCATGAAAACTAAGCTCTCTAAATGGTATATCAAACTCTAGTTCAAAATATTTTAGATGAGGCTGCTCCCATAGCTCTCTTACTCGCTTGAAAAATCCTTGAAACTCTATATTGATTTTATTTTTCTTGTTCCTCTCTTGCTATTCTTCCTCAATTTCATCAAGATCATACATTGACCTTCTTTCCCCTCCTAAATTTTGGACCACATCCATTACCTCCACATAAAACTGTACATCCTTGGTCTTCTTGGTTCCCACACCCGGATATGGTTATGAAAATGAAAATGAAGCAAAGTAATCATTTCCTTCTTCGCTAGCTAGAAGAATGCATGCTTAATGTTTTGATACATGATATCATCTCTCTCTCCCACTCTCATGGTTGAATACTGAAATCCATTATGGTGGGTCTCCAGAGTTCCAATCATCTTTTATTCTCTTCCACCAAATGTTGGCTTGATCCACATGTTTGCCAGCCTAATTGACTTTGTATTTGAAAGATGAATTTTCTCCTGAGTCACGAGTGTAGCTCTCTCTTCCTTTTCAGACTCTTTCATTGCTACAAATTATCTCTGGGATTTAATCATTTGTACCATGGTTGATGCACTTTGAATCCTTGCATCTAAAGAAAATTTCCATAACATAAATACTGCTAGGGAATTTCAATGTTGCCATTATAGTTGGAATTAAAGCCAGTACTTGCAACATTGAAAATTATTCTTATATAAGAATTCCCTCCATCTTGTTGCCTTGTAACACTCTTGATGGTGGCTACATGAAATATGATTCTGATTCCTCCTCTACATCAAAGGGTTCATATCCTTGATTCGACTCTTCTGAATTATCAGAATCAAAATCACTAGCTTCCATATTCAAAAATTCCCAACCACCATCTTCAATAAATTTATTTGGATCATCAGTAATACTCTTCAAAATTGGCCACTAGTTCAAGTTCATTATGCTTTCATAATTTAATACTTTATATCCATAGATTTCAGCCATTCCTTGATGCCATCAAGTGAAGATTGAGGAATGGCGTCAATGTAGAGTAAAACCCACTTGAAGTCTTTGAAAATAATAGCCATATCAAATGCATTTTTCCCAAGTCATACTCTCTCAAGGTTAACAATCTCAATCTCACTAATAGTGATTACTAAGAAAGGTAATTCCACCAACTCTACCAAATAGTTTACCGTAGGAACAATAAAAGAATAGGATTTGAAAGGAACTCCATGAAAATCAAGCTCTCTAAATGGTATATCAAACTCTAGTTCAAAATATTTTAGATGAGGCTACTCCCATAGCTCTCTTACTTGCTTGAAAAATCCTTGAAACTCTATATTGATTTTATTTTTCTTGTCCCTCTCATATTGTTCTTCTTCAATTTCATTAGGATCATGTATTGAACTTCTTTCCCCTCCTAAAGTTTGGACCACATTCATTACCTCCACATAAAACTAGACATCCTTGGTCTTCTTGGTTCCCACGCCATGATATGGTTATGCAAATGAAAATGAAGCAAAGTAATCATCTCCTTCTCCTCTAGTTGGAAGAATGCATGTTTAATATTTTGATACATGATATTAGCTCTCTCTACTGCTCTCATGGTTGACTACTGAAATCCATTATGGTGGGCCTCCAGAGTTCCAGTCATCTTTCTTCCTCTTCCACCAAATGCTGGCCTAATCCACAAGCCTGCCAGCCTAATTGGCTTTGTTTTTGAAAGCTGAAGTTTCTCCTGACTCACCAGTATTAGCTGTAACTTTTTTGAAATTTTATTATCGTATGTGTACTTTGATATGATGTAATATGATTATGGTTTCATCTCATATGTTGTAATATTAGATATATAACAGAAAAATAAATTATTGCATGAAATAAATAATAAATTTTCATTCTAAATGTTTTTGTTTTGCACAACATAGGTCTTCTAGAAGATCAAGATGATCCTCAACATGATATAAATCCACAAAATATTGGTTCTTCTAGTACAGATCACATGGTAGAGGATGATAGTGACGTAGATATGGAAGACACCGAGGTCGATGATAATGATGATGATGATGACAACGATGATGACGACGATGACGACAATGGCGATGACGACGACGGCGATGACAATGACGACAACTACGATGACGACGACAACGACGACGACAACAACAATGGCGACGACAACGACAACAACGACGATGGTGATGATGATGATGATGATGATGATGATGATGATGGTGATGATGACAATGAGATAGTTGGTGGTAGTAACCAGTGACATTCATGATCATATAGACTGCATCATGGATCATTGTTGATATATCGTTATGATGACTCTTTCCATGGTTACTATCATATGTATAATTTTCATTGCCTACAATACTATATTATTGAGTTGTATCATATTGACATGTATCAGTTTCACTATATCATTTGGATATGTATCATCTCGACTTGTATTAGTTTGAGTTACATAATTTATAAATTTTATTGATATCATTTGTACATGTATCATTTTGACATGTTTTTGATGTACTAGAAAATTTTACTTTCACTTGTTTTAGTTATATATGATGATGATCTTATCAGTATTGACTTGTCAATTTATATATATTAAAAGTGGTTGATGATTTTTTGATGGATATTTATTATGTATGATGATTTTAATTTACTGCTTAGGATGAATGTTGTCAAATTCAATTAACTTATAGATATTTGAATCACTTGTTTTAATTATAGATGATGATCATGTTACAATAATAGTTTAGGTGATGATAAAAGGTAAAATTAATGCTTGGAACCTCCAGAACGTAATTAAACAAATCAGAGAAGTGTTAAGATCTTTTGAAATTTTTTCAGTGAGCCACATTAAAAGAGGTGGTAATGTGGAAGTGAATGTCTTATCTAAACAGGGTTTCAATTTTGGTGAAATGGGGGTATTGGAGTTGGAGGATTTTAGAGGTGTTAAGTTAGTGGACTTAGGTGAAAACGTAGGAGAGGATAATTCCTTAAATGAACAAGGTGGTGAAGTGAGTGGAGTAGGTTTGACATAACAAGCGAAGGCAGGGGTGGCGGTCGGTGGTGAAGTAGTACTTCATTAATAGTAGTGTGGGTAATCCAAGATAGTGTTAAATGCAAGCCCTCAATTAAGATGTGTTAATTGCATTTGGAAAGGGTCGAGAAAAACTTTGCAGCAAACTTTGGTGGTGGCGGCATTGGTTTTTAGTAGAAATGGAAGCCAATTTCACCTTTTGGTCATGAAGATTTTTGGGCCCATTTTATGGAGAGGCATTCAAAAAATGACTAGAGAGCCTTTTCCTTGTTGATGATGAGCGGCTAGAGTAGTGTGCAAAAATTATTTGTGGCAGGGATTTTGGCTCTTTGAAACACAAATACTGAACCAACATGGACGTTTACTTCTTAATTGCGACGTGGGGCTTGGATTTAGGTGAACTAGTGGAAATGGTGAGGATAGTGATGCAGAAAATTATGCATGAAGATTTTCTAGTAGGCATGGAGTCCATTCTTTAATGGGTGGTTCCAGGTGTAGGTTTAGATTATTTTGAAGGACTAGTAGATGATTAAATTGAGGAGCTCTATGGGAGACTAGGGCTCAAACCCTTTATTCATTGGCCTGAAGGAAAATACGAAGCTTGTTGTCATGAGGAAGTGCATTTGGGATGGAAAGTGCTCAAACTATTCATCAAACTCATGGATGTTGAAGATTTTCTAGCACAAGCAAAGGTGGAGATGCAGGGATTGGAAGCGCTAGAAGAAGTCGGGGAAGCGGTGGAAGAAGCCTCTGAAGGAGATAGCCAAGCGTCCGTTGGGGCTGGGTGGAGCTCGCTAACACTAGTCATGTTTGTTTGTGTCTTATTTTGAATTCTCCCTCCACTTTTGTTGTATTAAAGCGTGTAACTCTGAACACTGTTAATGGTGGTTATTTTTTGTAAGGATTTTACTGGTAAATAGTACAGGGCTTATTGGGTTTATTTAATGTTTTACTCTGCAGGTTAAGATGCCTCTAGTTTTTATCATTTGTTGTGGAATTTTGGTGGGTAATGACACTAAATAATAGATGTACTTTTTCATCTTTACAATCAATACAAATTTTTTGTGTTACCGACCCAAAAAAAATAATTATCTTGTTATTTAATCATATGAGTTAAATAATTAATTTACTTAGTCTATAATCATATGATTTATTTGAGAGGAATGATATATTTAACTAATTAAATTGAAATAAAACATATTAAATTAATAAATGGAAGCAAAACAAGAAGCAGTTTTAGAAGCAAAAAAGGAAGCAACAATGGAAGCCAAACTAGAAGAAAACTAGAAGCAATCTTGGAAGCAAAATTGGAAGCAAAACTAGAAACAAATGTGGAAGCAAAACTGGAAGAAAAATTGGAAGAAAACCTAGAAGCAAACTTGGAAGCAAACTTGGAAGCAAAACTAGAAGAAAAATTGGAAGGAAAACCGAAAGAAAAACTAGAAGCAAAATAAAAAAAAACCTGGAAGCAAAATCAGAAGAAAAACTAGAAGTGAACATGGAAGCAAAACCGGAAGAAAACATGGAAGTAGAACTAGAAGAAAAACTGGAAGCAAAATTGGAAGCAAAACTGGAAGCAAAAGTGGAAGTAAATCTGGAAGCAAAATTGGAAGCAAACTTGGAAGAAAAATTTGAGGCAAAATTGGAAGCAAACCTGGAGGAAAAATTGGAAGAAAACTTGAAGGAAAAATTGGAAGCAACTCTGGAAGCAAAATCAGAAGAAAAATTGGAAGCAAACCTAGAAGCAAAACTGGAATAAAAATCGAAAACAAAACTGGAAGCAAAAATGGGAGTAGATATAGAAGCAAAACCGAAAGCCAAATTGGGCGCTAATTTAGGCACTATTTTCGATGTTATTTCCCGACACTATTTTAGGCACTAACAGAGGCACTATTTTTCAACGCTATTTTAGGCGCTAACAGGGGCACTATGATTTTTTGGCTCTAACTCTGGTGCAATGTCTAGCTCAAACGTCAGCGCCAAAGTTAGCGCCGAGATGACCATGCTTGTTTGCGTTGAGTTTAACACTAGCCAAATTGCCCAATTCGTGAACTGAAATACACTAAAATTCAACTTTATTTTAAGCACTATTTTCTTGTTCTATTGTAGTGAAGCTTATAGTCCTAAGTCCTCTTATAGGTGCCTAATGTCTCCAAAAAATTCCTTATGATAGAAAATGATCTTTTTATTCCTTTCAGTAATAGATAACTCATTTATAAGTCTCATAAAACTTATAATGTAAAGTGTATTGCAAAATGCCTAGATCAAACATCAGAAATATCAATTAAACCCATATGCTTGTTTTGTTGATTGTAGAGTAGTGGACATAAGCATTGCAATAGTCATTGGACCAAGAACACAAGGTAGAGGATTAATTTTAGATGAAGCTATTATTGAAGCCTCTTCATAGGAAACATGACCGACTAATTGGTATTCTCTTTTAGCACTAGGATCCTACAAAAGTGGAAGAAATAGTTTTAATTTGCTATATATTAACCATCTTTTACTTACAATTTTTTTTTGAAAAAGGAAGTTAGAAGGTTTCATACCACTATTGCATTTAAGCCAAGATCACTTAGTACTACACCAGGTTTTAGCCAATCACCATGAACCAAATTTGGCACACCTACTATAGTAACAAGAATATTTGCTTCATGAGTAAAATCTATAGAAAATTATTCTTTCTATTTTGAGTAGCTATGGTTTACATAATTTTTTTGGTGGAATCATGGTTTAAAAATTTAAATTAATACTTAAGTAAAGATTGTCTACTATATTTCAAATTTTAGAGCTATTTAATAGAATATGGCCCATATTCTGACATGTCAAACACTTTTTTAAGAAGAGAAAATGCAATCCTTCCTTAATCAATGTGTATTTATTTATAAACTAAACATATGTACTTATAAATTTATAGATATGTATTTTACTAGATCCTTTTTGAGTTGAAAATAAAGATTACGATATTTCTTGTAGAGTATGTAAAAAGTGATCTATGAAAATTCAGATCTACCCATTTTTTTAACAAATTTGTTTTAAGAAATTTAACTATTATTGTTGTTGTCCCTTACCTTCAAAATAAAGTGCACAATGAAAGTTTGGCACAAATAATTCTCAAGCAATTCTTTTTAGTATTTTAAATAACCATATAAAATTTTAAATTATCCTTTGTAGCTCAAATTTTGATGCTACTCTTTAGATTGCAAATTTTTTACCCTTAAAGAACCTACTCTTCATGTGACAATTTTTACTCAATATTGTGGTTGACACATTAGATACTTCAACCATAATGATTCAAGACAGTGATGATTCAAATTATTTTATTCCTTTCAAGGTGACCACAGAATGCTCATGCATTTCTAGGATAGTACAGCTATAAGCCTACCATCTAGAATCACAATTTTGCACTACTGACTCATCACTGTGTGAACTAATATTTTTCTAGGGTATTATTAACTTTTTAACTTAGACATTGATTTGTATACCCTTAGCTTGCATATTTTCTTGTCTCATTTGAAATTATGTCGACATCACTATCTCTGGATGAGTCATAACTAAATTCTAATGTCATCTCTAGATGGGCATGCTCTCTACTAGATATGATGAACTAGGGCATGAGTGCACTAAATGTGTTACATGTCCATCAACGTTTTATTTGGATGATCAGAAAAACTTTAAGAAATCATAGACATAAAGAGAAATATTAAATAAAAGCTAAATGAGATACACTCTTGACAATATTTGTTTGGGATTTTCACTGCTATTTGGTTCTATGTTATATTCTTTTCAAAATTGGAAGTTATTTTGTTATGATCAATTGGAATAGACTCTGCAAGAAATGCATAAATATAAATTATCTTGTGTAAGAATCCCACAAACATAAATAATAATTTGCTAATAAATCACAAGAGATAACTCTTTGCAATCAAACACAAATATCCAGATTTTACACACAGATCCAATAATTATCGCCAATGAATCAAAACAATAGTATCAATGTTAGTTCAATGATATATGTCAATATTAGATTCAAAAGTAACAATAAATTATGGATACTCCACACTGGGCACTAAAACAAATTGAAAAGTTGTCTTTATTTGCATCTCCTTTAGAAAATCATCTATCTTGTAAGTTAGGTAACATTTGCAAACTGTATGTACTGGCTTGTGCTACTAGAATTGATAGTCATGTAAATTTTTGTAACATATTGGCTAGTACAAGTTCTATATGAAGGGCCTTTTCCATTTTGATGGAAAAAATACATGATAATGGGTCTCTTTAACTCAATCCGCTACTTGGTGAAGAATACCCTATGGGGGATGATTAATTTAAATTGAAAAAGAATACAATTCATTATGTAATTAGTACTCCCCTAGTTGAAGTTGAAAAGAGGTATATGTAGTATAGAAGTTGCCAAGTCTACTTATCAAAGGCTTTAGACATATCTAATTTGATAATAATTCCATAATAACAATCAAATTTTGAGAGATTCAACAGTTCTCCAGGTGTAGGTGGATTTGCAAGGTGTACTTTACTCTAAAGAATTCTCATGAGGTCAAACGCAATGATAAAAAATCTAAACAATATATAAGGTATATAGAAATAAATGCCTTGTGGGCTTCGACAAGGGGTCTTTTAAACCAAATTGGCATCTAGCATGGTCATGACTTAAAAAGTAACCAATATTATTATGCCCTTATTGTACCCTACCCTTTATTAAACCCTAATTTAAGCCTAACTCTACCACTTACCATAGCCCTAAGGTCTTAGCTCCAAGTTTTATTCTAGATTAATAATTTTAATCCTAATTTAACATTACCCTAACCTCAATTAAATAGTAATCATAACCCTATTTAAATCCTAATTGAACCCTATTTGAACCTTAATCTAAATGAACCCTAACCCTAACCCTAATTGAACCATAAACCTAACTCCAATTAAACATTAATTGTAAACTTAACTAAAATAAGCCTAATTGAACCCTAACTATAACTTGAACATGATCTTAATCATAACACTAATTGAATGTTAACCCTAACCCTCATTGAAACCTAATTTTAACCATAAGCCTAATTGAACCCGAACACTGACTCTAATTAAACCTTGTCGTTGGGTTATTTTAGGGTTCAATTAGCATTCTAGTTAAACCCTAATTATAAGATTAACCAAAATAAGTCTAGCTAAACCCTAACTATAACTTGAACTTGACCCTAATCATAACACTAATTGAATGTTATCCCTAACTAGGTAATTGAACCCTAATTCCAACCATAAACCAACTTGAACCCTAACCCTAACTCTTATTGAACCTTATTGTTATGGTTCCATTAGGGTTTAATTAGCATTCTAGGATGGATATTAAGGTTAGGTTAGGGTTAGAGTTGTGAATATCTTAATATTAGCTTATAAATTTGACCCTAACTATAATCATAATTGAATCCTATTCCTAACCTTAATTAAACCCTAATTATAACCCTAACACTAACCATAATCAAATTTTTTCTCTAACCCTAACCGTAATTAAATCCTATTGTTAGGGTTGAATTAGGGTTAGGTTTAGGGTTCAATTAGAGTTCTAGTATAAATCTTGGGGTTAAGGTTATTTATTTCTTGATATTAGTTTATAAATTTGACATTAATGATAAATATATTAAACAAAGATAAGTTAGTATATATTTTTATTCGTATGTGAAATTAAGTACTATTAGGGTTAGAATTATTAATGTCTTAACATTAGTATATAAATTCAACATTAATGAAAATCAACTAAAAATGGTGTTGTCTGCTCCAAAAATTCCCATGACTTCTACAACCTCTACATCCTCTGTGAGCCCCGAATTGGATCAATGCGCGATTTCATCTATGACAGACCATATCTTGAGCGGATCTTTGGGTGCGTCACCATATTTTGCTTGCCCGAATGTGGAATCTGTGGCTCCCTTGGTCGCACTTGTGCACTCGCAAGCAGTCAATGGCTTACCACATTGATCTAATGCTCTTCTAGACTCACAACACTTAGTGGATGTTGGTCGGTGTCTAGATGTTAGTGGTATGAGATTGACGGCTTCTCACTCTGTGGTGTCTGGCTCTCCAAATAAAGGTGTTGGCAGTTTGTCTAGGGGTGGCTCAAAGAAGAGTTTTGCAGATGCCCTAGCTGAGCACCCCTTCATTAGCGAAGCAAATCTTGGGTATCTAGTGTTTCCCCTTCCACGCTTAAACCCAATACCCCTTTGTCTTTCGGCGACGCTTATGTTTGCCCACCCTTTCCTATTCGACATTCAGCCTCTGCTCCAGAGATTTTCCTTGATGAATTGGCATGCAACAGAGAAGATTTTTTGGTGGAACATGCTCTAATTTTTTGTTTTATGAAGGTTTGGCCTAAACTTTGTGAACTACATTCATGGATTGATGCAAATTGGAAAGACTATCTCAAAGATGAAATCAATATATATCCATGTGTGAAGGGGTTCTTTATCTTAGAATTCAAATCTGAGGATGACAAAGAAATGGTTCTCAAGACTGGCCCCTGGTTTTTCCATGGTAATTTTTTATGCATGAAGTTGTGGTTCCCCTCATTTGATCCATGCATAGAGACTTTTTCAATAGCTTATTTGTGGGTCCGTTTACCCTACCTCCCATCACAGTTCTGGGAAATTGGTTGCTTGAAGGCGATTGGCAATGGATTGGGGAAATATCATAGCATATGAAAGGAGACAATCAACTATGAAAATTTGACATTTTCTCACTTATGTGTTGAGATGGATGTCTCAAAAGGTCTTCCAACGTAAATTTATCTCAAAGTAGGTGAGAGACGATGGTGCCAACCAATAGACTATGAAAAGATTACATTCAGATGTAGAATTTGTTTTGCCACAAAGCATGGTATTGCTCAGTGTAGGCGTAGGCATGGGGAGGTGCAAGCCAACAATGCTCCTATTCATAAATCCTCATGGTGGGAAGGAGCTGATTCATGCCACTATGCTATTTCTCCTCCTTCGAAGAATGCAACTTATCCCTCTTCCACTTCTCAATGCTTTGTTCATCCCCCATCCCCTAAATTGATGGTTGTTGGCACTGTAGATCCTCCCCTATCGTTGGCAGATGCCAACACTTTTTCTTCCCCTCATGTGACCATTTCGCAAGTTAAAGACTTTGATGCTAGCATGGCCAAAGTCTCCTTGTCTTTTCTAGAGATCACATAGTCGGGCCTCCTTAACAAGGTTGAGGTTTCTACTTTTTCTCCTACAGCCACTTGCAATGATGATGTGAAGATTGGGAGTGAGTGTATTGATCCTAACTCTACCTCCAAGACAGAACAAGGTTGGATTGAAGTTAGGCAGAAGAAACGTCTTCCCTCTATCCGAATGACATTAAGCTCTACAAAGAATTTTTTTTAATGTTGATCATGTATGCTTTTGGTTTGGAATGTCCATTTTGGGTCATCTTGTGTTGCACCCCTATTGTCAGGGCATGCTTTTAATCTCTTTTTGGATTAGTATTTTATGGGAGCTATCCCCCTTGACAGTACTTACCTATAAAAAGAAAATTGACATTAATGAAAAATATTACAAACAAAAATAAAAAATTTAACCTAGAATTTTATTTGTATGTGAAATGAAGTATTATTAGACTTATAATTATTAATCATAAAAAATAATTAATCAAATCACAACAATATTTGTAAAGCTTAGAATTAGTTATAAAATTAAACTAAATTTTAATTTCTAAAATTTATATAGTATTTATTATCTAGTTTTTAAAATAACCATTTAAATTATAGTAATTATCTACTACAATAAATTAAATTAAAACTAAATTTTATTTTTAAAATAATTCAACAATTATTAATTATAATTTTAGAATAAATTAACTATATATATAGACTAAATTTTCTATTTTTTTTTCTTTGCACCCAAATTATTTTATTTTCTAAAATTCTATTAAATTCTAACTTCAAAAAAATAAAAAATTATTTTAAATGCCTATTTTTGTATTTTTGAGTTCGATTAGGTATTTGTTCTTTAAATTTGAATAACCAATTATATTTCTATGTGAAATGAAGTATTATTAGGGTAAGAATTATTTATTTGCTTTATGATTGGTTATTCAAATTAAGAAAAAATAAATAAACTAAATTCTATTTTCTAAAATTCATAGAATATTTATTATTTAATTATTAAATTCATAATTAATTAAACTATAATGATTATGTAATATAAATGTATTAAATATTAAATATAAGCACACGTTCCTTATAAACTAATTCAAAAATTAAAGACTAAAATTTAAATTTAAAACTATTCTTTATATTTATTTATTTATTTATTTATTTTACATACAAACCTTTTTATATTACAAAATTAAACTAAATTCTAATTTTAAAAATATTAAATATTTGAAATTGATAAGTTTTAAATTTATTAATTATGATGATATCCAAAAACTAAAAAGATTCAAGATAACCAAATAGATTAATTACAAGTGACAACACACAAAATTCTACACTAATCAATACTAACCATGAAAGTTGCATGAAATTTTATTTAAACATCTATGAATCTTTTGGCTTTTATATAAATATATTTTTTAAATGTTTAAGTTGTATACTTTATAAGTAATTGAAAAATAATAGTTTAGATTGTATATTTTGTTAATAATTTAATTATATTTGTATTGTGAGATTAAAATAATCATTTAAGAGTAAATGTTCAAAATGATCATTTATTCTATATATATATATATATATATATATATAGCCACAATTTTTTTTATAAATATCAATATTAGAGTAAAAATTAAAACAACAATTAAAAGAAAATGTTAAAAAAATGTATATTTTATGAATATTTTAATAATTATTATCTTCAAAAAAATTAAAACTAATTTCAAAAAAATCTCCATTAAAAATATTGTACTTTATTGAAATGGTGGTCAAATTTTGAAGAGTTCAATTTTTTTAAGAAAAATGCTAAATATTTTTTTGATTATGGTGGCAGAAAAACCTTGAAAAGTTACAATAAAATTTTTATGCTTCCTGAAAATCCCCTTATCACTCAAAGTTTTGTAGTCGAGAAAAATTAATTTTTGAAATTTGAAAAGTTCAAAATCTTGCATATTTACTTTAACTATATACAAATATTTGTCAAATTGTTTAAATCAAAGTTATTATTTACAATTTGCATTTGGTTGCTACAAGGGCAAAGAAGGGAAAATCGATTTTCAATCAAAGATATTTATTTTAGCATTACTTTATAAGAGTTTTAGTTTGAAATAAGTTTTTTAATATGCATTTTATTTTGCATTTTAGGTTTTTTATTATTTTAATAGCTACTCACTAGTCCATTTATAACACCCATACTTATTACATAAAATTATTAGAATGATTTTGTTAATTGTTTTCAATCAAATATTTGTTGAAGTTTCCAATAGATATATAAATATAAGAATTTATGAATTTTAAACAATTCTTAATGTTGAATCTTTTTCAAGAAAAAAATATAACAAAAAATTACATAGATCTTATTGTGTATCATCCTCTCTAACAATTTTTATTATAACACCCATACTTACTACATAAAATTATTAGAATGATTTTGTTAATTGTTTTCAATCAAATATTTGTTGAAGTTTGCAATAGATATATAAATATAAAAATTTATGAATTTTAAACAATTCTTAATGTTGAATCTTTTTCAAGAAAAAAATATAACAAAACATTACAAAGATCTTATTGTGTATCATCTTCTCTAACATATTCTAAATTTATTAAATAAAGTTACTAAATTTAAATATAAAAAATTTCTAAAACATTAAAAATAATTTTATATTCTAAATTTATAAGAATTAAAAACATCATAAATTTATATATTTATTATTACAATAAGAAAAATAAAAAAATTATTGATATTTAATTAAAATTTTGTATTCTATATTTAAAAAATATTCTACAATTTATATTATATCATTTTAAAATGTTTATAATTTGTTTCTAATTTTTTACCATGATGATAGCTTTTCTTTGATTACACAACCAATTAGATTTTGTTTAAACTAAACTTTATTCTTAAACAATTTATATTGAATTCTTATTTAAATACATTTTACTAATGACATACACATATAAATATCTATATAATTCAATTATTAAAATAAAAAATGTTTTTTAAATATTTTAAATTTAGACATGTTTTATTAATCACATACACAATAAATATCTATATAATTCAATTATTTTAAATTAAAAGTAAATTTTTCAAATAATTTAAAATATCCATAAATTTTCAAATTAGAAATCATATCATACAACTTAACAAAATTTGAAATTATAAAATACCACTTCAAATTGGAAGAACGGTCCAGGACTATCAAATTCACTTTACAAGAAATGAGCTGGTGCCTGCTAAATTTTACCCTAACAGCTGGCCCACACTAAATTTTACATAAAGTGCACATATACCAAGACTGGTATGGACTCACAGTACTGGTTATTTACCTGGTGACTAGATAACTTGGGTGAATTTACCTAGCTTCTATTTCCGTAATGGAGGCGTCGTTTATTGAACGAATCCCTGATGAAGATGACGTAGTTGCCGCAGAAGTCTGTGATGATGTTACGTCTTTATGATCGCTTGACACTGACTTTGATTCTCCTTTTAAAGCATGGGACTCACCAGTACTTACAAAAGCAGGCTTTGAAGGATTTGGCAATGTCACTGAACTGCTAGAGATCATTGCAATTACATCAGACATAACTGGACGAAGTGTTACATTTGCTTGTACACACAAGAGCCCAACATGAATGCATCTTAAAGCCTGCTCCTGACTCACTCCTGATGCCTCTGAATCCAACATATTCAACGCATTTCCTTCCTTGAATAGTTTCCATGCCTGCATTACACGTCATCATGTCACTATAATCTGGCTGCCGAACATTGAAAAGTAACAACTGAGACAAATGGGTATTGGGAAATCCAGTTTCTTACCCATTCTACAAGATGTTGCATATCGTACGGAAGATGATTATCATTGTTTTTCCTTCCACTGACGATCTCAAGGAGCACTACTCCAAAACTGTAAACGTCTACTTTAACTGACAGCTGCCCTCGCATTGCATACTCTGGAGGCATGTAACCACTGCATCGAAACTCAAATTGTTATACGTATACGTAATAATACATATGCATACATCAAATCATAAGAGGGTTATATATTTTTTCGAATTGAAATATCAAGTAAGTTATTTGGTTAACTCTTGATAATTTCTATGGTTGGAAATTTTTGGGTAATGTTTCATTGCATATATAAAATCATCAGACTGGTAATAATTTCTATGATTGGAATATTTTGGTAATGTTTCAATTTTTATTGTATTTTCTTAGAATTTAAAGAATTAGTATTATGATACAAACTTAAGGATTAATAGTTGGCATTTTATCTTGTAAGATTTTTATGTTCACTGGAATTGTATGAATTGTAAATTTACAATATCATTAGACAAGAGAATTCAGTAATTAGACATCTTATGTTGATGGATTCTTTATATTTGTTTATAATTATATATATTTATATTGTTATAAACAATTTAAAAAAGAATACTTGCAGATGAAAAATAATTGATCTATAAACTTTAAATATTTAATCAAGAACAATTTAAATGAAAAAGTACATAAATTGCATTATCTTCATGATGCTTACTATGTGCCTGCAACTCTTGTATGGATGTGTGTCTTGTCTTCAGGAAAAAGTTTAGCTAAACCAAAGTCAGCTATCTTTGGCTTGAGTTTGTGGTCAAGCAAAATATTGTTTGCTTTAATATCTCTATGAATGATTCTCAATTGCGACTCTTGGTGAAGGTAGAGAAGTCCACGAGCAATTCCAATGATTATATTATAACGCTTTTGCCAGTCTAGCTCTTTACGCTTCTTTGGATCTGTAATCCCAATCTCTAAAATATTAATCACCTCTTCATCTTTTCCAAAGAAAATTAAGGTTCGATGATGACTTACCAAAAAGAAATGTATCTAAGCTCTTGTTGGGAAAATAATCATAAACAAGCAACCTTTCACTTCCCTCTACACAACATCCTAACAGCCTTGCAAGGTTTCGGTGCTGAACATTGGCCACCAGTTTTACTTCATTCATAAATTCTTTCGTACCTTGTTTAGATTTGGCAGAAAGTTTTTTCACTGCTATCTCATTTCCATCTCTAGTTGTCCCCTGAAACATAAAATGTTGATTTAGAGCTATCCATGTGTTGTTAAATTTATAGACACTTTAGACCATGGATAAAGTGTCGACAAACCTTATATACCGCACCAAAACCTCCCTCTCCAAGTTTATTATTGTCATGAAAATTTTCTGTGGCTTCTAGTAGAGCTTCTAAGCTGAAGACAAAATTTTTCTCTTGCATCAACTCAGATTCAGGGGAAAGCCCATGCGTCTCTGCAGCTTTAAAAAGCAATGAGAGAAAAGTGAGCAAGCTAAGAGAATTTGTTACAATAGAACCACAACCAAAAAAAAAAGTAAAAACTTAAAACCAGAACCAAAAGAAAAAGTAAAAACTTAAAACCAGAATACATTTTGAAAGGAGCACCTTGGTTGGGAGTAGTATCAGTTATTGGACTCCGAGAAATAACAGATTTTATTTTTTTTCTGAATCCAATCAGACAAATAAATAAAACCAGAATGATGCCTCCCACAAGCCCCAGAACAATAGGCAATGTTTTTGAAGACTTTTCTGCAAAATACAGTTTAATAGTTATTTGCTACATTTGTAGCACTATTCCTTTAAAAATGTAAACAAGAAAACTGGGTTAGACATCTAGGAGATGGCTGCAACCAATAAAATATAACAAATTGTAGAAGGGTAAACTTCACATAAATTAAAAAATAAATTAATATTTCTATGTTGATATTGGGTCACAACTTCAAGTCAAGGTGGTGATTCAAATATTATTGATATTAAAAAGAATTGTTTAAAATCTCGCTCAAACCATAGAATTATGGTACAAATTAATAATATTAATTGTAAAAGGAACTGAACATACTTACTTTCTGCTCTGGAAGTAGGTGGAGATGTGGATCCCTCAGGGGAGGGAGAGGGAGAGAGCGAGGGCGACTGTGCAGAGTTGAAAAAGTAGTATATCTCAAATCTTGCCTTGCAGCTCCGGGACAGAAACTGAGCTCCTTGTTTTGTCAAACAACAATCTTTCAGTTTTGCTCTTGCGGCAACCAAGCATGTTCTGCAATCTTGTATTGATATATCTCTCCAACACTGAACTAAACCATACACCATTCCTGAAGCAGAATAATTGGCTGTTCCGGCAGCGAATCCCTTATTTGCAGGGATGTAAGCTTTGTCTGACAGATTCGACAGAAGGCCAGTGGTTGTGGACTCGAAAGCATCCTTGCTGCTATTAATATCTAGCGTGTTCAGCAAGCGAATTCCGCTAGTGTCCAGAATTGATATAAAATTAGAGGAGTTATAGCGCAGGAAGCAGTCATCCAGCCATATTTGCCCACCTCTATCATTGGCGCAAAGGTCGTGAATACTGTTATTTGCTTCCAGTACACAGTTTGAGCATCTCGCTGCTGATATATTCCCAGTGCACTGGAGGAGACCATAGACCTTATTGGGAGATTGTCCGCGAGAAGAAGTGTTAAACCCTGAGCTTTTAGGTCCATTAACAAACAGATCTTGGATAACTAGGTTTAAGTTTGTGGAATATGTACTGCCATTGGTGAAAGTTGAGGAATTATAGCATCTGTGCCCTACGTAGATACATATGACTGAAGGAAAATTCAATACAAACAACAAGAGGAGGAGGGTTGGAAGAAAACAAGTTCCTCTGTAAGGAATAAACGATGAAGGGTTGTGCTTCATCTTGTTATTTCTTTTTGTAGTCTGAATTTGGCTGTTCATCAAGCTCTCAGAGGTTGCAGGGATGAATATGGTTTTCTTCTTAAGCAATTTTGTTCAATAAAAAATAAGTATGGTTTTCTTCTTAAACAATTTTGTTCAATAAAAAATAGGTATGGTTTTCTTCTTAAACAATTTTGGTCAATAAAAATAAGATAACGGAAATAAATGCCAAAAATGAGTTTTAATTCAAACCACAAAACAAATCAATTGTAAATGTCATATCATATTTTTACATATAAAATTAACTTTTATTTATATAAAAAATAATTTAAAAAAATTCTTTTACACAAATTCATAATATTCTAATTAAGTGTTTTTTTAACAATTTATTACTTTTCTTTTAGCTCCCTCTATAAACTGCAGTGTGCCTGATGACTGATAACACTGACACACATACCCTCGGATATCACAAAAACAAAAAAAAACTAACAATTCATAACAATTTTATTATCTTGAACTGTAAATAAAAAATATATAGATCAAATTAGTGATCCATACACTCTCTTAGATCCCTCAATAATAGTCAATATATTACATTAGACCTAAATCTAAAAGAAAAAATAAGCGATATTTATTGATCACTGCTAATACGTCAGCAATGATCAATTCATTGCATTCGCCATCACCCGTAACCGGGTCGATATAATTTTCTCTGCCAGCTGCCATGTTTTCTTTATTCATCGATAAAAATCTTGGCATACCCAACCAGCAAGGTTAAAAATGCGTTAGTGGAAAACGAGATGAGATACATTTCAATTCAATTTCATCTTTTTTCTTGTGAAACATCAACGTCAAATATAAATTGCATGTGAAACATGATAACAACCGAGGAGGACTAAATTCAAGACCTGAGCAGCAGTTGCAAGGCACCAAGAAAAAAAATCTATTGACTCCAAAAATCTTATACATAGTTAGTCCCTATTATTGGGCAGAGGTATTGGAAACATTTCAGCCCTTACATACAAAATGAGACAGTATTACAAAAATGGGTCAATCTTCCCCTTTACTTTCTTGGGTTCATGGCAGCCTACCACCCTATAACTATCCTAACTTAATATTTCTAAATTTTATAGTATGAGATTGAACAAATGATCTATTACCATTTTAACTTGCTTCTTTTGTATCTATTTCTTGTTTCCCCCATTTTCTACTAGGGTGAAAGTTCAATTTGTTAAGTAGTTAGACAAATTTAGAATTCATAAGATTACACACAAATACAGGAATTTAACGTGGTTCACCAATTTGGCTACATCTACAAGAGAGCAGGGCAATTATCCTTTTATTCAATGCAGCGTCAAACATAGAGTTTACATACATATATACACAATAGTCTTCAAGGGAAGACGAAGAGACACAGATGTCCGTTGGGCTTCATATACCCAACAATCTCCCACTTGAAGTCCAATGGCTGCTGCAACATATCAGACATTCCCCTACTTCTCTCCCATTGTGACATCTTGACAATATTGAGAGAAATCCAACTTCATCTTGAAATCCAAACACCAAGACCTCCATCACAACTAGAATGAGCGCATTCACCGTGTCACTTCGTTAACATTTCAGCTGCACACATGCTCGAACTTCTCCCATTGTACTTTCTTCATCAATGCATCCCCTAGATTGCTCAATACTCCCACTACATGAACAATGTCATGATGAATGCATACCTGGAATGAGCGCATTACTATGTCGCTTCATTAACATTCTAGCCAACAAGGCACCATCACAAGTGGCACCTCAAACTTTTCTACCAAGGGTGACTCGACCATAGGCCACAACAACATATCCAACCCATACAACAATTCTTATCACTATATAATCCATTGTTTTGCACAAAAGAAAAAATACCACTTGATACAACAAATGACCAAAGTACTCAATACCAAGAGCACCAACAAGACCACTGTCAAAACTCCCACTGCACGTTTGCATAACCAAGGAACACAACATGACACTATGATCTAACATCTCCACAAAAGGAAGACCACATGCTCCAAAAAGCATACCCTGTATCAAGAGAACCTCTATCATGCCATAAACTCTAATCTAGAATCAAGAGTCCACCATGATACAATAAAAAACATCCTGTAAACAAGAACCAACATCTCCAATCACATGAAGATAACCATCACCTGATAACAAAAAAACTCTTTCTACCAAGAGCTCCCATTGATAGCTGATACCGATCTAACAAATCTTGTAAAATGATACCATAAGAAAATGCTATAGAAAGATACAAACAACTTCACTTGATGAAAAAGAAAACTAACTCTTCAACTTCTCCCACTACTCAAACCATTTTCTGAGAATGCATTCAAGACTCAGTCTTTCAAAGCCTATCCACTTTGCCACTACTGGATTTATCAAATCCCTCTCTGTATGCTTAAACATCACATTGAATCTTGCACAGTCTCTCCAAGTTGATTTGGGTGCTAGTTCTACAAACTTCTTTTGCTGTCCTCTCTTTATTAAAAACGTGAACTTCCACCTCTTGTTTTGAAAAAGTCAACTTCTGAAAACGGGTGCTCCTTTCTCTACCCCCATGCAACCCATATACTTCACATAATCCTCCTACGCGCTCCTCTCATAGGGTTTCAATGTGCTCCGCCTTCTTTCATGACAAACAAACACCAATTGCTCTGTATCGGCCCTCTTGCCTTCCTACACACGAGCTAGCTTTGTTTTCAATGTAGCCCCTACTCACCCTTTGAAACATTTAGCTCTTGATTACTGTGACTCCCTCATTCGCTATTTCCATCTATCATTTGTACTTTGCATCTTCTATCCCCAAACCAGTGTAACCTCTTTATTTGCTAGAATCCACCACAACATTCCAGTGACTCCTTACTCGATCATCTTACTCTCTAATCCCGTCCTATCTATTTTTTTGTTCCTCAAAACATTTTCTTTAAGTTGTGCAAGAAGATATGGCCTGGGTAATCCACTTTGTTGCAACATCATAAGAGGCGTGGCCTCTCTTCCCTCTACGCCACCAACTCACTTCTTCTTCAGTAACTTTTCTGAATGTCGTGCCCAACTGCAGGGATTTCCTATCTTTTTCATGTGCTCCTTCTCCTCCAATAGGCGGCTTGCCAAGGCTGTTAAAATTTGTGCATTCACCAAGTCTCCACTCTGCCGCTTCAATCTCATTGTGCTTTTCATCTTCCAGGCTCTTGACCTCTTTGATACCCCGCTTTCCCTGGATAACTCATACTTTTTGCTCTTATACCAATTGTTAAGTAGTTAGACAAATTTAGAATCCATAAGATTACACACAGATACAGGAATTTAACGCAGATACATGAATTTAACGTGGCTCATCAATTTGGCTACATCCACAAGAGAGCAGGGCAACTATCCTTTTATTCAATACAACATCATACATAGAGTTTTCACACATATATATACAATAGTCTTCAAGAGAAGACGAAGGGATGTAGATGTCTGTTGGGCTTCATATACCCAACACAATTTTTGTCACCTTCCACAACCCTCTCCACACATCCTTTCAGAACATTTGTCTCCATCCTTGCCTACTTTTTGTGTGTAGAAATGTCCATCCCCACACCCAGAAAATGAATGCCGCAAGAGGGATTCTCTATCTTGTTCCGCTGCACCAGCAATACCAAACCAACTAAGACAATGCATTCTTTATCATGCCTTCCTTTTCCCTTGCATCAAGAAGCATTTCCAAAAACATGAAGGCAATATCTTTATTGACAAGATATTTCCCATTTCCCTCCATGTAGATGTCCTCCAACACCACTCATAGAGCATGGATGACAATTCTAGTTGATGGTAGTGCAAATGTCTCTATGTAGTTTCTTCCATCCGTTGGTATGATTTAAAGGCCAATGGTTATTATTGTTTATGCTCCTTTCATACTTCCCCTTATGCTACATACTTTCCTATTATTCACTCAAATCTTTGAGGCTCAATCCAACTACATGTTTCATCCTTTTCATTCACCATTGTTCTACAAAATTAATGTCAAGCAATTAATGTATCAACCTCAACTTCCTCCTTACTCATTTTGGCCATAGTTATTGCTACATCATCCACTACTTTGTTGGCTTCTCTGAGTACATGTGACATTGTATAATCTTTGAAAATTTTAATTGCTTATTTTATTTGTTTTAACCACTTGCTTATTTTCCAATCCAATTTTTTACCCATTTGAATTTATATCATTTATCAATATCTATGAGTCTCCTTCTAAATGCACCTTACAATTTTTGAAATTGATTCCCTTCCTCAGACTTAGTAGTCCAACTTGGAATTTGGCTTCATTGTTAATTGTCTTTTTCAATCCCTTTCTTGGACCATGACTAAAAATTTCCCTTTGTGATTTCTTATCACACATCCAAGCCCAACCATTCTTGGATTCCCCTTTTCCACTTTGTCAAAATTGATTTTGATCTACCCTTTTCCACTTTGTTAAGCCATATTGTAAGGTTCATGACATGCATCCCCTTAATCCACTATCTTACATCCCCTTAAGTCATTCTATCAACTACCCTTAATCCACCCTCTTACATCCCTTCAAGTCATTCTATCAACTCCCATTAATCCACCCTCTTGCATTCCCTTAATCCACTCTCTTACATCCCTTTAAGTCATTCTATCAACTCCACTTAATCCACCCTCTTACATCCCTTCAAGTCATTCTATCAACTCCCCTTAATCCACCCTCTTGCATCCCCTTAATCCACTCCCGTACATCTCTTTAAGTCATTCTATCAACTCCCCTTAATCCACCCTCTTACATCCCTTCATTCTATCAACTCCCCTTAATCCACCCTCTTGCATCCCCTTAAGCCATCCTCTTAAAGGAACCTTAAGTCATATCCTCTTACATACCCTTAATCCACAATCTTGCATCCCTTAAGTCACTCTCATAATTCCCCTTAAGCCATATCCTAGGGTTCATGACATGCATCCTCTTAAGCCATCCTCTTAATCCACTTAAGGGATTCTCTTAAGAGCCTCCTTAAGCTATATATCCTCTTAGGTCCCCTTAATCCATCCTATGGAAAACATCATTTGAATTTGAATGGAATTTACTATATATTATTCTTTTCTCGCATGAATTTTTTACTTAAATTACTCATAAAAATTATAGTTGCTAAATACTTACATTAATTATTTTTGTAGGTTCTCATCAAGTCGGTCTACCATGTGATTGTCACTAAAAAATTATTTTATCAAGAGACTATAAATATCAATTTTTGGTCTTCACCTAAAAGTTGATAAGCTTTAATTGTATCTACATGCACATATATGTTTCATCATGTTATATAGTTGTATTAAACATCCATATACATTATATATGTTTGTTCGATGTACGAACTTCAATGAGCGTATTAGTCACTTTTTAAATATCTTGTTCCAATTTTATAGATTATAAATTTCATGTCTTGTATTTACCACATTGTATATAATTGTTAAATTGTATAGATTATACATTTTATACATACAAGGAGATACATTTTTGTTTATCGATTCAAATATTTGCTAGAATAGGAAAATAGTTAAAATTACCTACCCTTAATTTATTATGTATATTATCTACACTATTTGAGGAATGTTTCAATTTGTCACCTAACCATGTGATAAATTATATATATGAAATTTGATTCTAGATAAGAATTTATATAGTGCATGTATCACTTGAAAATTAGATAATTTATATCTATACATACATGAGTGCATATAATCATCAAAATAAACATAACACGATCATAATTGATTGCATATATAATCATCATATTAAAGTCAACAGATATAAATAAACACAAATATGATAATAACATGTTCAAAATAAAACAAGAGATAGATAGTCCATAAAATTTATATGTCAAGGTGTATATGTCAAGTCCAACACATATATTTAAATAGAACTAGAAATCTATAGTCCATAAAATTTAGAAACATCTAAGTATTAGGCTAATCGGTCATATCAAGTCTCCTCTTTGTTCCATGTCAACTGGATGTACCTACATCATGCTGTAAAAGAGTACAAAAAACTTGAAATTAGATTTAAAGTTATTTAGAAATTTCGATATAATTAAACATATTTAAACTTGAAAATATAAACTTTTAGATAAAAATAAATTTAATTAAATATCTAGTAAATACAATAAAAATGAATTTTAGTATGCATAAATTACCATATGATCATGTGAATCTACTGGCACATTTTTTTCAACAGGTTGCATAATTGTCAGTTGAGAAGATCCAAATGCTTGATCTACTATATCCTGCATATTCATATAAAGCAAATAATATGTTAAAACCTCAAATATATATATATATATATATATTTAAAAGGTCCATAAAAATTATATAGGGGATTTAGTAAATTTGACAACCTCAAATGCTATGACCTCATGATCATACACCTGAGATTGCCCATGCATAAATGATGGCGATGTCTCATGTGTGCCCACCATGGGTATCTCATGAAATCACTGCATATAGATGTACAACGGTTTGTATAGATCAAATTCACCCATGTGTATGTAAATGAACGAATTAAATTAGATCTATTATGCGTAATTAATTTAAAATTAACAAAATTTTGAAAGCACATACCTGAGCTGATGATGTCTCAGGAACGCTCACCACAACTTGTGGTTGGTCAGTACTAGGTATCGTATGACCTCCCTACATCTAGATATAATATATCAATTTACACATGTGTACAAATTCAAATTAAATTAGATATATCTACACAAATTATCTAATAATATGTTGGTTCAAGTACCTATCCAAAAGGTGAGCCCAAATCTACAACACTCGACATATAGACACGGTGATCAGGCATTGTGTGATCATGTGTGTACACCAAACACTTATTGAATTAATATTATATTATATATATAATTTGATGTTATTATTTAAATGAATTTTTCACATTTCAAACTTGAATTAAATTTAAGTTCAAAAGATGAACATACCTGTGTAGGATAATCCTCAAAATATAGTTAATTCAAGTATGACTTTTTCCCAGATGCATGTGGGTCACCTAAAGTGGATGCCTGAGTATTTCTATAGCCCGATTCTCCATGCTCTCTATTGGCCACTTTAGTCGTTGCATGTGTAGTCTAATGAGTGAGATGTCCTAAAAGTGAACTCAATGCTCCTAATGTCGATAACATGGTATGTTGTTGAAATGCAATGGGAACACCAAGAGAAGAAGGAGGAACAATAGGAGCAATCGGAGCACGTCCCTGAGGATCAACATGTACTCCTAGTCTATGTTGGGACATGCCATGCCCAACTTCCTGAAATGACCTCATATCAAAATACTTTGGTTTTTTACCCAACTCAAACTCAACAAAAAGTATAGGGAACCTCATAGTTTCCATGTGGTGGATTATCGAACACCATCCACCATCTATCCCAAAAATGTGCAGCTATTTGCAGGTGCCTACACCATAAAATTGAAATTAATTTTTTGGTGGGTGGAATTGGTTGGTTTGTTTGGGGGTTAATAAAATATTGGCACAAGGCTTGTTTGGTAATTTTAAGGTCATTGATTTCTTTATAGGACAATCCATTTGCATAGAATTTTCCCCTCTCTTCTCTCCATTGATAGAACCTATCTAGGTCCACATCAATAGATATAACAAAATCGACAATAGTTTTCATCATAGATGAAAACCGTGCAAGATGGGGAGGGATTCTAGGCTCATATTTTATCAGATCTATATTTCCTTGAATCATAATAAGGTTTGCTTGGATGCTCTCTCTTAATTGATCTTGATCTACTACAAGGGGGTGGGGGATTAGGGGGTGGAGAGTTTGGAGGTGTGGGGTATTGTTCTAGTGATGGATTTGGATGTATGAGATCTATAGGATCAGGCATAAAATCCTCTATATTAAATTTTGGATCCATGTGAGCAATTAAATGGAAAATGCATGTTAAACAATTAAAATATATATATCAATAAACTAATTAAAGAATTCACACAATTTGAAAGTTATTTAAAAATCACATTGAACATGCACAAATTCAAAATACATTTCATTTAAAGACCATTTGATTTATAACATTAAAAAATCCATAACATTAAAAATCCATAGCATGTACACACATTAAATTGATCCCAGTGTGTGGTTAAAATATGAAGGGTAGAAATGAAATTAGGGGATTTTAAATTAGAATCCTATTCAAATGCATGCACTATGTCATTGGTTCATTAAGTGAATCCCCTAAAGAAAGGCCCATAAACTTATGTTTAGCTAGATATAACTTGATAATTAAACTATAGCCAAATTTGATGATCTATACATTAAAATCAATTGATTTATTTAAAAATAAATAAAACCACATGGATTAAGGTAAAGACTTAAGATTTATTTAAATAAATCACCATCAAGTTAAAGACTTATGATTAAGGTAAAGGACTAAAGAATGAAAAATAAGACACATGTAGATATATAACTTTGATTTCTCAAATTGGGTGTTAAAATAGGAGGTTAGGGCTTGTTTAGAGTGTCTTCTATTACATATATAAAGGTGGAAAAAGATAAGGAAAAGTCCCCAAGATAATTTCAAAATGGGTAAATGATGAAAACCATGTAGTTTAATTCAAGTAAAAATTAGACTAGATTTTATTTATATCAAACCTATCATTAAATAACTAATTCATCAATAAGTAATTTATTCTTCTAAGTTTTTATGGGTCTAGAGATTTATCTTTTGGGGTGAGGGGAAGTTTACTTATAGGTGTGGTTGTTTCCCAACAAGAGTATATCTATAGAGCTAAGGTATATCGAACAAGAATACATGTATTAATCAAGTATGACATAGAATTTAATTTAAAAATCTCATGACATAAATTGATTTAGGGTATGTGCAGGATCATGGTGGGCCAAAAAGTGGCAATGAGGAAAAAAACACGTCTTTCATTGACCGAAAAACATGAAAAGAACGTGTTGAATTTTTTTAGGCTCGGGTGTCACCATACCAAACACCAAACCTAGTTTTACAAATTGGATATCCGATTATATCCTATTTGGATCAGATATCTGATTTTTAAAAAGCATATATATAAAAAGTCAGTCGTTGTTTTGAAGTTATTTGATAGTGAAGAACCCGTGGGCACACAGTGCATTGCTTCTTCACATAACAGATATCCGATTTGGGAAAAATCCAATTTGGAAAGGTAAGTTTTTTTATTTTTATTTGATTTGATTCAATTTTGATTTAGAATTGAATAATTTCATATGGTTTTTTGTGGATTTTTTTTTTAAAATAGGGTTTTTGATTGAATTTTTGTGAAAAATTTGAGTTTAGAATGGATTTTGATAAAAAAATGAATGTTTTTGTGGTTTTTTTCACAATAGGGTTTTTGATTGAATTTTTATGAAAAAATTGAATTTAGAATGGATTTTGATAAAAAAATGAATGTTTTTTGTGGATTTTTTTTCAAAATAGGGTTTTTGATTGAATTTTTATGAAACAATTGAGTTTAGAATAGATTTTGATAAAAAAAATGAATTTTTTTAATGGATTTTGATTTAAAAATAGTGTTTCATTTATATTGTCTAATTTTAGATTAATTATTTTTTAACTTTAATCAGGCATTATGGCTGTCGAGAATGAGAATGCACAAATTCCACCAATTGAGAATGAAAATCCACCAGCTGAGAATCAAAATGCAGAAATGCCAAATGCTCCACCACCTCCACAACCATCAATTGAAGACTTAATTCATGAAAAATTGGAGCAATTGAGGGGCATTAGTGATGTTTATAAGAAAATTCCTCGATTATCCCATATGTCAACCACATTGATAGGAATAATTACAAATGTAGAAACCCTCTCCACCCAACATAATGCATTTCATTCATGGCGAGAAACTATGAGGCAATATTATGCATGTGGATTGTCTTATGATGATGTGAAAGATCTCCAAATAACAAAAGCCCAAATAGCCTCTTTATTTATTAACCCCAACACTGGTTTGCCAGTTAATGTTAACAAACCAAAACTTTCTATAAAATGGTGCACGCATAGGGGCATAGTAGATAAATTTTGGGATCGTTGGTGTATGGTTTTTGATAAACCACCCAACAATAATCTTGATGTACCTTTTTACTTTATTAAAAAATTATATGCTAAGTTTTTGTTAGGGCATCATGTCAATTACTTTGACATTAAACCCTTCCAGGGCATTGGTGGAGGTATGCCCCAGGATAGGCCAGAGGCAGCTAGAGTAGTCAGGCGCCCACATGTTCCCCGTCCTCCCCTTCCTCCGCAACCTCTAGTACAACATCCAGATATTACAGAGGATGTAGCCACACAAACTATCTAGGCCATTCACTCTTTAAGTGGTCTTTTGGTTGCCCATGCTTCTTTAGTAGCTCAACCACAGTCTCATGATCTTGGTGATGGATCTAGTGTTGTTGCATCATCCTCCTCGGGTCCACATATTTTTGTGCCACATATTTATAATACGTGCCAACAAATATGTTTGGGTCCTATTGTACAACCCCCTGAGCAGCCATTAGACACTTCTGATTATGACATCTAAGATGTGGAGATTATAGCAGATCACATGCAGGGGAGTAGAGCACACCCTCTAGAGTCCTCTCTTGCTAGAGAGGTGGACATTGGAGTAGTTACATAGGTAAAATTTAAGGTGTAAATTCATAACTTGCATTTTTTTAAAAATGAATATTAATAAGAGATAGTATCAAGTACTAATATTTATTTACATGGTCTATTTAATAGTTAATGTCTGAGGAGGAGCTCACATGGGTGACTAATAGCATCCTGAGGCCCATTTCATTTGGCCTCGAGATGCACACAATATGTATTTTCGCACTCACTCATTTACATTTTTTTACTGTATACTTGCTTGTCATTTGAACTGTCATTAATGAAATTATATATTAACTTATATTTTTATCTTATTCTCTGCTTGTAGGAAACACCTAGTGTGAGCGAGGTGCGATGCTCTCCAAACTATGGATGCACAATGTTAGATAAGGGAAATGTAATTGAACTCAAATTTGATTGAATTAAGATTTATAAGATATTTTATTGATTATGCATACATTGGCATAGATTCATAGTTTCATATGTACTTGTCATTTTTATGTACAGGTGGTTGTGAGCTATAAATCATTTTTTATAAGTGCCACAACACCTAAAGGAGTAGGTATTTGAACACCTAAAGGAGGAGGTGTTGAAACACTTCAAGGAGGAGGTGATGAAACACCTAAAGGAGATATAGAAAAAGATCACCCTAAAGAGGTATGTGTTTATTTTATTTTGTGCTTGGTAAATATGTTCTTATTACTGACAATTCTATGCTAACTTGGATCAATTTCATGTTTTTGTTCAGATATATAGATTGATGTTACAAAAGTTGGTTTGGTTAGTTCTTTGAGAGGGGTATATTCAGAGCCAATGAGTGCTTCAAAGAGGCTCCATTTTGATGATCCACCAGTAGTTTAGGATGAGATATACATTTTGGCATGTAATATTGAATAGATACCAAGATGGCATATGCCACATATTGTAAAACTTTTTTTGAGTTGGCGTTGATGCCATTTTTGTATATAGACATACACTTGATTATTGGATAATTTGATATATATAGAAGTTGATAATTGAAATTTAATTTCCTCCTCATGTGCATGATTAAAATCTTTCAAAATTTAATCAAGTGAGTGATGGTTAAATATCAATGTACAATAGCATAAAAAGAATGGTTAAATATTATGTAGTTTATATTCATATTGTTGATTACATTGCATTGCACATCTTTGAAACTCAAAGCATTACTTCACATTGCATAAGAAACAACTAGATGCTGATAGATGAAAAAAATTCAATAACAATATAGTTTTTACAAAGTCAACCTAAGCAGTTATGCAATTACTTCACATTACATAACTAATAACTAGGAGCAGCTATCAATTACATTAGCTTGCCATGGAATTGTATGAGACCACATTTCTTTGAGGAAACTTGGCACAAAACTCACAAAAAATGAAAAGAATGCACTCAAACAAACTTTAAAGGGGTCTTAGGCTTGTTGTCCCCTCATTCCACATGCTATGCAGCCATTTACTTGTGTTAGTTTTATGATCAATGGTCAATTCCACAAAAGGATATAAAAGTCATGGAAAATCCTAACTTGGGAATTGGACATTCCAGTAGGTGACTAGCATCTTCTTATGGTCATTCATTTACATTGTCAAACCAGGGAACATATACTTGAAATGGAGTTGCACTATATGTGCACTAAGAACCAGTTTTAGTCACAATTTACCAGAAATAAATGCTTGGAAGGAATTCTACTTATGCTATAGGAATGTAATGTAAAGTTTTCTTAACTTAAGCATAACTTAATCAAAGCAGAAATCATGACAACTATTACTAAGAAACAAACTATGAACTGGCCTTATGCTGCAGGAACAAACACATAGTTGGATTCCCGATGCTGCAGGAACAATATAAGACTGAGTTTGTGCTGAAACCTTCAAGAATGAAATCTAACTTATAATCAACAAGAGATAAATAACTAACTATAGATACTCACTAAGTGGGCCCCCTTAGCAAGCATTAACCAGTTTATGCAAGAATTGAACTCAAAACTTCATCAGCTTTTATTCAAAAACTTGGAATCATATACATTGATTATTCTGCTTGTAAGAAAACTAACACAAAACACCGTTTCTCATTATAATACTAACTTTAACACACTCTCTTGCTCACTCATGTAGGAGGAACACTTATTTATATTAGAAAAGCAACTAACTACCTAACTCTAACAAAGAAAGATGTGGACATAAATGCATCCTGAAACTGAGGAATAGACTTCTCGTAAATGAAGGCATATCTGTTCAACATGATGAAGAGAGAATTTAGTATTCCACTCTTCCTAGATTAATGATCATTTATATTTCCTCCCAATGCCCCGGTTAGAGAGTCTTTGTTGGAACAACTCTCTCAATGTTGTGCTAGAAATGGACTTTACTGCAGGGTCGAGATTTGTTGCGCTTTGACTCATTCATGCTTCCTTCAACAACCTACAATGGACATGGTGACAGAAGTGAAAGAAAGCATGCGTGGAAAATAACACGATACACATTCATTAATCACATATTAAATCCATTTCATTATCCAAAAACCACATGCATTATATCAGTCATTTGGTTGGTCAAACAAAGTAATTAATACAGACACATAGAGATGTTAAGCTGTAGGAATATAGGAATGTGTTGCTACAGGATACTACCCGATTTTAGATAAAAAGCCTTTAATCAAAGAGTTAAAACAACCATTAGCTATAAGAGTAAGGGTATTAAAAATACATCATAATATTCAAATCATGAGTATATTTTGAGCTCATCAATTAGGTTTAATACACAAAAAATTAATTCTAAATCAAACACAATAACACAATAGATACCCTAGGAAAACCCTCCTCTTGAGGGAGGAAAAACCAGCCAATAATATCACTTATATTATTGAATCACAATAGAAACTCCTTTACAATGAAGGTCGATAATGAGGCCTAATAATATGCACCACAGATTGATGCCAACACAACAATACAATGATGTAATTCTCAAATGATAATCCTCAGCCTTCTCACAATAACTCGATCTGCACTTGAAGATTTTCTCACTAACTCGCACTTGATATGAAATGGAATGTATGAAAAATGTATGTCTCAAAACAATGAAATGTATCTAATATATATACAAGTTTAGAGAGATGCGACTCTTCACAATATAGGTCGGCCTCCAAAAAGAATGTGCCTCCTCAAAGATTGCACCTCCAAGATAGAAGTCGGCCTTCATAAAATAATAAATATTATTTGACATAAATCGTACCTCAAGCATGTCGGCCTCTTCATAAATGCACCCTCTTCATTAACTCATATCTCTTGATGAATTAGCATTAATCACAAATTGACATATATATATATATATATATATAAATTTAATAGCTTTGGCTATATTTAATTTATTCTTATGTAGAGGAGATCGCTAGAAGGATATGACTGACACTGCAATAATCATCAACACTCCCTCTCAGCTAGGGAGGATACTTCCAGCTGCACAAGGAAAATCACCTCATCGTGATGCCTAGTACTATGGCTACAACCATAAGTGAAAAGAAGAATATCATCTCATCGTGATATTAGATATTTCCTCAACACGATATCAACCATAATGGCTACAACCATATTATGGTGTGTGCAAGTGCTCATTGCAGACCTCAACTCAAACAACATCCAGAGGTGCTCTTCCAGTCAGCAACACAACCATCTTCTTTAGGTTCAGTAGGTTCAGTTCCATGGCTGCAAGTTGTGACTTCACGCTTGATCATTTCTTTGGTTGGCATGACTTCCTCATAAGATGCCTCAAGCTTTTCATCGGTAAGCAATCTCTCATCACCTTCCTATAGTAGAGTTATCAGCATTCTTCAAAAATCATAAGAATTATTTTAGTACACTCAAGAGTTATCAGATGTCTTCTTGCACTCTCAAAAGTTATATTGTATCATTGTTACATTGGTACTTGAGAGTGGTAGCTTAATATAGGTCCACAATACAAAACCTGGTTTACATGTGTAGTGTAATAGTGGCATAGGAAGATTTTTCTTTGAAAGCAAAAATGAAAACTCGGCCTCTTGGAATGAAAATGCTTGGTTGCAAAAACAATGAATAAGAATGAGGAAGTTAAGGTGTTTGAAGTGATTTAGAGGTCACTTTTAGAGAAGAGAGATGTTGAAGAGTACATCAAGTAAGTGAGAACCGAAGTGTAATGTGTTTTAGTTTGTGGTACTCCTTTGTTTCTCAACAGATGTGTGATAAATTCTTAGTTCAATGATGTTGAACAATTTTTGAAAAAAGAAATTTGTGTCACAGTCTGCATTCAATCCAACAAGCAAAAATGAAAGCTCAACCTCTTGGAATGAAAATGCTTGTTTGCAAAACAAATGAATAAGAATGAGGTACTTAAGGTGTTTGAAGTTATTTAGAGGTCACTTTTAGGGTGGAAGGCTTAAAACTCCATTTTAAATGCACAAAAAAGAATGAAATTACTTCAAACCAAGTTTGTGAAGAAGATAACTATGTTGCCCACTAGTTTCCCTTAAGAGTCCAAAGTGCTAAAAGGAATCAATATTTGAAGGTCTATTTCTTAGAGACCATGATGCTTACAAACTCTCTATTTGAGGCCATGGGATCATGTTGATACCATCTACAAAAACCTCTCTCATTTTTTGCTATCTCATAGGCGTTTTCCTATGGTGATGAATTTTCAGTGGAGGGAAAAGTTGCCAGATGCAAGCAGTGTAAAGTTGCAAAGTGGTGCAACTTTCATTCCGCAACTCGTACGACTAAACAGACTATTCCAACATGTTTGTATGGGTACGTTTAAGCTAGGGATGGTCCTCTCTTGCACCCAAATACGCCGAATCACTCTGAGCTACATTGGACTGGCGATTTCCCTTAAGAGTCCAAAGTGCCAAAAGACAACAATATTTGAAGGTCTATTTCTTGGAGACTGTGATGTTTACAGACTCTCCGTCAGAGGTTATGGGATCATGTTGGGACCATCTACAAAAACCTCTCTCAATTTTTGCTATCTCAAAGTCGTTTTCCTGTGGTGATGACTTTTCAGTGGAGGGAAAAGTTGTCAGATGCAAGCAGTGTAAAGTTGCAAAGTGGTGCAACTTTCATTCCGCAACTCGTACGACCAAACAGACAGTTCCAACACATCTAGATAGGTAATTTTATGCTAGGGATGGTCCTCTCTTGCACCCAAATATTCTGAATCACTCTGAGCTACATTGGACCGACGATTTCCCTTAAGAGTCCAAAGTGCTAAAAGGTAGCAATCTTTGAAGGTCTATTTCTCAAAGACCGTGATGCTTATAGACTCTCTGTTTAAGGCTATGGGATCGTGTTGTAACCATATCCAAAAAAATCTCTCAGTTTTTGCTATCTCGGAGGCGTTTTCCTGTGGTGATGACTTTTTAGTGGAGGGAAAAGTTGCCAAATGCAAGCAGTGTAAAGTTGCAAAGTGGTGCAACTTTCATTCGGCAAATCATACGACCAAATGGACTATTCCAACACGTCTAGATGGGTACATTTATGCTAGGGATGGTCCTCTCTTGCACCCAAATATGCCAAATCACTCTGAGCTATATTGGACCGAGTGAAATTAGGTGAAAAATTAACATAGACACAAGGGCACAATCACAAATTCTTTGCAACCTGCCTATTTGAGGCATCTAACAAGATTATTCTGACCTCTTTGGACATTCCAAAACTCCCTTAAAATTTGACAAGCAACTAAATACACATTTCCCTCTTTAACCCCCTTAAACCCTTGTAATAGTGAGAAACTAGTTTTTGTCCAATTACTCCACAATCTTCCAAAAAACTAGACAAACACATGACTGATTCAAACACCCATATCCAAGTTACACAACATATATGAGAAACAACATAGAATCCTTTGGACCAATGTTGGCTTCCTATATATTCACCCTTCAACAGGCTACTCAATTAGCCAAAAAATGCAAAGCAACATACCTTCAAACACCACACAAACCCATGAAACCTTGGGGCAGCAAATAAATTTCCAAGAAAACAAATATTTTACAATTGGATTCCATTTCTACGGACCTGTAACCATCAAATCAAAAAACCCTTGTTTTTAGTGTAATTCTTGAGGGTTTATTGGATGTAGCACTTCCACAACCTTTCAGACTTTGCCACCACCTTAGACACCTTTATTTAGGCCCCAATATGCTTATAAAACAAAGAAAATTCTGGTATCTCAGAGATTTTTGCAAACCCTAGGGTAAAAACTCTATTTTCAAGTGGAAAAAAACCACCATTTTTAGACCTTTAACTCTTCATTTTATTTCAAAACCTAGTTCTCCACACCTTCCACTCTTGAAATAATTTCAAGACATGTAATAAAATTTCTACATAAAGCTTTTGTACAAAAATGCTTGAATGGCTTGTGCACAGGCAGAAAACACAAGAAAAAAGGTAAAATATGAATTGAGCAATTGAAACTTTATTGATTCAAAGAAAAAAATCCTTCAACCAAACCTGTCTCGAGCCCTTGAAGGCCTTAAGTACACTTGCATAACCCATGAAACCTCCATATAATTCCTCCAATTTACAAAGCAATGGGAAGATAAAACCATGTAAGTGGTTTCCCAAAACTAATTGCCACCAAAACCATTCTTGATAGTTTAAAACCATGAACCACCCAACGTGTAATTATGATAGCACTCAAGATAGAATCCATGAATAGATAATGTATTTGACCAATAACTCATCGAGAGCACAAATTCCCAAAACTAGCTCTCCACTATGAACATATCAACTAAGTAGGAACCCATAACATTATGGAAAGATGATCCACTTCTCCCAATGTAACTCCCAAGCATTACATGTGAGAGATGGTCAATTTCATTGATGGCAACAATGGTCAACACCTCATGATCATTCAAGTACTCATTCTAACAATACAAGATATTTACCCATCAAATTCCAAGTGAATATAATTTACTATATCTTAACATAAAAAATGCAAAACCTAATAGAAAAATGTATCAATGACGTACAAGGATGTATAAGAAAGTTCAAATTTGAAAATAGAATGTAAACTTAGAAAACTGTAGATTTGAAAACCTTAATAATGTAAAACCCTAAAAGAAGGTTGGATCAAGTGTAGGATTGGTTGGGCTCAACAAAATATAAAGAAAAAAAAAAGTTATTATGAAGTTAACCTAGGATAATTAAGTAAATGCAACCAATCAAACACAATCAACCTAACATAATTAAGGGTTGATAGGGGTATTTGATAATTAAGGGTTGATAAGGGTATGAATGTTTATCTTTGATCTACTCTTGAATATCTAGGGACTTGGTGGTATTTAGAAATATCATAAGGGTTGTTGATTTCTCATGGGGAGGCAAGTTCTCCTAGATCAATCCCCAAAAAGTGAAACAAGATTAAAAATAGTTGGCAAGCACTCTAGATGTTCAAATTTGTTACTCATTTTTATTGCATTGAATCAAAATGTCTCACTATTAATTTCTCCAATGCTATAAGATAAATGAATGTTTTCATGATTATAATGAATATATTGTATGTTATTAATGCTAGCGTATATCATCAAATTATGCCAAACATGTGTTTAGTCAACTCAAAGTGGGTGAATGAGGCCACTTAGCCAAAAGTTTGAATTTTTGAATTTTAAAATGAAAGGTAATAGGTTTGTGACCATGAGGTCACCCTTGCAATTGAAGAAGTCTCCTAGAATGGGTTAATAGTTAAATCTAAGTGGCTAACAATCAATTCCAATTGGCTAATGGATAAATGAGGGAATACCCATTGGTGAATGTGATAAATGGGAAAATAAGGTAAATGTATAGATGTGTGTGAATAAGAATAGGATAGGGCTAATTGTATAGTGATTTAAGTATGCAAATTGATAAAAGGCTAGAGAGATGAGCTTGAATTTAGATGTTGAGTCACTATGTACATGTATCAAGATATTTCTTCAAAATAGACACAAAAGTGTGTGGGAAATGACATGGTATGCACAAATTTTACTGTTACAATTACACACATATTGATTTACAAATGCTTTGCATATAGATTAAATTTACTTCAAAATTAACACCTATTAATACTTCTTCTTTAAGAAAACATGATTATGTATTCTCTAATAAAACTTTCACCATAACAATACTTCTTGAAATTACTTCAATTGTAGCATACATAATTTCATATTGCACCTATCAATGTGCCCATTACATCTTCACGTGTGATTGCTAGTATATGTATGTCTCTTCAAAAAACATAGATGAGTTAAGCTCTCTATTTACTCTTTGAGTAAGAGATATAGTAAGAGATAGTAGGGGAGAGGACTAGATAGTATTACAAAACTTGGTTCAAACGAGCATACCGACAGGAAAGAACCAGGAAGAAAACCTTCAGTTGTAGCTCGATTAAGTACAAAAATAGACCCCTTTACAAAACCTGAGTATCCAAAATATAGACCCCTTTACATTTTAAACATACCCTTTATACAATTCCAGACATTTGACCCATATTTCAAAAAAAATCACAATTATGACTGTTTTACATTGTTTCCAATTTGAGAATTCAAATTTTACAAAATTTTCCTATTAGAGGCATTCAGGGCACAGTCTTCAACAATAGTAGTATGTTCACATTTTGGACTGACAAGCACCTATACAAACCATCAAGGTAGCTTAGAATAACCAATCTATATTATTCTAAATGACACAAAATATGATGAGATGGTAATGCAAACTATAAAAGATGCTTAGAATAACCAATCTATATTGTTGTAATATGTTGCATATCTCTTCAAAAGGATCAAAGCTAGCTATTTTCACAACAGGTCCATGATCAATCATGCCAGGAATATTGCAAAAGTGGGAAAATGAGAAATCTATATTGTCACAATAGAAAATATGCTTAGACTAACATATCTATATTAATCTAAACAACTTGAATGATGATGAGTTGGTGATGCAAACTATAAAAGGCGCATACCTCTTCGAAAGGATCAGAGCTGGCTATTGTTGCATCAGTTCCATGATCAATCTTGCCAAAAATATCACAAAAGTGCATACAAAATATCACTATTAAAGACACCTACATTGCAATAGTATAAAAAATATCAGTATTAAATAAAGAACACTAATGAACTTAATCATAATGAACATGAGCATTGTACCTTCCATTCTTGAAAATGCTATTCAAGTGTGCCTGAAGGGTCATCTCTTTGCTTAAGAGTATCCAATATTGCTTCTTGATCAACATTACTAAGTGTCCATAGTTGTTTTGTCTTTGGTCTGGCATGATGCTTCAACAACTTAACATTTGTTTCTATAACAAGGTGCAAATACATGAGAATGGTTTTGTGTTTCTCGTAGTCTTCAAATGTAGGTATGCCATTCTTTCTAATCATGTATGTTCACAACCAAGTTCTTGCAACCACAACTGAACCTGTAGGATACATGAAGCCATCATCATCTTCCATCAGTTGTGTTAGCTTATGCTTTACCCACACACATCGATCCAACCAATAGTCCGATCTCTCTTCATTCCCCTGCGGTGCAACAACTGCAAAAATATGTCCTAGCAGTAGTAGATCTGAAAGCAGGTCGTAATCAACTGAAATTTCCATTGTGTCATTTGCCATGGATATTGTTTGAGATAAAGGAGTTAGATATTGTGGTACCCATGTATCCACTTACTTACGTGACTTGCATTGATCCCACTCACACTAAATACAACTCTGACAAAATCAAACCAACTCTCATGTCCAAATGGTCCATGTGCCTACATCTGAGCTTCGAAATGAATGCATCTTTGAAGAATCTTTGATTGTATGACAATCCAATTTGCCTCCCATTGTACCCTCCTCAACGAACCAAAAGAATCTGTGCACTGTTGAATCAAGTGTCCCTCCCTATGACAATGCTGAACTAAACCAATCAACTATCGAATGTGCATCGCTGAATTTTTCTACTGAAATCTTCAATTGCTCCTTAACTAGAGCTCTCTTTACACATGTACCTACTCCATCATGCTCCCCTTTCCCATTTCCAGCTTCAAAAAAACTCCAAATATGAGGTAGACCCCTCTCTACATGCATTCTACTCAACCAATAAAACATACAACCATTCTTGAATTGAACTGTGCAATTATCTAACCAAATTAGATGTTGGCCCAATGCTATATCATGCTCCTACAAGAACTCAAAAAAATTCTTGAAACAATGTTGCCCGCATACTCAGACAAATGAGATCTATCATCACTCATATAAAAATGATACTCTCTAATTATCTTTCGATCCTCCTCTGTACTATCAGGTGCATGTCTAAACGTTATGTGGACAAAAATAACAATTTGAATGGAATTGTAATACTGAGATTGTACCTCATTTTTTGGTTGCAATGTGTAGTTTTCTACAAAATCAACCACTAATATAATAGTGCCACTCATAAAAGAGTCCTTACACATCCTAAGTGATTGATCCAACTGCTGAGACCTATGACTATGCCTTGCATACTTGTAGAAAAGATTGTCCTTAAAATCTGAAATAAAATCAACAACACTGCATTCTTTTGTAACCAACTCACATCTAGAACCTTCACCTCCACTTTGCAAAGTATATTTGACTATCTCATATCTCTTTTTCTCAACAAGCTTCTTTCCAAATTCATGTTCGGAACTCTCATGAAAAAATTGAAAAAACTTTGACAAGCCACCACATTGTGAGCACTTTGCATTTAAAAAATCATTTCTATAGAAAAAGAAACCATCATCTCTAGAACATAAAAATAGATCCAGGAAGTCCCTTGATGATAGAGGAAGATGCATTGCACCACACTCCTGCAACATTTCATTAGTATGCAAAGTAGAATGGATATAGCATAATAGCTCATGGTACATTTGAAAACTCCACATGGTATTTGCAATAACAAGTATTACGAATCTTAAGAGGCACACAATAAAATGGCTTCAAACCTTCAAAAGTCCTTTGTGAGATTTCCATATTTTTATGTGTTTCAATAAATTTTTTGAACAACATTGTTTGGCTTGATTCCAAGAAATGTTTAGGATGTGGTGTACGGTCTCGATTTCCAATTCTTAACTTTAAAACATCCTTGCATTGGGTGATACTCTAGAGTTATCATGCCAAAATTGTTGAATTACCTGCTTTACATTATCAGTTAGCTTCTTATCAACACGTGGAAGCCTCCCGGAAAAATCCCATGTATGGTGATCCCACAATAGTGGTTTACAATTTTGGCCAAATTGGACACTGAAATAATTTTTAAAACTAAATCTTCACTTTCGGGCACCTATAACAGCTAAACCGTGAGGAATTTGAAGATGATGCAAACTAGAGTTTCGTGAAATTTTGCCTATAGATTCTAAATATATTTTTTTTTGAAAATTTTTGGAATCATATTGCACTTCTTTTTCCATCTTCCTCAAAAACTAGTTTTTTTTAGAAAACAACATTTTTAAAAAGTGAAGCTCAGCGTATAACGCATAACTTTTTTTCCATGAAGGATAAAATTCTAATTCTTTCAAATTTAGATTTGTAACTTTGTTATCTAGTGCTTCCACTTGTTAGATAGTTTTTTATTGAATATTGTTTCTTTAATCAAGTTTTGAATTCAAACCAATTATAATTCAGACATAACGCGACCGTATAATGTGTAACTTTTTTTGTATGTATCAAATTTTATTTTATTTTTCTTTGTTGGATCAAGGGCTTCAATATCTAGTGCACTAATATTTTAAATTTTTTTTTTAATAATCTGCTATTTTTCCACATGTGTAGAACAAAGAGCTTGATTTTTAGTGAAAAACCTACATTCATGAGAAATAAAAAATAAATATAATAATAAAATTAAATTTATTTAAAATTATAATTTTTGGGAAGCTTATAATAAGGACTACATACTCACAAAAAAACAAATTTTAAATGAATTCATTTGATCCCCCAAAAGGTAAATCAAAAGTTGTTTTTTATCAGCATTTTGATAGGTGTAAAGGAGACTCCATTATAGGTATGGTTTAAAACTAGCGGGGTTATATCCAAGGGGGTTTGAGTTACGGTAGTTTGATCAAACCCTCTTCAATCGAAATTCTTTAAATGCAACATTTTAAGGCTTAAATCATTATATTTTCTAAAAATATGCAATTTCAGCAAAAATCAGTTCCTCCCAGAAATTGTAAACCAACTTTGTGGGATCACTCGTATCATTTTGAAGAGGATCATCTATTCTTTCTCTTTTTGCAAGTGCTCTATCCAAAGTTTTACCATTTATGTCAAAATCAATATAAGTTTGTCTCATAAAGTGAGCCTTTTTCAATTTATGGCTTACTAGGGCAATTGTAATGACTCTTCGAGCAACTCTCTTATCCTTTTCCTTGTTACATTTTCCAATATACTTGAGAGGATTAAAAATATTTTTGACAATAATATAATTTTTTTTGGTCTTCTTGTTCACACGAATCTTCAATTTGGCTAGCAAAGGTCTCATCTTTTGCATCTTTAGAAATTGTACAAAAAGTTGGTATTGCTCGGTCAATGTCTTATCACTAAAATATTGGTTGAAAAGTCTTCTAGCCCACAACTGAACAGTTCGTATTGACCTCTTGCCTTCAAATTTTTAATAATGTTCTCATCAAATTCAAGTAACCATTTAGGGGTTCTTGAAGGTCTTGAAATTGGAATATGTCTTTCTTCCATACAAGGTTCTTCATTTCTCATGTAATTTGGTGAAACATAATTTACACTTGCTTCAATATTATGTTCAAAATCTTCATTTCCAACATTTTCACCTTGAACATTTTCAATATCAATTTGAATAATTTCATTCCCAATTTCAATATCATGTTCAACATCTTCAAATCCAACATTTTCACCTTGAACATTTTCATTATCAATTTCAATATTTTCATTCCCAATTTCAATATCATGTTCAACATCTTCAAATCCAACATTTTCACCTTGAACATTTTCATTATCAATTTCAATAATTCCATTCCTAATTTGAATATCATGTTCAACATATTCAATTCCAACATTTTCACCTTGAATATTTTCACCTTGAACATCTTCAATTTCCTCTTCACTTGAAAGACCATAAGGGTTCGGTTCACCAATATTTAACATACTTTGTCTTCTCTTCCTATGAATTTCTCTATCTCTTTGTCGATATGCTTCAATTTCTTCTTTTGTAAGCTTTCTCTTATGTTTTTTCTCTGACGACTACTGCTCCCGATTATACCTCATAAAAGATGCTAAAAATCATTGCTTATGAAAAATTTCAATAGAAGATGCTCCAAAAAGTTTATCTTTGTCTCTTCTTGTCTGAAACCGCATGTGTGTCACCTACAAATAGAATGTAGGGTGGTTGGAATGCACAAAACGGCCCACATGGGGCTTTTTTATGGCTTGCAAATTCGATATCCGTTATGATCTGATATCTGATTCATTTGAAAAAAAATGACGATACTTGTAATAGGATAATTTTAGTTCTACAAATTGGATATCCGATTTGTGCACACATATACCTAAGGGTTTAAGGGTTAAAAGTTTAGGGTATATGGTAGAGGGTTTAAGGGTTAAGGTTTTATGGTAGAGGGTTATAAGGGTTTAGGGTTTCATGGTTAAGGGTATAGGGGAGAGAGATATATGGAGTGAGTGTGTGAGAGAGATAAAGGAAGGGAGGGTTAAGGGGAGAGGGTAGAGGGTTTAAGGGTTAAGGGGAGAGAGATAGAAGGATTGAGTGAGAGAGAGACCTAAGAGAGGGAGAGGGGGTAGGATGGAGAGAGTTGAGAGAGGGAGAGAGGGAGGGAGTGGGAGAGAGATAGAGGGAGGTGGGGTTAAGGGTAGAGGGTAGATAGTTCAAGGGTTTAGGGTTTAAGGGTTAAGGGTTAATGGTTAAGAGTTAAGGGTTTAAGGGTAGAGGGGAGAAGGATAAAGGGAGTGAGTGAGTGATAGAAAGACCTAAGAGAGGGAGAAGTGGTAGGAGGGAGAGAGACTTGAGATAGAGTGAGTGAGTGAGTGAGAGAGACCTGAGAGAGAGAGCGGTGCTAAGAGGGAGATACTTGAGAGAGAGAGAGATAAAGGAAGGGAGGGTAGAGGGTTTAAGGGTTAAGGGGAGAAAGATAGAGGGATTGAGTGAGAGAGAGACCTAAGAAAGGGAGAGGGGGTATGATGGAGAGAGTTGAGAGAGAGAGAGAGGGAGGGA